>JAODJW010000026.1:17905633-17921432 GCA_026777045.1 Hyperopisus bebe
TAGACTGGCATCCCGTCCAGGGTGTCCCCTATCCTGTGCCCTGTGATAGACTGGCATCCCGTCCAGGGTGTCCCCTATCCTGTGCCCTGTGATAGACTGGCATCCCGTCCAGGGTGTCCCCTACCTCATGCCCTATGCTGCCACAGAATGGCTCCCTGCTCACTGCCAATACGACACTATAGGAGATGTATTCTAGCTGCTGGGAGAATCTAACATGGGATAACACGCCTGCCCTGGTCCTTCTCACAATTCCAGGAGTATATGGCTACTTTCCTGTTCAACGGGTATGAGGAGCTGGACACGTTTAAGCTGTTGGAGGAGGAGGACCTGAACGAGCTGAACATTCAGGACCCGCAGCACAGAGCGGCTCTGCTGGCAGCCGTGGAGATACTGCAGGAGGACGATGCCAGTGAGTCGGCAGGCGCCAGGCCAGCTTTCACGCGTCTGCATGTGTACAGACTGCTTATATTATAGTCGCGATTTTGTAATTGAATTTGTATTTTAATATTTTCAATTTTCATTTGAAATCCTGTTTAGTTTTAGTTCATTTCAATGTTGTTTTTTTCGTTTTTATTTAAAATATTTATATATATATATATCACACATACACATACTGTATATATATTTAAATGGAATGGAAATGGAAGGCATTTTATATGTTTTTTATTTAGTTGTAGCTTTTTGTTTTATTTCTTATATTATTATACTTCAGTTCATGAAAATGTTCTTAAAGTTTTTGTTTTCCTTAATGATATTCACCCTGGTGCAGAGAAATACACACTCAACTGTTCAACTTCTAAAATGTCTATTAAAAAGCCCTATTGGTTCTTACTTCCACTGCAGCCAAAGCCATCCCAGGAAAGCAAAAACAAAACATTTTTTAGTTATGATTTTTCGTGACAGAATTTTCCAGGGAGATTTGCATTAGTGCCAGGCCCTTCCTTTCCCCATGTGAGCACCTCCCATCCGTGTTCATGCAACCCCATTGTATCTCCTAGGTAACAGTGACTCAGATCGCATAGGCCGCTCTGGTTCCAAGGAACAGATCCTCTCTGATAAGGAGGACCAGCTGGGCAGTACCCCCCGAGACTCTGGCTGCTATGCCAGCAACGAGAACCTGGAGACGGGTAACGAAACTCCCCGCATCCACCTGCTATCTTTGGCCGTTCCTCCTTGAGCACGTAAACACAAAACTTCCTCCCTTGCCTCTTGGGTCTGGTGTGTCCACCATGCTGATCACCCCTTACCCTTCCTTTCTCTGTATTTGTGGTGGCGTAGAGGACCCCCTTACTCCCACCACTACTCATACTGTCCTCTGTACCAGCTTCCCAAAGTGATAAAGGTGATCACATGACGTGAACCTATTTACAGTATTACAAAACAAGCATGGTACAGTATCAATGTTCTATTACCATATCATCACTGTCCAATGAAGAACACGTATCTCCGTAAGTACATTATTTCAGGAGCATGAAAAAAATGGCATTTTCTCAGAAACTGAAAAATAAACCTAAAACAACATAATAAGAACCCCCTTAGCACTACAAATGGAGACAAGTCTTTACACAGCCATCACTGATGACTTCACAAAACATCATTTAATTGGTCAATTAGTTGTCAGATGCTATCAGTAGACAGAGGAGAATGGATATTCCATGTATAGTAAAGTCAAAAAGCGGACATAGATTTTCATCTAGCAGTGTTGATATGGTATCATTAAGAGGCATCTGTTCCATATAATCATATGGAATCAACACTGTATCATCATATGGAATATTAATATGGCAGCAGTCATCAAATGGTGTAATACTAGGACAGAGGTTTTCAGCCTGGGCTCATATGTGATCACACATTAGGGACAGAGGCTTCCCAGCTTCGGGGGTCCTGGTTTGAGAAACTTTGAAGGCTCCTATGCTGTGGTATCAGTGCCCTGTCATCACCCTTATGAAAATTAACCACGGTTTTACTATGATTAACTAACCATGGTTTACAATGGTTTGCCGTTTTTCATGGTTTTTTGGGTAACTATGGAAACCATGACTATCATGTTTTATCATGGTTTCGCTACAGTTAAACCCTAATATAAGCTTGATCATAAACCATGGTTTTTGTTTTACTATGGTCTTTGTTTTACCATGGTTTTTCCAAACCATGGTAGTACTATGGGTAGTACCAAAGTACCATGAGGTACCATAGTAAAACTATGGTTACTGCATAAAAACTATAGGAAACCATAGTGAATTTTCATAAGGGCATGTGTCAGTGTCCTGTCATCATGTATGCTCTATTATGACATATCAGTGCACTATAACCATTCCTTTGGTTGAAAATTCATGACGAGCAGTTGAACGTGTTTATACTGTGCAATGAATCAGCAGCTGTTGATCTGAACTACATCAAAAGCAGTTTGATCAATGAGAACGTTTTTTTCCTCCTCATTCACACTGTTGAGCAAATATGTGACCTAGTTTTGGTCTTAAACCACAACTTAGTCACACAAATGCAAACGTGAACTAATACTACCGAAAAATTGGTTTTAAAATCTTGCATTTTGATCTAGCTGAAGTCACTAGTGAATGTTTTACTAATATGAAGAGTCATGATAAATTAGTGATTCACCAAACCTGTGCTTCTGTTTCATTCTTACAGTTTTGTTATTATTCTGCATTTATTTTTTAGGGGTTGTTATTTATAATGTTACCCAAGGATGTATGGATGTTCTTAACAAAATATTGTTACACAATGCTATTTTTATAAGAAAAAAAAAGTGATACTTTATTACTGATCAAAACTGAACAACAAAAAGTCTTTCTGACAGATTATCATAGCAGCATTGAAATTGTCATATTATTAGTGTTATTAAATTATTCTTAGACTAACCTAGCTGTGTGTTTCACCTGGGGAGATATTTATAACATTAGTGCTGATTTGAGTTTGTTTGCCTTGATTGCTTTAATCGCTTTCAAAGTTCTGTTTCCTGTGTTTCCTGCCTGTGTGGAGAGATGTACGGTAGTCATGGATACCGTTGAATAAACGGCATAGTGATTCACTCAGCTCGGCCTGCTTTTCCTTATTTCCTCACTTTTCCTCCTATTTCTCCAGCTACTCATACTAAGCACCGTCAAAAATATGTACTTTACAGCTGAATCTGTGCGACTTCTTTGTCTTCCTCTGCCTGGGAAGCTCACTTTCATTCTGGCCACGCTCGAAACTATTTGGAAAATGACCTTTTCGACAATCATTCTGGCAACGCCGATTTCCTGATTGCCTGCCTGATTGGGCTGAGGGGTCTTTGCATGAACCTGCGTAATTTGTACTGTCACAGGTGTAAAAACAATTCTGATTAACTTAATGGTCCGCAAATTCACTGTTTTTTTTCCCCTTCTCTGCACGTGCTTAAATGCTGACTATATCCTTGCAGTTCACGATTAACGCTTAGGCTAAGATGGTAAGATACTGTGAATCTTGTCTCATATCCTACTTTTTGCATGGCTTCCGTATCCTACTAGAAAATGGTAAAAATTGTAGTTGTCTACCTACCTATATGCCCTGCAATTTATTATTCAGCTTTAGGTGAGAATATTTTTTAAAATTTTGTGCAGTCATGAAGGTAACTTTTGACTACTCAACAAATAACTACGATGGCCATCGTTAGCATGTACAAATAGAAACTCCTGGGTAATCTGTAGGTTGGTCAGCTGGCTGGAGTGAGCTTTGCAATTCTCGTCCAGTCAGCACACACATGCACACGCATTTACAAGTAACTAGTAAATAGTCTGTATGATTTGCAAACCACTCCAGTACTTTTGATGTAGCTATTTTAAGGTTTACAATATATATCTGCCATAAGATTTCTTGCCTGAGAGTCTAAAAGCATGATTGCCACGCCAGATGCGTGAGACTTGGCAACCCTGGTTCTCAGGGGTTAAGCTGAAACTTGACATCTCAAAGTCTGAGGGCTTGTGTGAAGTTTGCGTGTCCTCCCTGTGTTTGCGTGGGTTTCCTCCAGTTTACCGTCTCTAAATTGTCCGTACCACGTGCCTGTTGTGTGATCGTGTGCTGAGTGTGACTGGGGTTCTCTCCACACGAATATGTAAGATACCAGCAGTGCTGGCAGCCTTGAAGAGGCCTTCAAGCTAAAAGTAGGACAGACCTAGAAACTTACTCGAGGCAAATTGTTTGTTTCAGGCAAGAGCAGGAAGTTGTCTCATCTTGGCGGGTCCTCGGCCGCGTACAGATGCGACTGCCCTGCCGTCCCTGCCATCGATTCTGCAGAGGCTTGGCTCCAGACCAAGTCAGAACAGCTCCTCGATAAGCAGGTGTTCATCAAGGGTTCTGACCAGAGCCCCCCCAGTTTGCAAAAGAGTCCCTACCTGGTGGCAGTTAGCCGCAGCTGTGAAGACCTGCACAGGCCCCTCTTTCCTGAAGGATTGTGGGAACGCTCTCACTCTCTGGGACACCTCCAGCAGGTCCAGGGTTCCAATAAGAGGGACTTCCAGGCTTTTGTACTCAAGCCTTCGCCGATTTTCTGTTCAGGGGCGGAGTCTCATACTGAGCGTGGCTCTAAGCCCCGCCCCTTCGGCCTAAATCCGGAGAAGTCTTTAGCACCTGGGCGTTATGCTGTGGAACATTCCAGTAGCTTCTATGAGGCTTCAGCACAGCCCATAATGCCACCCCGTCCTAGAGCGTCCTGTACAGCAGAGGTGATCCTCCGGGCTGCACCCCTACGGACATACCCTAAAAAGCCACCAGTACCGCCACCAGTTCCTCTCAAAAAGTCCCGGTATAGATCATCCAACGGGTCCCGAGAGTCAGGCATGCCCTCTCGAAGTTCCGCCCCACCCCCTCACCCGACGAAACCTCGCAAGGCAGCCAGTTCCACTGAATGCAGCTCCGAGGAGGACCCCCATCCGGCTGTGTCTCCGCCCTGGCTCTCCGACCTCCCCCAGACACGAGGGGGCAAGCCACCCTCCGGGAGGAAGAGCTGGCACGCCAGGGCAGCCGAGCTGGAGTCACTTCTAGAGGACCGGCTCGCCTTGGAAAACATCGACCTTACCGAGGAGCCGTACTCCGACAAGGTGAGCACAATTCCCAAGCTACACTCCTGAAAGACCAGGACGGGGGCTGCACATAAGGGGGAGAAATGGGAAGACTTTCAGGGCCCCGGACACTAGGGGGCGCCCATGAGAAATGTTGCAGTCCATGAGCATGACATGGATTTTTTTTTTTTTAATATTAAAACTGTTGAAACGAGTTGAAATACCCCAGCGGCAACTCTATAGCTATAGAGAGAATAGGCAGTTGAGTAGGGGGCCGAATTACCCACGTTGCAGAGGAAATGATCAATTTTCTGAGTAGGAGGGGCTCTCAAGGAAAACTTTGCCCTTGAAAAGATAGATCTAGCTGTGAATACACATTTAATAGAGGTAATTTATGTGAGCTTGAATACTGGTTTGGAGGGAACATTCAGTAGAATTATCCAGGGGCCCGGCCCTGTCTTTGTGTGGCCCTGGTGGGACCCCAGAGATGACAGACAGGCATGACTTCCCACTCCTATAAGCAAAGCCTGTAGCATTTCAGAGAAACCATTCGGTTCAGAAAAACAACATATTCACTACTGTTTGTCAATATTAAAAGTTTGAGTGCAAAAACATGCAACCATTATCGCCATTGTGGTCTGTGTACAACTCTGTTTACTCAAGTCTTAATCTTACTGTAATTATCCTGCATGAGGACAGATTTATAACTGGTGCAAAGCTCATTAAGTTTATGATCACTTTGAAAAGAGTAATTTTATGTCTCAATTTAACAGTTCTGTTCATTTACCTCATATTTCTCACTTGGCTGGTGCTAAGTATTAGATTAAGGGTGTTTATTTTATGATCAACATGTTTTTACCATCTCATGTAAAACTAAAGTTCATTAAATAGAGGACAATAGCAATGAACCAAGGCACGTGTCGGCCTTAATGGTGTAACATGAAAAAGAGCTTAACTTTAGGCTTAAATGACTAAAAAAAACAGAAAATAAGGCACAGTAAATGCAACCTTTAATTCAGTAATGAGTTACATCTGTGTATGTGCTGTTTGTGGAAAATTAAAGGTGTAAATTTGCTGTGACATCTCAGGTTCTACAGGTTATTGTGGTGTTTCTGATGGTTTTTATGGGAAGAAAATAGTGAACATATTCAATACAAACTGGCCAGAAACCAGAAATATTTAATATATGTATGTACTAACAGAGAATTGCAATAAACATCCTATCACATGGAAAGGGAAATTGGTTTTAGATGAGGACGGATATTTTGCATAGGCAAGACTGCTAGTTCCCTACAAAAAAAAAAATAATGTCGTTGCTCACAATTGCTGTCTTCAGGGGCAGCTTTCTTGTTTCTGTGGTCTCATTCAAAAAGTCAATTTTACCCCTCCCCTATAGTGTAGTGACTGCTTATCGCCAGCAGGGGGCCCCAAACCTCAGGGGCCCTACACCAAGGCATGGTTTGAGTGTCTTCTGTTTGAGAAATTTCACATTTCACAGTCACTCTGGATGCTCAGGGATTCACGCAACCTTTTCTGAAATACATTCGATTCTCAACAGCATGGTCGCTGTGGCATACCCCCAGCTCTGGCCCAGAGGTATTCCGAAGACCTGGACCAGCCTGTGAAAGACATCGTTTCCAGCATGGACCAGATTCGGGTCCAACAGCTACGCAAGCAGCATCGCATGGCTGTGAGTATCCATAACGTGAGCCTAGTGGATTTCTAAGGGGTGTATTAGAAGATCCCCACAACCCTAAATAGGACAAGCGGTTTTAGAAAATGGATGGACGGACGGATGGATGAATGTGGTTAAGAATCTGCACTTAGATTCAGATCTTCAGTTTCAAAGCCAATTGTCCCAGTTTGAAGCAGGACTTTCAAAGCAAGATCCTGATTTTTATATGACTGGATTATAAAATATACAGGATACAACAGAAAATATTTTACAAGGGGGAATAGCCACCTATCCATCCATTTTCCATTTTACATACCCGCTTTTCCTGTGCAGGGTTGTGGGGACACGGTATATTGATATATTTTCTATGTTTGATCCGGGGGGGGGGGTTGTGGTTCAGCTGGTTTTGCCGGAGTAGGATGGGATGGGGGGGAAAAAAAACCCCTTCCTATGTTCCCATACACATGCAGTTGGCAAACAAAGCATCCTTTCATTTTGCTATTAGTCACCATCACTTTCTGCTGCAGATTCCACTGGGCGGCGTGACAGAGCTGGGAAAGAGAGCACCCCCTGCAGGACAGATTAGCACGATGCCGGACTGGCTTGTGTCCATCGGCCTCCCCATGTATGTCCGGAGCTTCACCCAGGCCGGGTTCACCTCCCTGGAGCAGGTCTCCTTGCTGACTGAGCCCCACGTGCTACGGCTGGGCGTGAAAGACGAACGCCACGTACAGCTGCTTCTCAGGGCGGCCAGCCTGCTGCGCACTCAGGGCGCCCTGCCGTGAGTGGCCAGTAGGGGGAGCTCGGGCTGGTTGTGGATATTTAGAGGGATTGCTTCAGCACACGTTCTTCTTCTAGAAGCCTGTAAAATCCCAAAAGAGCCAGCTGCTCTAAATGCAGCACCTGTTGCAAACTGCTTTGCTACTGACTTCCTTCGCCTTGAAGTTGAAAATGTGGCCAAGCAGACTACCAACTGGATGGAAGAAATCACCTTTCCAGTCACATTTTCTTACAAAAGGAAACGATAAAAAGACTAAGCTGTCTTTGCATTAAAAAAAACGGGTTTTATATGTCGACAATAACTTTTCTAAAGATAAATGAACGCGATGTATGTCTAGTCAAAAGCGCCTGTTTTCTTCCCAAGAAGTGGGATGCAGTAGTTTAACCAAAACGTTTTTGTCTTAAAAAAAGACGTTTGAAAACATTCAGATTTTCACATATCAATAGTAAATAGTCAATATTTTAATAATTAAGCCTACTTAAAGATATAGTTTTGGGGTTTCGTTTTTATTATAAAATTTCATCATTGGAAAATACACAGTATTATATGCTCAAAGTAATCTCATGCATATTGATTCCTTGATTTCCTAGATCATATATTGTACATAAAGGGACATTATACGCTATCAATTATACTCGGTGAGACGTTAACTCTTCTTACTACCAATGATGAAGCAAATAGGTTTTACAAGGCAATAATCTTACCCTTTAGAGTATGTCAGTACATTATGATAGAGCAACTGGAGCTCAGCATTATCTCCTGGACCTTACATTTCACAGCGGGTGCAGTTACTTTTGGTATATCAATTTATACCAGAGTTCTTACGATGGTTTGTGCTCCAAAGGTTTCAAATTAAAATTCTCCCAGGCATGATAATGAATTTATTTAAATTATAACAAGCTAGATTTCATTATGAAGGCAAGCATTACTGTGCTATGACGGATCTTTTTTTTTTCAAATTAGAAAGAAAAAAAATGTTCAGATTTCCAAAAGGTGCTGAATGTTTTTTTTAATTTCATCTCAATTTTCATAAGCCTTCTCCCAGAATGCCTTGAGTAAAATATGCACACTGCACTGTACGCCAGGTGGTTGCAGGTTCAGTCTTCTCATACAAATTACTCACAAAGTCGCTGCAGTGTCCTGTAGTTGGAAGAAAAGTCATGTAAGGAAGCTTCCCTTGAAACCTGTTATAGGTCCAAATATTTCGTGGCAATATGCAATGTTTGTTATACTTGCAAAAAAAAATAACCTGCAAATACGGCATGCATTCAGTTGAAGAAAACGTGAGGAGCTTTCACGCCGGTTTCTTTAAATATTATATATGCAATTGAATGCAGACCATGTATTGGCAATTGTGTTTGCCAGGTGAAACAGAAATGACCGAGTCCGCCTTTAGTGGGTATGCCTGGGACTGTGGTTTATACAAATCAGTCGACTTCTGAATTTAGTCTTGCGGGCTGTACATTAGGGAATGGTCTACCCGCATGAATGCACAAAACTGAAAACGAGACTGATTTGAATAAACATTTGCACAACGTGTTGCAATTCAAAGGACTCTCATATATAGCATACGTGGGTCGTTTTTAAAAGTCATTATTCCACAGTTCATCTCATTCCACGTTTTATTTAAACGCCAAATTTATCTATCACAAGAACTAAATCAACAATGAAGTCACCATCGTCACCGTGATTAGCCCGTGATGAGCTCTACCGTATATCTATCCATCTTTCAGCTGCTTATCCAGCAGGCCTGCAGAATCACCAGAAGTCTGGAGCTGTTCGCATGAAGGATGGGATTCGAGGCATAGAGCCCGTAAAGGTGCACACCACACACACGATGAAACGGCTTTCTTCCCGCTGTTAAAGCAACTGATGTCTCTAAACTGTTAATGATGTACAATTATGAATGTGTATGTATATACGGGCCCTGTGACGGACTGGCTGATCACGTGTACCACGACCAGGACTACTTATACGAACAAAAGTCAGGTGTTAACTCCCGCAAATCGAGTATGTGAAAAAAGCATAGTTTTAAACAAAAAAATGTAAGAATATGTTTATCGTAACATGTTGTTTTAAAAATCATGCATTTTAACGTTATTTAATATATACAAAAATGTTACTGCTGGTCTTCAGTTTTCTGAGAAAATCGTTCCCTCTAAAATCAAGCAATCTGCGACTATGGTGTATATATGTAATGGAATTGTCTCAGATGTTATATCCCGTTGTTTTGTAATTTGTAATAAGAACATAAATACAATAAAATGAAACATTTTATTTACTATTAGTTCATACATTTTATTTTTGGAGGTCCAGTAATCTGTTGCTTGCTCCTTGGAATGTATCCTGAACTTATATTACGAGTCACCAGTCATATGGAGGGGTTTGTATTAATGAATCCATTACTACTGTATATTCTTTGATATTCATCTGCCACGTATCTAAAAGCAAGAATAACGAGGGTAAACCGTGAACTATTCGACGTGGACAGTCCGTAGATTTTACCGTTATCGCAGCTTCTAAACACTCGTGTATCGTGCATTTGCTTTCTTGTGGGTCGTGGAATGCGCATTTTTTTTTCCATTATTATTATTATTATTATTATTATTATTATTATTATTATTATTATTATTATTATTATCGGCCCCATCCTCTGTCGACAACTTTTACCAAAAAATTGGGACATTTTAGTTTGTGTCATGTATTTCTCAGTTCACAAATACTGACAATTAAGTAAATTACATCCATCACTGCACGTAACAAAACTTAAAGAAATTAATTCGATTGTTTTTATATTAAGAGACATTACACGCTATTGATTAGAGCGGGAAAGATTTTGAGCCGCATTCAATACTAAAACAATATAGTGAAAATAAGATTCGAGTATTTTATCAGGGTATGCTATACTTGGGGCAGGTAGTCACGAAAAAGAAAACGCACAAATATACACAATTTGCTAAATCGTACCCAAGACTAAGGGGGTCATCCGAAAGAAGCACTGTGAAATCTGGCCTTAAGGTGTCCCTGTTCTGCAATAAGAACAAGCTCTCTCAACTGTGGGATTTTCTTAGTAATCTGACACCGGCATTAAACCGAGAGGCTGAAGGGTAACGCGGGTTTGCCAGCTCGGCTTTGCAGAACTAGTCCTGACGTAGCCGGAGAAAGGTCCGCTTGAGATCAGAAGGGGAGACGGCCACAGGATCGTCGCTTTTCAGGCAGACGTGGATCCCCGTTTGTTTTTCCCCTCTTCTATTATCCAAATGTTATAGAACCAAAGTTTTTGACTTTCTCCGAGGCGAATGGGTGACCACGATTCTCGACGGCTCTATGCGAGGAGGAGATGATGAATTACAGTACCAGCTACCGTCACAAAAGTCAAACTCAGAATCACACAAGAGAGCGGAACAACAAGAGGAGCGCCTGGCTTTCCCTGATATTATTCAGGTTTTCCCTGCGCGATTATGGCTTTTGCATGACTTCTCTGCTCCTGTTTTGTCTCGGTTCCCTATTCTATCAGTGGAACGGCGGACCCCCCAAATTTCTTCTAGAATTCCGACAATACCTCGGTAAGATTCGATCTCCGACACATTTGTATCTTTTCCCCTGCGGTTTCTTTTCTCCGATCTACTCCGTCCAACAAAGTAGCTGCCCGCTCGCTTTCTTATTCCTCCGGCGTACTTTTCTCCTCCTGAGCGGTGCTTCTCCAAGGCGTGTAACGGCACGCTTGTCGACTTAAAGACCTGTAGGCAGATCTTCAGATAGCTTACAAAGGCCCTATTTCTCAGCAAACGCTTTCCCCATGTAACCCCAAGTCCACTGCTCAAGTCAAACTTTTCCCCCTCCTCTAACCAGTTATCTCAAGTACAGGATCAATTTAGAAAAGAGAGAAAAACGCTTTCAGGAGAAACCCGCCTATGGTATACACAAATAAGAAAAGGTTCCTTTCATTTTCGTCAGGGAAATAGTAGGATGGAGAGGTGAAACGAGACTTGTGCACCAGTTCATACCACTAATTGCATCCAGGAAACCTGTCAAGTGCATTTAGAAGCCTTTTGCCAGAACGTTCCCACAGCTTGCATTTTAAATAGTGAATAAATACTAATAAAAAATAGAAAAGCAACAGAAACATGGTGGGTTGTTAAGTTAAACTAGGCTGTGTTTTTGTTTAGCGATCAAATGCGCTGTAAAGAAAAACGTATTCAAATTCACAATTTGCTTTTAAATCGGCATTTCTCTCAGATGTATTAGTATGAATATCTATTGTTTTCATCTGCTATACGTTAACGATGTATGAATGCAACTTTAATCAGTCAGAGTTAAAATGGTGATAATATAGATTGTTTTAAAATTATTTGTAGGCAGACGAATTGTGAGATCGACACATTTACGTTGCTTTTTGATGGGTTGCACTAGCTTGAGATGGTTCTGAATATGGCACAGAATCAAACCAATTTCCCACATTTTTAAACTCTTTATTCGTGTTCTGTATATAACTAGCTTATAGTAAATGTCAGTGTCCCCTCCAACACAATCAGTAAGTCCAGGTATATAGTCTTAAACACTGTCATTGTATATGTTGATTTGACTTCCATTATTTGTAGTCGGGTTTGTAATCTGTATCACAAAGGATACTTAGCCTATCCGAAGTCTCTGTGGAAACAATTATGATGTCTCCCTTGAATAGAGCTAATGTGATACGTAGCTAAATTAAACTATTTTGTCCAGCAAAGTAGCTCATTCTGCATTTTCTTAATGCGTTCTACTGCGTAAATCGCGCACAATTAACAAATGTAAGTGAGGGCTGACGGCGGTACCCGGGCGTTTTAATTCAGATTCTTACCTTTAGTGCTAGTGGGTGGTGAAGACTGCAGGAAAATGTTATCTTCGGATCCTTACCTCTTAATAATTCTGCCCAGAGATTACGGTTAGCGTTTGAGGTGCTGTGAAAAATGTACCGTCTAGTCCTTGGTTTTATTAGATCTACACTGTCTGCCTCGTAATGTCCCTGCGGAGAAACATGAAATCACCTGTTCAATTGATCGGCCTATATTTGTTTGTTTATGTAAATATGGATACCCGGTCTTGCAGAAAAGTTTTCAAAGAACGGTCATTGTTCAGGGAAAGTTGTACCTTAGACACTCTTAAATACTAATCTTTTTTAAAAGGGGGTCAGACAGAGGTGCGTGTTATTGGGTTTAAATGGCGGGAAGCTGTCCTCAGTCGCTGCTGGATTTAATTATATAGCTACTAACCTGACAAATTGTTAACTCATGAAACATATTGTGAATGCAAACATCGGGCAGTCCTCCTGATTCCGTTGTCAGGTTGATGAATTGCAGTGCTGCCTTTGCCTGTCTATTGAGATTTTCCTCTTTGTACGTCAAAATTTGGCTTGACGGCTGTATATGGATATCCTATCTGCAAGATTTGTCTTGTGTGTGTGTTTTTTTCACCTCTGAGTGCAGTCTGGGAAATCCATTTAGCTACGTATCCACCGGCGCATATGTAGTAATGTTCGTTCGTGCTCTTCTGAACAAGCCAAACATTATGAATTGCACGAATCTCTCAAAATGTCTTGAGTGACTGTAAACATCCGAGAGGCGGGGACTGTTTTCTCAGCCGCTGTACTATTCTAATCAGTCGCTTATAAGATTATCTATGGTTTTGGCTCTATGCTGTTCCAAATGACTCATCACATTTGAGGATATGAACAGCATATTGATCGCTCAGCAAGTGGAGAGGATAGTTTGTTGAACTTGATCAGTGATACTATAGATATTTTCTGTGTTGTCATTTGAAGAATTGATGTTGACTGCATGTGTTTTTTTTCCACTAAATTCTTTGCCAATGGCTTAAACATCTGTATCCCTGTTTGTTTCATTAACTGAGAAATATTGCTTTATTCTTTTCTGGGTTCCACACCCTCTTAAAATTATGCAAATGATGCACTCTTCTCTCTTTTTTTTTAAATAGATATGCATTTCCAAGCCTCCTTCAGTAAAAGCATATAGAGTGTTTTCGTAGTGTTCTTCTAGTCCTGTGTCTTCTTCTGAAAGTTGGCTATTGATTCTGGAACATTCCAGAACAAAGCACAGTCACTCTCACAAACAATCCAGGTAACACTACTGTCAATGATACACCAATTAAGAAGAACCGACAACGATAAATTAGCTCTAATTAAAGCATAACTGAAGGGGGCGCCTCAGTTTTTAAAAATGTTTTACTCCTCGCTCTGAAACCAGAGATGCCAACCTGTCTTCAGATCCACAGAGTAGAGATTTCATAAGGAATGAAGCACCAGTTATATAATAGCAAAAAAAAACAGATACCTTGGCATTTGAAATGGACAGACGCTGTAACAGTTGTTGCTATGTAGCAAATGTTCCTAAAAACAGAGGACATATGTTGACGATATTAGCCCTCTTAGGGAAATAAGTGTTGGATGTGAAACCTTTGCATCCTCCAGAACTTTTGCATACTTGAAAGGACTCTGAAAGTTTTATCTGACAGATACAATATAACATTCTCAGTATCTCTGACTGGTGTGACATTTTTTTTGCTGTATTATAAACATTTCTTCTTATTTAACTGTAACGTCATGTTTTGGCTTTATATTTGATAGTTTTCCAAACAAAACGTAGTAGCGCTTAATGTCAGTAATTGTCGGGACCTAAAGCAAATTTGTAAAGAATTGAACGGCCAGATTAGGAAAAATGCGGTTTATCCAGCTGAGGACCAGTCCACGCATCAGCTGTAGTCGAAGCTGTTAGTTATTCTTGTGATGAAATGGGTGTCATTGGTCTGGACATCTGCTGTCATTCGGCCAATTGATGTGTGAAGGTGACAGCTGACAGAGTAACTTTTAATATGTGGAGCATCCACCATACTGCATTGCAATCCACTATATTGTCCGTCTCTGTTCTCTATTGCGGAGCTGCTGATTCTTACTTGCAGTATATGCGATTATCCACTATTGAGGTTCCTTGTCAAAGCAGGGTCTGTATTCAGGCAAAAGTGTTTCAGATCTTGTTTAAGGAACCTCCCCAAAGTGTGCATGCACGTTAGAGTTACGTTACAAGCTCATGCATGAGATCTTGTGAAATTCTTGTGTTGATGTTTATAAGTGCAGACAGCCCTCCAGCACAATAAACGGTTAAAATTGGTACTTAGTGCTCCATTAAATTGTAATTGCGTCAACCTCGCAACGCCTGGAAAGAAGGTGTCAGTCGCCATGACCCGGCCCCCTCCAAGCTTCCCTTGGATTCATGTGCAATATCCCCCCCCCCCCCCCCATCCTCGGCAGAAAGCATGCTGTTGGATGCACTTGGCCACTCTGTGCCCCCACCCTTCCGGATCATGCATTATCAAGCTACTCCGCATTCTGGCCCCCCTGCTGTAAGATATATCCGTGATCTGGGGGGAAGCACAGTGTTCTGTTGCCGTTTTGTTCAGTCAGTGTCTCATTTAAAGAACCCTAATTAAACACTAATTAATAATGCTTTTCTTCTCCATCCCAACAGTGATGAATTTTACTAACCCTGCTTCAGACACTATCTAGATGTCCCCCACATACCAGATTATTGCAAATCTTACAGGATAAGCTATTGTTCTTCCAACAATATCATACGTTACATCTCCAACATCATTTAAATATATATTGTATCATCCTGTCTGCAATATGCTTGTCATTTGTTTAGAAAGCATAACGTTACATGGAACAAGCTTATAATGTAAAGCAGTGTCAATTCTGAGGCACTGAATTCAGGAACTTAAGAACTTGCGTGGGAGCGCAATGTTTTTATGATGTCATACAAATGCATTAGCATTATCTAATGAGCAGGTAGGTTCTTGGTAGAAAAGCTTTTGATTTGATTTCAAAGTGAAGCTGATGAAAAGAAAATAGCTGTTGATGTTTTTATGAGGTTTATCAAAGGAGATGACTCAATGTCCTTGATAGTACAGCCAGTGGAGAAGGTGCAGGCAGTGTCTTTAACTCTATGCTTTAAAGAGCAAAGCAGAACGGCGCATTTTAAACTGCAAATTCATATTTAGATTCCGTTGCTGGGGTGATACTTTTAACCAAAGCAGGTAGAGATGGACGTTTTAATGGAGGTTAATTCTACAAATACAGTAGTGGGTAAATTATACCTGGTGATGTTCATTTTCTGTGACAGACGTGCAAAAAAGTATTTCAGTTACTTTTTACTTTGCATAAAGTTGCATAGTAAATGTAAGTGGCCGCTGTTGCTTTAATTGCTTCTGTCTAACTTTGACGTTCTGACGTAATTACGCGCCCCGGAATCT
>JAODJW010000026.1:17937085-17989412 GCA_026777045.1 Hyperopisus bebe
CCCAAAAGCCTTTAACGATGGGCCAATCCTCCCACTCCCCCACCAAGCCAAACTTCCTGTCTGAAACGGTCCACCTATCGCCGGCTGTTTTTGCGAGGCTTGTCTCATGCGCAAGTAGCAACCAAGAGACTGATCAAATCCGCGGCCCCTCCTCCGTGGAAGAAGACGCAGTTCGAAAACATCCACGTATCGGCACACTGCTGTGAGATCAGCTCTCGCACTGCCCAAAATCTGCCCCCTGCCTGTGAGCTGGAAGGCGTGTAGAGTTCATTGGTTTCACCGGAGGATGATTAAGTGGAAATACTCGTCAGCTTTTTCCCCTGGAAAACTAATAAGCAGTTTTTCTTTGTTGCTTTTTCTCCATCCTTCACAATGCACACATTTCGCCTTCATTAACAGATTGGCAAATAATACCATAAGGAAGCATCTTGATTTAATACTATTATTATTCACTTTCATATGAACCCGTGTTGTATGTTCCTTAAAAAAAATGTTTTTTGCTTATTCTCTCAGATGTTCTGGAGGCCAGTGGGGGGGGGGTCCCACTTGTGGGAATCTTTGCTATTTGAAGGTGGGGTTTTGGGAATTAGATACAATGATCTATTACAACACACTATTAATGATTTTCTCACAAGGCCCAACCAAACCCTAGAAAATGCCAGGCCAAAGCGTAATACAACCCGAAAGGCAACAATAAGCCTAACATTAACTCTAGCCCTGGACCTCTAATAGAACCCTAAACATGACCCTGATGCCAACCATAATCTTAGGCTCCACCTTAAGGACAGCCCTAACCTTAGCCCAAACCATGAGCCTAAACCTAGCCATGAACTTAACCTAAACTCTAATGCTTACCCTATACAGGTGATTCAAGACCCCATGATAAATATTCTAAAACCATTTATCAATTTGTCCCATATCTTTGTGTACATTTTATGCCGCATTTTTTGCCCCAAAGGGGGGTGGCATCCAATATTTCTTCAGGGGCCTCAGGTCAAATCCTAGAGTCAAGCCTGGCCCCCGTCCAAAAACCAAGCGGATCCCTAGATATGATCCTAACACCAACCATGTTTTCAGCCTTTAATCATGTTCGCATTTCTTCACACATCTTCTGGTACGAATCAAACAGCCCAAGCGGCTTGCAGCAGGATGTAGGGCTGGGCCGTACCACCCGAGCATCCATCCAACTTTCCTTAGTCACCCTCAACAAGTTCATCATTCATATTAAGGCCAGCTGGGTTTGTTGGCATGGGACTGGTGATCGGTCGGCATGTTTGTTAGAGCCCAGACCAGCGCCCAGTGTATGTTGTCACGATCGCGGCGGTCGAGCAGGCAGGAAGCGGCGATGAACGAGGCAAGCAGGCAAGATTACGGGAAACGAGGGTTTATTTGGGGAGACGGGGCAGACAGTGACACATATCACATCAATGACGGACACCCAACTAAGGAAGACGTGGACTAAATATACATGAAACGAGCCAAATAACAGGGAACAGCTGGGCACAATCCGGGAAAAATACGTGGATGATGAGGGAGCGTGGCACACACGAGGATCGGACGAGCTGGGAATGACAGAGAACCCCCCCCAAAGGCGCACACACTGTGCAGCAGGCGACGGGGCAGCCAGAGCCGAGAAAGGCGCCGTCTGACACCGAGCCACAGCGGGGGGGACCCACAAGTGTCCTCTTCCCCTCTCCCGGTGCCGCGTTGTGGAACCTGAAAATATTAACCTATTTCAAAGATATTTTGCACGTTTAATAACGAAGTCCAGTGACAACTTTTCCACACTATTGGAAATTGCTATTGGAAATTTTGCTTTTTTTCACCCCACCCTAATGGGCACAAATGCAATACTCACACCATGGAAGGATGCGATGTTAGATAGATTTTAAAATTATTTAAAATATGACTAGCAATGTCTAGTGTACAATTTCACAGCACAGTGCTGGGATGCAGCCTGACCAGGATACCATTTTGTCACAAATACATATGCACCCTACAGGCAATTGAGAGACAAAAGTTAGCCTAACTGCATTTCTTTGGGCCATGGGCAGAGTAGCCAGAGGAAACGCATATGGCAGAGAGAGAACATACGAACTCCACACACGCAGCAGAGGTGAGATTTCAAAGCCGAACCATGCAAGTGTGAGGCAACAGCGCTGAGCCGCCATGCCACCCGTGTTTCCAAAATGGTACATTCCATCAGGTCACGTGACAAGCCGCTGGCCATGTTGACTGCATTACATCCCTTGTTCTGCTCTTTGTCGCACATGGAGTTCTAAATTAGCAGCACTTGCTTGCTTCATTATGTGTTGTGCAATGCCATTTGGTCTGCATTGTTCTGATTTTGTTTCTTTTATTGCCAGTTAACACTGCAGCCCACAATGTAATTTTTGAAAAAAAAGAACTAATAAACCTATATATATATATATATCTTTTTCTGCCCATGCTCTCTGAGATATCTCAGCTTGAGAGTGTCATTTTTGGTTTCCTAGTATTTCTGCTTTAACGTAATCTGTCTTGGATTTTTCCCCTGCCTGTAAGGTCTCGCCAACTCTCTTCAAATTACCCCTAAGTTCCTTGATTATTCAAAGAAACTGGGTTGATTTCGTGGGAGGATGTCTTCCTGGCGTCTTTCAGCCAAAGACCGTAATCATATCTGCTGCCTGTGAGCAAGCACCACCTAGTGAAATGAATGTGGAACTGCAGCTTTCGGCTGACGGCGGGAACAGCTGCTGTATTTAATTGTGTTGGAATAAGACAGCACAAAACATTTCCTGAATAACTGCGACCCCAATAGTTTGTTTCATTCTTATAAAAAAGTTTCAGAGATGCCATACATTCTCATTGTAGTTCCACTTTAAGAACCACTGTTAACACCACATTAGAAGTTGGTAAAACTCGTTAATATAATTTCTGGCAGTTTATTAGAAATTGTAGTTAATTGTTATTAGTGTTTGAGTAATATGTTAGGTATTATAAGCAGTATTTATTACATTTATTAAGTTCTTATTTTTCTATAAAACCACCGCAGAAAAGTATGCAGGAAGTCATTATATTTTAAATGGCTGTCATCTCAAGACATAAGATATGCTGACACAAGATGTTTTACTCAGTTTTCTGTGGTCAGGCAGGGAAAAACCTGATTTGCTGCACATAAATTAATAAGACTGAGTACATGTATGTGACGAGGTAAAACGCCGCATGTGTTTGCTGCAGCTGAGACAACCCTTAGATGCGAAGCAGGACTCTGCAACTGGGCGGGATACTTCTCATATCTGCCTTTTTACACCCCAGGACATCAACGTGTGTATTCTGGAGAATTATCCAGAATGTTCTAACCCTCGCCTCTTCTACATAATTCCCTACTTCTGTGGACAACATCCTCAGTGCCGGTGAGACTTTTTATGCTTTTTTACGTATAGATATTATACTCAAAATGTCCTATTTTGACAAACAGGATGAATGTTTATATGATATATGAAGTTACGATGACATATGATCATATAGATGGTATTTTCCATAATTAGTCTTTCATTTTAGTCATTTCCTGCATTTTGCTTCACTTGGCTAGATTTTCACTGTCATTAAGTCACCCTGAGCATGATAAGTGCTGCTCATCTGTTCTGGAAAATGTGTTTTGTCATCGTAACTTCTTTCCAAAGGGAGCCTGGTCCCTGGGCTTTGGAGAGAGCCAAAAAGAACGTTCTGGAGAACTTCCTCCTGGTAGGGATCCTGGAAGAGCTGGAAGATGTGCTCCTCTTACTGGAACGTCTTCTACCTCACTTCTTCAGTGACGTGCTCAGCATCTACAAAAGTCCCGGTGAGGGGCTTTACTTTATGGCCTTTGATTTGTGGATCAGTATCAAATTTAAAGTCAAAGTCAACTATATTGATTTTTGTAGTAAGGTAGTAAGGCTCTGCTAATGGAAGCAACTTGCTTAATAATAATTAGACAAGAGAGTGGAATAGAATAAGTAACATAACATTAAAAAGGCAACAGTTAGTGTCCTGATAAGGTGCAAAGGTCACATATCTATACACATATGGCAATGTATCATGGATCAATTCACTTCAATATGAATCTTTTATATATATTTTTTCTCAGCAACCTGTGCTTCTACCTATTTTCACTTCTTCACTGCTCAGTGGGGTCTGATTACATCATCTCCTGGAGAAACTGTAATCAGGTTTTTTTTCACCGCAAATGACACGAGACTGCGGAAACTTCGCTGTCACAGTAATTCGTTTCTTTCGCTTGACCATGGAAACACATGAGGCATTACACCGATGAAACGGCACGCTAATGCCGGGGAGACGCAAGCGAGGAATAATCTGTTCCATATAGTTTGAAAAATCAGTTCGTCCCCAGGAATTTTCCACCTACTGACCACTGGGATGCACAGCTTAGCAAGCATACCTACCACTAGGTGGAGCCATATGCTCGGGAAAGTAAAATAAACTCGTGGTGGCACAGTGGCTCTGTAGGTGGCGCTGTTGCATCACACCTCCAGCACTTCTTAAAATCCTGTCCCCCCTCTGTGTGCATATGTGTGTGTGTGTGTGTGTGTGTGTGTGTTCTCCTTATATTATATATGTTTCCTCCCACTGTAAATCATGTCTGTGCCCTGTGCTGGACTGGCATCCCATCCCCTGGGTTCCTCTTGCCTTGTGCCCTGAACTACCTGGGATAAATGTAAGACTAACCCTGTGAGTGTGCTGGGTAAGTGGGTGGACTGATGGGTGGAGGGATGGACGGATGGGTGGAGGGATAGACGGAGGGATGGACGGATGGATGGACGGACGGATCTCCTTCAATTCAGTGGTCGGTGAGGTTTGGCATAATTACCGTTGCATAACACGGCAGATAAACCGTAAGTGAAATAAATAGCAGTGCAGTCTGCCATCATTAGGGATGCTTATCTCTCTGCAAATCTGTCTTCCTCCTGTCCCGCAGAGTACAGGAAGCTGGGGAACATGACGGGAACGGTGAAGAAACACACCCCCACCCTGAGGGCCCTGCAAGTGCTGTATCAGCGCATGAAGTATGAGTATGACTTTTACTACTTCGTCCAGGACCAGTTCCATTTACTGAAGAAGAAGATCGGCCTGAAGTCGGCCTCGACCCAAATGCACCAGCCCAGCTTCCTGCTGAACCTGCCCTTGGCTACTCAGGAGCCAGAGGAGGAAGAAGAAGAAGAGGATGATGAGGAGGAAGAAGGTATAGAGTTGGATGATGCCCACAGCTGGTTGGTGCAACCCTAAACAGTCCCACCCACAAAAAAGGTGGGGCCAACATGGGAAGCTAGACTGTGACTGGACATTATTCCCAACTAGGCGTATCCAGGCAACAGATCTGTATTATTACAGATGGTCCTTAGCATCTGCAGAATGCAAGAATCTTCATAGAGGTGTGAAGATTGCAGCAGAGTACATACTACCCATTAACCATGAATATTTAAACAAAAGAACCATTTTGTGAGGAAATCAATGAGATTGTCCTGTCCAGGTCTAATCTGGCAAGATGTACAGGGTTTGTACATTTTGGACTGGATTCCCAGTATTCGCTATGGGGAGGCTGCAGCTTTGGGCAAGGTGCTGAATTTTCATCTTCTGGGCCAGGAGGCGTAAGGACACCTTCTTGGGAATCGTTGCGTTTGGTTCCCCCCAAAGGCAATTATTTCAGCTCGGCGTGCTTGTTGAAATGCAAGTGGAGTGCTGGCGTTTTGAAGGACTGACTTAAGGAAGGAGTACAGAACGGTTCCTGTAGAGAATGAGCATTTCAAAGGAAACAAAGTGATGTGAACAATTATCACTGAAAAGATGTGCAGCAGAGTTAGTGCTGCTCACATAGGGTTTAGGTGCTGACTATCCTCTAATGACAATACATTATGTAAGAAAGTATCCACTAAGCAAATTAATAATACAGCAATTCATTCATGCAAATAGTGAACTTAATTGCTTTATGTAACAGCAATGCTTACACATTGAAAACCCCATTTTACTTTTCATGGTACAGAGACAGCACTCAGACCAAAAATCTTACTTAACAACGTCAAAACTATTAACAATGAAAAACAGCCTGTCTCCATGGCAGCAAATGAGCTGTCCATCAAGTATTTTCCTGGTCTATTAAACTGACCCAAACTCATTCCAATGTATAGTATTTTATAAAGCAAGCTGATTTATTGTACAGCTTTTTCATCTTGCTCATTGGCTGTGCATTTCTTCATTGATCAAACTTTTTGTTCTCACATTTCTTGTAAAAAAAAAAAGTACACTATTAAATGAATTAGCTTGCATCTATAACAGCTTGCATATGACGCCAGTAATACAGTGTTAATGCATGTAAATACCTGTGTCGTACATCACAGCAGTTGAACAAATTGTTTTTTTTTTTCTTCTACTATTTATTAAATGTATGCATTGCATTATAGTTGTGTTTCTCAGGAAAAAAAATGGAAATATTTTTCAGAATGTATTTTGGCAATCGCGGTATCAGATACTGTTCTTGTAGCACCTTGAAGAGTTAAATTCTGTCTGGGCTCCTGTTTTAAACAAAAAATGATATATGAGAGCCATTGAATAAAACATCATTGCTATCATTTGTCTATATTTTAAATTCCAGTTTCAGCTTGACATAATCAAACCATCATGTTTGATTGTTACACAGTGATGTTTTGGCAAGCAAAAATTTACCACCCAATTCACTTCCTGTTAACCACCTGTTACTCTGTGTTTATTTATCCCTTTCTTTGTTTGAAGCAAAGATACTTTGACCCCTGTTTAGAATCACAAAAAAACTGTCAAGCAAATTAAAAATTAATTAAGAGGTAAACCCTGAAATAATCTAAAAGCTGCTTTTTACATTTACAGTAATTACAGCAATTTTGAAAGTAATTTGTTTAAATTAAAAAACTAGTAAGAGAATTTTATGATCTCATGATCACCTTAATATTATTCCCTGCTTTCTGTGACATCAGGAATTGCACAAAACTTGAGACACATGGATGAAACCAGACACCTGTTAAATGTAAGAACATTCACATCAACTTTTTTAGCTTTTATTCATTGGATTCAGAGTGACATATCACTAGTGTGACAAAAAAATACAGATCAAAACAAGCACAAATCCCTACACGCATTTTGTCAATCTTCTGTGTCCTTAGATCACGAGCTGTGTTTATGTCAATAAAGATGCAGTGTTTGATTCCCAGGGAATTTTTGCTAAATTTATGTGCCACTTAGCAAAAAAAAAACTTTATCCTTAGCAAACTTAAGTTCTTAAATTCTATAAAGAAAATGGATGGATGGGTGTTTAAATTCATAACAATATAAAATCATTTTACATATATTAGAATTAAGCCATCACTGAAGTATTTAAACTATTAAAGAAACCTTCACAGGATGTGTTCATTATGGGTAATATACTGGGATAGGCTCTGGACCCCCACAACCCTGCTTAGGACAAGCAGGGACAGAAAATGGATGGATGGATTCCGGGAGAGGCTCTGGACTAGGGATGGGCATCTCAGCCAGCATTACTAGTCGAATTTCGGCAGTCATTAGTCAATTAATAATATTTGATTAACCTTGTTCCAACCCTTTTCCCAGCACACACACATGGAAACATATATAAAGTATGGATCAAAATATTTCTTTCTATATAAAATGAGATTTTATTCATCACTGCAAAAGGATAACATAAAATGTTAAAAGTAGCTTGAATAAATAAAACTGAAACAAATTAAATTAGATTGAAGAGAAAGCTCAAGTATACAATGGTACGCAGTGACGTTTAATACACTGTGCTGTGGGCAGGTATAGTGCATGATTTCATTTTTCACATTGTGATATTTGAAATCTTTGTGATAAATATTACGATATTAAAAAAAGAGAGTTAAAGTTACCCAGAATTAACTAAAGAAACAGAACTTATCTACCAATAGAGTCTGTCTCTGCTCAGAAAGGCAAGTCGGTGGTTTGTATTCTAGTTAACTTGTCATCATTTTCACCGACAACCATGACACACACAGCGAAATACAAATGTCTTCTGGTGACCAGTTCTTGTTCACTTATTGGCTTCACTCATTTTTGTTAAATTTCTTACAAACGCTCTACACTATGAGTGAGCAAGGATGAAAATGATTATGATAATATTTAATATATCTAATTTATTATTCTACTTTGTGATTTTTTTCTATTTTATCCATTTTCTTGAATATTCCACAATACCGACTCATCCCTATTATAAACCCTTGTGACACTGCAGAGGACAAGCAGTACAGAGCAGTGTTTCCCAACACGGTCCTCGGGGACCCCAGACGGTCCACATTTTTGCTCCTTCCCTGCTCTCAGCTAAATGAGGAACACTGAAAACCTGGTAGGGTTGCGTTGGGAGCAAAAATGTCATCGAGGGCTTGGGTCAAGAAACACTAAATAAATGTACGAATGTATGAATGAATGAATTTATGAATTAATATGAGTGAATGAATGAATGAGCTGTAAGATCTTACTATTTGAATGTCAGAGATAGAACAAAGCTCCCAGTGTTTTGAAAGGCATAAGGACTCCATTGTCTAACCAGTCACAGCTTGGCTGCCTGAGGATGCTCATTCAGACACTGTTGCACCAGCTGTAGTGCATGGAGGGCAGTGCCCCAGCTCAGGGTGATGCCCCACCCTCCATGCCCATAGTTGTGCACCACGGGCACCCGACGCCCCTGAAGGTGAAGCAGTTCCGTCTCTAGCCTCAGGTTCCGTCTTCCGGGTCTCAGGCCGACCTGCACCCCTTGGCACACAGCACCCCTTAGAGAAGGTTCCAGAAGGCAGCAGCGCTCCATGATGCCCTCGCTCTCTTCAGCGTCCGTCTCCAGGCGCCAGTCGCCAATCTGCCTGGTGCCCCCCAGGGTAACACCAGCCGTACCAGGGTAGATGTACGTCTGTCCGTCACTGACCCGGACGAAATGCTTCAGCCAGGGAGCCTGGACCTTCAGGATCTGACCCCGAACCGGGTACAGCTCTCCATCCCCAACCAGGTCCCGAGCTCCCAGACCCGAACAATTAATGATGACATCATACCTCAGGCCCAGGTGATGGAGGTCAGTTACTTTCTCATGCTTTATCTGACCACCAGCCTTTATGAGCCTGAAAGCAGTAAATTAAACAGTAAATAAGTTGGATGTGTTTGACATTGTGTTTTTCTCTAACTTATTCTGCTCCTCAGGCTAATCTACAATGCCTGTCTAATCAGCATGCTGCAAATAATGTCATAGAATGTTTTATAATGAATTACACAAATTAATATCTGCTGATAATTTTTCACCTGCCCTAAATACCTTCCGACGCCTTGCTCACGTTGGCTTTATCTGACCACTGAAATATCTTTTCTTCCTTCTCTTAACTGACCAAGAGAATTACATGAATTTGCCCCCAGACTGTTTCAGCAGAAAATGTCAGTTTATCTCAGGCTAGGTACAATTCCCTAGATTGTGGCCATCTTCTTATATCTAATTCTGTGTATCTTACATTCTGCATCTTATAAGCTTTTAGTGATCTTAGCTAATAAGAATCAGTGGGTCTGCACAAATTCTAGCCATGTTTCTGGATACTGGAAAGCAGAATTGCTTTTTGCAATACGAAACATCCATCCATTTTCTTTTCGGTTACCTGCTCTGCAGCCAAGGGAGGTATGCAGTGCATTCGCACTTAAGGGTGGTGAACACCTGTCCAAATTTGTACTGCGGGAACCTCTTCAGCTCTTCGTCAGTCATAGTGCGAAACCCCAGCACATAATCAGACCAGAATGGCTTCCCATCATCGGGGACCTCTCGAAATACCTGGAAACTTCGTCAAAATCTCATTATTAGATCTGAATGGGGAAGGAATGTTCAGAACTTCTACAGAGACAAGATTGTTCTGATTATGCAGAGCCAATGCTAGACCATCATCTATCACGTAGTCAGTGGAGAAAATCACGACTAGCTGAAGGTACCATGGGGTTTTACCCAGAACAGAGGAAGACTCCAGCAAGCGATGCCTCAGGAGAGTCAGCGATCGCCAGGAGATGATCGAATGTTCTCTTAAACCAGCGTCGCTGCTGCTCTAAAGGAATGTCTAAAGAAGGTAAAATAATAATAATAATAATAATAATAATTAGGCAATAACATACGAGATGGAGTGCAGTTGTACTCCAAGATAATCACAGCTGTGATATATTGGAGTATAACTGCATGACTTTGAGTATGCTATTACTTTTATACAACAGTTTGAGTAGCATTTATAAGTCAACAGTAATAAGCCACAACAGATAATACTTTGATTGATTATTTATTTAAACATTTAAGGGCCTCTGCAAAAAAAAACAGTTCCCACCAGCTAACTGCTGACTGTTGCCCACACATAAATATTCCAGCGCAGCACACTGGCTCTTAACTAATTTGCATCATTTGAATTTGACTAAGTATCGGTTTTAGATACACCTGTAAAGCTGAATGGTACGGCTGATGTGAAATGTCCGAGTAAGGTTATTCTCTGATAGCTGCACTCATGGAACGCCTCTTGTCCAATCAGATTTCTTGATTGGAATTAACTGTTGTATAGATGACGTTATTCACAAGAGAATGGCAGGATGACCTCATAGCTCCAAGGTTGGGGGTTGTAGTTTAGTGTGTGTGCGTGTGTCTCGCATTGAACTTGCATTGCATTCAGGATGTCCCCTCCTGTCCCTGGGACTGGCTACAGCCTCACCACAGCTCTGTACTGGAAAAGTGATTATGAAGGAGAATGGACATCTTTCCTGAGTATTTTCCAGGGGCAATTCTAGGATTTGACCCTTTGGTTGTTGGGGGGCTTCACCCCCTTAATTAACAGGGCACGCCAGTGCCACCCATGATTAAATTTGCAGAGTGGGGAGGGGGGGGGAGAGTACCCAAGATAATTTGTGGAGTGGGGGATGCGGAACTTATATGGGGCCAGGGAACTCACCAGGGAACTCCTCAGCAAAAAGGACACCGGCAGCTACGTCGCTGGTGGTGTCGGGTGTGAACCGGTCCGCAAGGACAGTCACGTCGCCGTGGGGAATGGCCTCTGTGATGCATACCGCCGTGGACAGGCCTACTACCCCGGCACCCACCACAGCCACTCTCACTTTCCGCATTGTGGTACTGTACCGCGGGACAAACACACACACGCCAGAACCTGTTAAGCTATCGTGGCCAAATGCATTAGCCTTTGAAATCTGATTTTTACTTCCATTATTCTGGTTATAGGCCAAATTCCAACATTATTTGCTGTCAATATCACCATTACTATATATATATATATATATATATATATATATATATATATGTTTTTTTGTGTGCTTCTAGCCTAGTATTAAGCTTTTGACAGTCTTCCAATCACCTTCAAAGTTAAAAATCTTATAGATTTCACCAAACCAGTCTGTCACATGAGAAAAGCAATAACTACAGACATACACTAAAGAATATGCGATAGACAGGCTGATCTATATTTCTAGCATTAGATGTTAGGCTACAATGAGCTGACTATATATTTATTAACTGATTTTTTTAACAAATAAAAGACATGTTATCCTTGGCGCTTACGTAACTTTAAAAGACAATTTGGGAACTTGTTCTGCCTTGTGACTAATGTGCTGCAAAAGGTTAACAACAGGTTTGTCAACATCGGAATACGAACGTATGGACTTAAAATATAGTTTTTTTTTTTTAATGATCATGATTGTTTTATCTCAAAGAAGTACAAATATTTGCTGACGCCTGTCTATTTTACATTATGGTACACTGTATCGCATGTATTTTGTTCTAATAAGCAGGACATTTGCGCACGTTCATTAAAATCCATACGTCAAAAACATATATATGACATGTCAGATATGCTATAGCTAGTTAATCAAAATCAGGGAAATTATTCTTTTTTTGAAGCATTATTTCAATAATTCCACAATAGGCAACAGCTATAACGGTTTTACCATTCTTTTACACTGTCATTCATTTCTTTTCTTTATATAAAACACTGCGAGCAATCCCAGTCGGCATATTATTACTCGGACACCGTAAGTATAAACTATAAAATCCTTACCACCGGACTTCCTGTACTCCTAGAAAACACCGAACTCTTTCTGTGACGTAAGGGGACGTGGTGTCCGGATTAACCCTGTGCTGTCTGGGTGTCACGATACGTGACAGGGTTTTATACAGTAGGTACTCCAAATAGCGTCCGGATTACTGATATGAAAACATATTCAGGTTTAATAAGGGACAGGGTATCTCTTTATGAAATTAATAACAATTGTGAATTTGGGAGTCATGTGGTAGGAATAGTGGAAATTATTTACATTTTTTAATTGCTTAACGTTGAATGTACAGCCATTCACACAGGCGAAAACCCAGCATTAGAATGATACTGGATACTAAATGAATACTTGTCCCTCTTTGTTTATCTGCATGTTTATTTATTTGCACAGTTATGTTATTTGCTTATTTGAATCTTTACTTCTATTATACTACATGGAGCTATTTTACCTAATTCTGTTGTTTTGCCTTGATAATATGTTTAATTATATATTTACGCCATGTCTTATGTTTAATTGTATTTTAATTGACGTGCCAGGTCGCCATCTGCACCAAAAGAAATTCCTTGTACTTTTTGCTCTTGGGGAATAAAGATTCCGATACTAAATGACTGAGTGAGTGAGTGAATGAATTGAAGAATGAGTGAATGAGTAAATAAACGAATAAGTGAATGAATGAATACAATGATAGAGGTCCCATGTGAAACGATCAGTAGTAAGATAGATTTGTTTGTAGCAACATTATTTAATGAACAAAGTATATCGTGTTTTAGGATTCCTTCTCGTAATGTAGCTTTATTTCTTGCTATTTTTAAATCATCCTTAAAGTGTACCCAGTATTCCCATGAATAGGAGAGGGCTTAACGTTTTTTTCCCATGAAATCTCGCGAGACTGTTAAAGTATCGCGGCCATTTTTTTTTTTTTTTGCGAAGGTAAGGTCCTGGAAGCTTTGTTACGAACATTTTATTTTGGAGTAACACTGTTTACTATAAACCAAAACATCATGAAAAACTTTGTGTACTTCCTATTTTATTATATTTTGTGAAATTCGAGTTAGAATTCGCGTACATATACATCTCGTAAAATATTATTTTGAAGACATAAGTATGGCGCTTGGTTTGAATGCGACACATAGACTAGTTAGCTAGCATGCTACCTTGTTCTAGTTTGCCGCGAACAGCATTAGCTCGTTTTTGTCTTTCTACTTTTCTGCATAAACTTGTACTTAAAAAATCTTAGCGAGTTAATTATTATGTTGCCATAGTAAATAATAATAGTAATTCACTAATAAGTCTCGTAGCCGTTTAGCAGTAAAATTATTGTTGTTGTAACATGCAGCTATGTTACCCAACTGGCCAGGTTAACAGTTTTTGCTTAAATAAATGACGCCCAAAAATAAGATTGCTTAGCAAGGTGACCAGTTGTGTTAAACCCGGCACATATAAAATAATAGTCATGACTATTAAAATAAAATTATTTAAACTATCGTTTATTTGGCTTACACAATTTCACAGAACTTTGCGTCGATATAATGTTTAGTTAGTAATTAACCATGGCCTTTACTATCGGCAGAATGAATATTGGTGATACCTGGTGTATGCTTCATAGTGTTTTATTTTTGTTGCATTAAATAGGCGATGAAGTATGCATAAAGTTGCATGTGGAGATGACGAAGCTCTGCTATGTAAATGACCCCGAGCGTGGGAGTTTTAGGCGTGGATATTGTGGTGTCAGATCCAGCAGTATTCCACCCAAAGGAAGTACATAGGCGAGTGTTGTGGGAAAGACAACAGTGCTGACCCACTTTCGGTTCATACATCTCATTTCTCGCATCCTTACCTTACTGAAAAGGCAGAAAAATAAGCAACATTTTAGCATTTGTTATGAGTTATTTGGCTGTTCTTTGCTTGACATTACAGAATTACCTCGCCTTGTGTTTCATATTTTCCAAGCAGGGGTTACTGGAAACAAAATGATAGCTTGTGGTTTCCTAGTTTTTGTGCTATTGCATCAATTAATCTGATATGTTCTGCATGCAGCTGATTAATATCTGGCCACTAAAATGGATATGATCACTTTCCCAATCATATTGTGTGTCTAAGATCTGTATGCCATCACTGAACCTTTCTGTATAATTTGAATGATTGTGCTGAGCACACAGCCAAACTGAATGAGGCAATTTTATACATCTTTAGATGTCTCTTAGATGGTCTAGGTGTCTTTTTAACAATTTGGGGCAAGTCCCAAATTACACAAGAAATATGCAGAAAATAACCCCTGTTACATGGACCAGTTGTCGCCTGTTCCCTGAGGACCCAAGAGTGGAAAAGGAAAGGGAGAAAATGTTGGTATTTCTGCATTAGCTCCTGAATCACCATGGACACCGCACAGAAATAGATTTCCTTTAGTTCTGTAGATTTATTTTTTAAATGGTGGTAGCTAGGAAATGAGTAACCATAGACTTTAAAGCATGTCTACCAGTAAATTTGTCATTTAAGGATGGTATTAATTGCTCAGTTTTGTTTTCATTGGTTGATTTGCTACCCATTCTTATTAGGATAGCTGAAGCTGAGTGGATTACCTGTGAGGAGTCGGCCTCTCAGTCGTGTCTGCCTGGGATGTTGAACATTCCATAAAAATTTCCTCATTCTCTTAGTGTGATGAATTTACTCGGCTTTATACTTTTATGTTGTCTAACACAAAACTGTGTTTAGCTACAATTTTTTCATGATCTCAAAAGCACATGGGTAATTGGGTTCAGTGGTATTTTTTTTCCTTCCCATCATTGTGATTGACCTAATCTGTATTTGTAGGTGATTATACATATTTAAGAATCCCTCATCTTCGCATGGCAGGATGGCCGTACCCTCCACGTCGCATTTGGCCATCCACTCCAAAACTCACAAGGACACCATCTTGAACAAATTCGATAAGCTGAGGAAGAAGGAGCTGCTTTGTGACATAACGCTGATCGTGGAAGACGTCCACTTTAAGGCCCACAAGGCTTTGTTGGCTGCAAGCAGTGAATATTTCTCCCTGATGTTCACCGCCGAGGGCCACGTCGGCCAGTCCATATACAAATTGGATGGCATGGCTGCGCAGATCTTCAGCACCGTGCTGGAGTTCATTTACAGCGCCAGTGTGTCTGTGGAGGAGAACGCGACCGAGCAGCTCCTGGCTGTGGCCCGACTCCTCGAGGTCAGTGACCTGGTGAAGGCGTACGCCGATTCTCAGAGCATCGTCCCAGCCTGTGATTCTGCAAAGCCTACCGGCGACCCCGGAGTGGGCTCAGAAAAGCCCAAACGCAAGAGGGGTCGGCCAAGAAAAAATGTGATCGTTCCGGAGACGCCAGGGGAACCAGCATCTGAGTTAAACACCGGAGCGCAAGCCAGTCCAAAGGGCGACAGGAGTGATCCGGCTCCTCTCGGCTCTAAGGACAATGGGCAGGCGAAGGCCGAGGGAGACGTGGCGGAGCGGGAAGCCAGCATGGAGTTTCCTCAAGACACAGATGCCGACTACGACCCCAGAGCGGGACGCAGCCGATACAGTAAACGCAAAATTAAGCCACCAACCAAGTTAAGAGGGTATCGCGTTGGGGACGACTCAGAGACTGGAGAGCCCGGAAGAAGAGGGAGAAGGCGGAAATACCCCAACACAGAGGCCCGCTGCGAGGATTGTGGGAAGGTCTTCAAGAACCACCTCTTTTTAAAGATACATCAAAGGACTCACACAGGTAAGCTTCTTCTCTCATAAAGGGCCCGAGCGTTTGCTTTCGTTTGTGCAGTCAGGTTATTACAAACCAGATGTCTCTCCTACAGTGCACCACTTTACTTGTGATAGACGTAACAGTGTCTTGACCCAGTATTTGTTCTGAAAATGCAGGGGAAAAGCCCTTCCGATGTTTTGTGTGCTCAAAGGGATTCACACAGAAGCACACGCTGCTGGTCCATCAGCGCATGCACACGGGGGAGAAGCCCTTCATCTGCACCGTGTGCTCCAAGGCCCTGTCCACCAAACACTCCTTGCTGGAGCACATGAACCTGCACACAGGTGCCTTACGCTTCATTTGGCTTGCTTCCAGAAGAATCTGTGTGGTTAAAAGATTGCTATGGGTCTCAGCATATGAAGTTTAAGGATGCAGTATGCAATGAGCATAATGTTTTTAGGTCTTCAGCAGAAGCTTTAGTTAAAACAAGAAACGGCCTGTTTGGTGTGTTGAGGCCTTGCGATGCCATGTGACCCCCATGTGACTGAATGCTGTGTGATTTTGCAGAGCAGAAATCATTCAGCTGCGATCAGTGTGGGAAGACGTACAGTCAGAGGAGGCAGCTGAAGAGCCACTACAGGGTGCACACAGGTCGGGGTCCATCAGACTTCACATCTGCGTCGTCATGGAGATGGCAGGTGATGTCTTCTGTGATGCAAACTCTTGTGTTTTGGTTTTGCAGGTAAGCCTTTACCAGAGTGTCTGCACTGCCATCATAAATTCATGGATGCCGCTCAACTTAAGAAACATTTGAGGACACACACTGGTAAGATGTGCCTGTTCAGGGCTGTGGAGATACAGTAAAAACTGGCTTCTCCTTTTTATGTGGGCAAAACAGTGATTTATGTTTAGTCTTTGGAAGCAGTGCTTTGTGTTTCTGGTTCCTTGAGCTCAGTGTCGTCCCGTGTTTTTGTTTTTGTCAGGCGAGAAGCCTTTTACCTGTGAGATTTGTGGGAAGTGCTTCACAGCCAAGAGTTCCTTGCAGACCCACATCAGGATCCACAGGTGAGTGGTCTTTGAGCAGAAGTTAACATCCGTCCAGCTTCCCAAAACAATGTCATGTGATGTGCGGGGGGTCCTCGGGTTACGACGTCTTGAGTTTACGACGCTCACTCCCTGTTTCGGCTTATGCCATTGGTGTCATGCTTACGGACTATATGGGCAAACTAGTTTGGTTGCAAGCGGCGGAAGAATACACAGTAACGCGCCGTATGACTGAGGAAAGCCATCCCGATGGAAGTGTAATTAGACACTGTAAAGAGATCAGAAAAGGTGTGTTTCGACTTACACCAAAGTTCGGGTTACATCACTGTCGTAGGAACGGAACTGTGTCGTAACCCGAGGACCTCCTGTATTTATATTCTGGACTTTTACGATGGAAGCTGCGATTCATCGTTCGCTTAATGAAGGAGGAGTATATTTAACTTGCGAACCCCTCCCCTTGTGCTCTCTCTCTCCACAGGGGGGAAAAGCCTTACGTGTGCAGCATCTGTAATAAGTCTTTCTCAGATCCTAGTGCAAGAAGGCGTCACGTGGCTTCCCACACAGGAAAGAAGCCCTTCACATGCCCTTTCTGCAGTCTGTCCTACGCCCGCTTGGACAACCTCAAGGTTCACACCAAGACCCACAACAAGGAGAAGCCGGTAGAGGCCCCCGAACCCGCGGCCGCCGAGGTGGTCGGTGCCGGGGGCGAGGAGGTCCGCAGCATCCTGCAGCTCCAGCAGTATCAGCTGCCTGCCTCGGGGGAGCAGGAGATCCAGCTGGTGGTGACCAGCGAGGTGGACAACATCAACTTCGTGTCCGGGCAGGAGCAGGACATCAGCATCATCACGAGCGAGGCCTCTGAGGGCATGGGGGCCCTGCTGGGGCAACCCCCTCAGCAGGTGCCGAACCTGGCTCTGGTCGCTTCCGGGGAGCCGGCCCAGCAGATCCAGGCCATCGGAGTTCTGGAGGGCCAGCCCGAGCAGATGCAGGTCATCACCCTGACCCGAGAGGCCATGGAGCACCTGCAGGCGCATCACGGGCCTCCGCAGCCACTGCCTGTTGCGCCGCGGTCCGTGCAGCACCTACACGTGATGCAGCAGCAGCCCCTCCCGCAGCTGCCCCAGGCCCGCGAGCCCCTGCCCCAGTCTGTGGCCATCGGCCGGGAGCAGCAGGCTCAGGCCATCCACATCAGCGGCCAGAGCACCCAGCCCATCTCCATCAGCCAGACCACGGAGCAGATCCCCAGTCACCAGATCCAGGGGCAGACGTTCCAGATACAGGCAGGTACTGTGTCCTACCTCTACACCACCAGCCTGGCCCCGCAGAACTGAAAGAAGCTCTTCGGTGCTCTCTGGTGACTCACCAAAATACCTGAGCTGTCGCCCTTCGCAAAACGAGTCCTTGTTTCTATGAAGACCTTTTCAATGTATTTTTGTAGAGTTTTGTACTTCTTGAGAACTTACCCCCATTTGAACACACAGTAGTCTTCAATTAAAAAAATATATAAAGCCAATTGCTAAGCATGTCTAAGGCTGGTGAGGAAGCCTATCCATTAGTGACCACCAGATGTGTCACTTTCTCTCTACCTCAGCCGTCACTCATTTTAGCAAAGCTTTTAGTCGTGGATGTGAGTTCACCTGGTGCCCCTGTTGTCCATCCATTCCTGACGGACACCATGCCCTCTGTGAACGAGCATCCCCTGCCCCTCATCTAAGGAAGATGGAGATGCTTTGGAGTCTTTGTGGAAGTTAACCTGTACATTTTCGATGTCTGTAAATCAGATAAAAGATTAACTAAACTCTGTACCATTTGATTTATTTATGAAGGTGTGCTTGTCCCAGTTAATCTGAGGATACGTTTTTCTTAAGATTAATGTACCAGAAATTCTGAGCATTCCTCCGTTGGATTTACTTTTGTGATTACATTAAATAGAGACAATCTTCAATAGATGGTTTTAATGAGTTTGCTGTTCCTTAAGCTGTGGGCTGAGATCTGCAGGTGAGAGTCAGGCATTTTAGAAGTAGCTGTAACATACAGCTGAACATTGTCTGTTGAGTTTGAGCTGAGGATCGATGGGGCTCTGTTGCCTTGCGGAGGGTGCTTGCTTTTCCCACACGCAGCTTGTGTTGTGGGCATTGGGAACAGATCGGGTCTCACCATCTGTTCCCACAGCCCTTATTTAGCCTGAGCTGAGAGAGGAGTTTGGAAGAGCCAATGCGGTGGGCCGTGGGGGGTGGGTCCACTGGGGGCTGTGTCCGTAAGCGACTGGGACCCTGGGGGTGGTTTTGAAATCATTTTTAGCTTTTTGGAACAAACACACACAGTCAAACAGCGTCTGACACTAAAACATGACACATAAAACATTCTGAGTTGCAGTTTTTCCTTATAGATAGAGGGCAATAAGGTGTGAGTTTCCTCTACTGGTGAGTAGAAGCTTACAGTTTTAGGTCTCTGCAGAAGGACACCGAGGTTGTCTGATCCAGGACCTGCGTCGGCTCGGCCTTGGGTGCCACGCCGGACGGAGTGAGATGTCGGGGGGGTAGCTGGTACGAGGGGCTCCAGCGACCCTAAAACGGGTGGTCGTCAGTGTTGGACGTTGCCAGGTAACGGAGGCACCAAGGGATACTGACCTGCTGAAGCGGATTGGGTGCTGGGAGTCGCTCTGTAGAAAGGAGTCCTATTCTGTCCTTTAGAAAGACATGGAGGATGTTAAACTTTTGCGACTACAGGTAAAAGAATGCACACGGAAAGTCACTGCGTTACGTTCCCCTCAACGGAAGACGACGATTCGCGCTAATGTCCGATTTAGCGAAGGTGCCCAGTGCCCGCCGCTGGCTGTGTTTTGGTACCTGAATGGGGGCCACCTCTGTACGCCGCTGCCTCGGTGTCGGAGAGCTGGTCCCGGAGCTCCTGCACCCGGCGGAAGGCGTCGAGTTTCAGCTGTCGCTCCTGCACCAACTGGGCCCTGACCTTACAAAGCATGTGTGCGGAGAGCAGCCCCTACTGAATCACCCGCACATGGTCTCGGTTGAGCTATAACTCCGGGATCTTAAAGGGCTGACAGTCCTGTCTATATGAAGAGTAACGCCTCTCATCCTGTCTGGCGTGTTAATTTTAAGAGCTACGATTCATATATACCAGAAGAAGAGCCAGTTTCTTTGGTAGATAGGGTGGGGTTACTATGGCGATATGGAAGGTAGCATCAATGCACTTATACCTTCTTTGATTAAAGGTTAAAGATGACCCTTCCCCCAGCTCCTTCTGACCGAATTCCACATGTTCAGTTTATGCTTTGCATGACTGCCTGGCAATAACATCTCGGCTCCCCATCTGGTAGCCCCCACCTGTTTGATCTCCTTCTGGCTGTGCAGCTGCTGCAGCTGGTTGGCCCGGCTGCTCCTCTGCAGCTGTGCGTCCAGCTCTTCCAGCTGTTGCTGCTTGTCGCCCACGACCCGCTGCAGCCGCTCCAAGCTCAGCACACGTGCCCCCTCCAGGCGCCGCTGGCCCAGTGCCTGCTGGGCCAGCTGTTGCTCTGCGGCCTGTAGTCGCTGCCTCTGCAGAGACGGTGAGGGACGTGGGTACGGCAAGCTGTAAGGGACACTCCTGCTGACACACGAGTTGTGCCAAACTAGCATCTGTAAATGCCGTCAACGTGGGTTTATCTCAAATGCACAATATTTTTTCTAAACTTTGCTAATACACAATAGCTATGTCTGCCATTCTAGATTAAAATCAATGTAAATAAAATATAAATAATCCAGCTATTGAATTCATCTTGCTTGTTTAGATGTGTCTTGGGGTTGTTACATGATCTACTGCTTACTCTGCTGTCAACTCTATGGCCTACCTTATCCTGAAGCCTACTGATCTTCCTGTAAAGAAATGTTCTCCGTGTTCTCATCTAAACTGCTCTGACAACAAATAAATTTGTCCTTTCGTATATTTTGAAGTCTGTGCTAACCAGGGTCGACTTTATCTGTCTCTGTCAAGATTTCGTGCTCAGGTCATTTAAAGTGAGTGCCCTAAGCATCGTCCTCATCCCTCAAGCTGAAAGGTTGTCACTCAAAGGCCAAACTACAGTGTATCCGTGCTGCGATCACCAGAGAGTGCAGCTGCTGAGTGGCGTCGCTGTGCTCCTCGCGCTCCTGCTCCAGCGCCGCCCTCACGGCCTCCACTTCCTGTTTGAGCAGCGCCACTTCCTCTTCAGCCATCATCTTCACCTGCAGGCCCTCCCGCTGATACAACAGTGCTTCCTGCACAGAGAGGTGGGCCAGAACCCCACGGGACCCTAAATCAGCAGCAGCCCCCTGCACTCTAGTGCGGTTTTACTACGGTAAAATTTTGTATTCACTGTTTTCAGAAAATGTTCAAGCACCACACAGCCTGTGATATGACTACTATCTGTGCAATGCACCAAAATTTAATAAGCATTGCAACGTATTTGTCCATTAAACTTATAGTAAGTAGTTTGTTTAATACAGGCCTGCAGAGCCTTTCCCAGGAGTCAGTGTATACCTCCTTACACTTGGGGATGCTAGATCAGCACAGACCATTGACAGACTCCATTCCCTCCATCCCACTGACCTGCTGGTACTGGTTTAACTGCCGCTGCAGTTTTCCCTGGATGGCCATCTGTCTCCACCGGTGCAGGGCTTTCAGCTTGCAGAGCAGGCCTGCCAGGTGGCCATTTTCTTCCCACATGTCCTGCTGCTCTTCATGCTGTCCGGGGAGCAGGTGTCAATCACGCTGATTATTAACGTTGACATTTAGGTGCAGATGACTAATATCCGACTCATTGAAGTGCCACACAATTATTCTCCGGTCTCCCTTGAGAATTCAGCCAGCTGTCTTTCGACCGTGGTTCTAAGTGCCATGCTATCTGTCGGTCCATCACGATGCGGAGCTCTGAAATGATCATATTTGAAGGTTTGCTAGATGGGCCAAGCTCCTTACCACTTTCAAAGCAGTCTGGAAAACCCCATCATCCTCTGTGGTGCCTGGCCTTCTTTTCATCTTGTTGATGCTCTCCACACCTTCCCTCCGGACTCTGGTGACCAGCTGAGTCACGTCTCGGTCCGTCCTCACGTGACACTCATCCAACCTTGACTGTTCACCAGAAGCAACTAAGGTTAGTTGATCTCAAGTCAATCCACTAGTCACCCAGTTTGGGGATTTCAGCTTAATGATCAACCAGCTTTTGTAATGCGTGACCACAAATTTACTCTTGTACAATCTTTTGTCAAACATTGAGCATTGTTCATACAACTTACCCTCCCTCACACACCATGGCCAAGGAAGACTTTAGACAAGCTAATTAACTTGACATTAGGAGACAGACAGGATGGACTTCCTCACCTTTAATTGACAGCAGCAGGAGATGAGATGTTGGACAAGCGTGTCGTAGCGGCGGCGGTGCTGGGAGTCTAGCTGCTCCTGCAGCCCCCCGCTGACTTGGTCCACCCTGGCCAGCCGTGCTCGCAGTGCTGTCATCTCCAGCATTGTCCTGCGTGTGAGCTCAGCAAACCGGGACAAAGGGAGACCCTGCAAGAGGACATACAATAGACACCTTAAGCTGTATGCAATTAAGGCCTGGATTCCTCCCCACGGTGTTTGTGTGGATGTGTCACACATTGAGAAGGATTACAATTAAAGTATTAGCTTTGCGGAAACCATCCATGAAACTTTGTCATTATGAACCACACCTGCTCAGAGGTCTTCTGATGTTTCTGCAGATCCTCAGATACTTTCAAATCCTGGAATTATCATAATTATGGTAAATATGGGCAACCAAGGGCCACAGTTAAAGATCCCTCAAAGATCATAAATGGTTATTGAGTTGTTTCAATTAAATTCAACGAAAGTGTTCTAGTGGCAAGATTATCATCATAATCATCATTGTGTGATCATATTATTAGCAATAATAATGTCCAAATATCTAATGGCATATTAGGGTAGCCTTAATGCCTCTCCTTACCAGACCCACGTGTTTGTACCTGTTCTCTCTGGAACAGCGTCTGGGTCACGTGCTGCAGCAGGTTTTCATAGAACAGGGAGTAGGCCTGGAAATTACTGCGTTCTCGTCCCATGACGGCACACCCCAGAGCTGTGAGGCACTCTTGCAGATGGGTCTTGGCAAGCGTGAGCTGAAGAACATTTTACCTGGTCTGTGCGCATTTTGGATCTGGGAACCACTAAGGAACACCCTCGCTTGACTCTGTAGGGACATTACATGGTCTAAGAAGATTTACCTTCCCCTCAGTCTCCTCACAGCCGTCCATGAGCTGCCGTATGAAGTTTTCCACTATCTGTGGCCGTTCAGGGGAGAAACGTTGCTTTATAGAAGGTCTTTTCCATAAGTCTAGTTAGAAGAAAACCAGACAGCTGGCTTAGATAAGGCATTTGTGGTACAGTTTACTTGTTTATACAAAACTGGCTTATGTACAAGAACCCTTGTATGTAGTACTGAAGCACCTTAATTCTACATGCAGACTGGAGTCCTGCATGGGTTTGGGTACCCAATGGGTACTTGACAGGTAACCCACAACTTTTGATGGAAATGGGTGAAAAATGTCCTAAAATTAGCTTTGTGGTACAGGTGGTGGCGGAAATTAATAGGACATGGGTGGACCATGGTTGGCAAACGCATGTTTTTAAAATAAGCAGGCTACAATTTTATGGTTTTTTTTTTTTTGAAAACGTAAAACTCACTTGTGGACGTGTGTTCACAACCGCTTAACCTATTCAGGGTCAAGAGGGGTCCTGACCCTATGAGCACTGGGCAAAGGCGGGGAACAACCCAGGATGGGTCGCCAACCCATCGCAGGGCACACTCACGCACCATTTACTCACACATGCACACCTACGGCCAATTAGCCTCAGCATGTTTTTGGACTGCGGGGGAGGGGAACCCACAACGACACAGGGAGAACACGCAAACTCCACACACGTGGAACCGGAGACCCAAACCCTGGTACCAGAACTGTGAGGCATCAGTGCTAATCACTGTGGCATTATGGTTTGCTCAATGTGAAAATAGTCTCAAGTCAAGTGGAGCTTTATTGTCATAACAGAGGAGTTCAATGGCAGGTGATAAGAAACTCCCAGGTCCATCGTGCAAGATACAGACAGAGAGAGGTTAATGGGGGTTCGTGACCTTAAGGCCAAATAGGAGGACTCTGCACAACAAGGGGTTAAGCATAAGACTACAGGGACAATACATGCAGGTAAAATAAAGGACTAAGTGCAGTGATGCGATGCATACGGGGGCTATTTTAAGGTACAAAAAACAACCTGAGGAAATAGAAGAAAAACGATTGAACGCTACAGAAAAAAGTAGCAATGAGCAATAAATAAAGTGACCATCTGGAACTGGGGACGTCTGAAGAAGAACTGCAGTAAACAAAAGAAAAAGAATTGATCTGAGAAGATGCAAGAGGACCCAAAGGTAGTGTTCCTTCAGGAAATCCACCCAAACAAAGAGAAAATGCAAAATGCCCCCCCCCCCCCCACCACCAAGAGAGCTGAGGCCCACATCTATACAGCCGGTAAAAAGGTCTTTATGTGTGTTTGTATTGGATACCAGTAGGAAGGCCCCCGCTGAGGTGACCTCGCTCGGAGATGACCAGGGTCAGCTCCCTGCGAATTCTGCTCTGTGCTGCAGCAATCAGATCGCACTCCCTGCACTCCAGCAACCTGCCAAGCTGAGCGGTTGAAGTCAGTAAAAGCACAGCTTCCATCGTAATACAGGGAAAACACCACAGTGAAATCACAAGGATCCATAAACACAAAGCAGCAAGTGCCTGAAGAGCACAGTGACTCTGATCACATCACTGTGATGTTTAAACCTACATCACCTTTTTAAGGTATCATGGTAAATAAGTTTAAGGGTGATTATAGGATTTTATAGGGGGCGGCATAAGGGAGCCAATCTTATCATTGGGCAATAATATGTTTTGAATCACTGACTGACAGGGGAAGGGGTGCTCTGGGAGCCAATCAGCTTTGAGCTGGGACACCACCCCTTGTATACATTGCAGTGTGATGCTGCTTCTTTCCAAACTATAGGAATAGACTTATGTTCATTTAGCGAGCACATTTCTCCAACTAAGGGTCAGAGTGCTGGGTCAGCCAGTGTTCCTGAGGCAACTGGGGCTTAAGGGCCTTGATTTAGGACCGAATAGTGGCATCGCTTCCCCAGACATGGAATTTGAACAACAAACATTTGATCAGAACACAGAGTCCTAACCCACTGTACCACACACCGACTCAGATGAGATTATGTCATCTTTGTACATTTCAAACCATCTACAAATGTTTTGTTCTGCCACCCAAAATAGGGTTTGGCAAACTGCTCAGGAAAGTGACTTTTCCCCATCGCTTTACCTGCTGCGTTTTGATGTCCACCTCAGAGGCTCCGGTGGGGAGCGGGACAGACTGGCCCTCCGCCCACACGCTCCCATACTCTTCCTCGCTGCCCAGCTGCCGGACCAGGGTCCTCATGCTGGGGTACAGAATTTCCTCTCTGCGGGACGAGAACAATTAACAGAACGTGTTTGCTGGAGGTCTGGCAAAATAGTGTGAAGTCTACTTTGAGGTTGTTACTGTCAGGGAAAGTCAGGAGGAGAAGCCAAATAAACGTGTAAGAGCAGGACAGGAGACGTACAAAGATCTCCTAAATGGGAGTACCGTCCTAATTTTACGTTACAATATTAAGGTAAGCATTACCGTCAGGGGCAGGCCGACAATATATTGTCGTCAATAGGTGGGATTTGGGGGCCTTGGTGTATTTGGATGCTGAATGAGGGAGGGGCTTCTCCCTTGGTATATATTGTCACCAAGTGAGCAACAGGATGGGAACCTTGTTGCATCTTGATGCTGATGGGGGGGGGGGGGGGCGAGTCCCCCTTGGAATATTTTGCCACCAATGGGCTCACAGAGAAATTTCCCAACCTTCCCGATACTATGTGATGAATGTGCCACTTTAACCAGTAACTCCATATTGTACATAAATATTTTTATTTGCTTTTATCCATAGCAACATACAACAGGGCTAAGGGTCTTGCTCAGGGGCTGGCTGGTGACATCACTCTGTCCCTGGGAGACCTTCTGATCGCAGAGCCGCCTAACCCACTGAGATACACACCAGCCCCAACACGTCTGTTGACTTTATATGACATTATTTGGAGATGTGAGCCAGGGTTTCTCACAGTGTATGACAGGCGAACACAAACACTGAGCTATAACATCCGACCTATAGAGGCTGGAGTATTTCCTGTACAGGCTGGTGGTGTTGATTTGCTCCACGTTCAGCTGGCGCCGACCCCAGTCTTCTTTGAAGCCCTCCAGTTGTTTCCAAAGCACTAGGAAGGCCTTCCTCATTGTGTAATCATGCAGAGGGTCCCGCTGGCGGTCCGAGGAGATGCCCACGGACTCCGTTCCCATGTCATCCTCCTGGTCAGTGCGGCCCTCGGTTTCCTGTAACGTGCGAATAGCACAGAAATGCTGCCCTGCTTTAGGTCACGGGAATTGTGGGTAATTGGAAAAGCATGACAGTATGGAAATGCCAAGGTTCTGCTGAATTTTCATTGTTGTCATTATGCTTTACTAGGTGGCAGATAACGAACACTGCAGAACACATTTAATCGAATTATTAAATTTAATTACAGTTTGCAAAGTTAGGAGACGCTGCCTGGAATAATATACTAAACACCGCAGACTGCAAAGCTAAGAGTGCAGTTTTATTTGCTGACATTTAACACATTTTTTTAAAGTAAGAAGCATAACCAAATCATAAAAAAATGCAAAGGGAATACTTTAAAGGTGCTATATGAAGATGAAAACAGTGGAATGTTTTGTCACATTATTATTTGTTAGATTTATTGGCTAAAAAGCTTGTGTCACGTAATGGGGAAATGAAAGCCCCCACCTCACTATGGGGACGATCCTCCGAGCCGCTTTCCACGCAAAACGGGGTGACCGCTTGCCCGCTGCTTAGGACGTCCTCCAGCAGAAGGGACACGGCCAGCATCTCGCCATTGGCGGCCGTTCGGCCGCAATCACTGAGACCGCTCAGACACAGCTGTGAGCGAAACAAGGGTATACAAAAGGCACGAAGACCGGCATACAAAAGCGGCCCATAAACACCAGCAGGATCACGACGGGACCGTTTCTCGCTGACTGACTTATCAAGATCGAGAAATTTTATTGGTCATCGGAGCTCGAACCGATATTAAGCTTCCACGAACGGATCAGCATACAGAGGAGACCTGCTGATAAAGCACTAGTAATGTCTCCTCAAAAATTTATGAGAGTAGGAGCTCTCCCGCTGGAGAAAATGCAGAAAAGCTACACTCCCTGTCATATAGCCTTGCACTATTAGTAAGTGCTGGACAGACCTGTTAATGATCAGCAGGGAATGGAGATATTATATCACAACAAAAAACATTAGGGCAAAGCTGTATGTGAACACAATTCATTTGTAAAGTGCTTTTGTTAAGCAGAACTTTGAATTTGCTAAATTCATTCATGTTTGTACTGTTACGTTGATGTAAGATTGCTTATAAATGGCTAGGTTTATGCTGAGCTTGACAGACTGCCTAACCAGTATTACTGGTTATCAACTCATGCTATTTAAAAAAAAAACACTTTACATAAGAGGTCCAACAGCACAGTGAAAATGAGTAAATCTTAGACAATATAGTACTATTCATTTAAAGTGTAGAGGCTGTGTTATTTATAGCACCCGTGTTACGTGCGTTTTAATCAAGAGTGTACTATCCTGAAAATGATTACGTGTATTCTTGGGGGGGAAGGAGGAATATAATTCTAAAAAATGGCTCAAGGCTACAGATAAGCTGCCAGAGCCGGCCATCGGGGGGCCGGGCCAGGCTACCTGCATGCACTGCTCAATGGGACTGATGTCACAGATGGTCACTGGGAACAGGCCGTGTCGTCCAATAAAGCCCCTCCAGGGATACAGCCCTTCAGCCTGTGCGGCGAGAGCACAAAGTGCAGCGCGTCTGTCAGCTCCTTCACGCTCGGACCAAAAGCTGGCAGATTTAGAGATTAGGCCCAAGAAACCGGAGATGCCTTTTCAGCAACTTAAACTGCATGCCGTAGTCACAAAAATGATGCCTCCAGAAGGTCTCCCAAATTCTGATTAGAGCCTTTTCACAGAAAAGAAACACTGCCCCCCCCCCCCACCCCACCCGACAGTACATATTCAGTTCCGTCTCCTTTTATATAGTGTACAGTACAATTAACCATCACACTTCACCTTTTATTTATTTAGCAGGTACATTTATTCAAAGCAACATTCTTTTTTTTTTTTGATAAATCAGGGTCAGACTGTTCCTGAAGCAGTTGGGGGTTAAGGGTCCGGCTCAGGGGCCCCAAGGTTAAATCACTCTGCTAACTCTAGGATTTGAACCAGCACACTTCTGATCACAAAACCAGCACCCTAACCCACTGAGTCACACACTGCCCCCAGCTTAATTTACCAGCTATCCAAAGTTACTGTGATGGCTATAGGCGTTTCCATGTATTACCATGAACTACGGATGCAGTACTACATTCAAACAGCGGAGGGCCTGATACTGACCTGCATACTGACCTCCAGAGCCCAGGGCACACGCAGCTGCGAGCTGCACACGCTGGGACTCACGCTGGGACTCACGCTGGGACTCACGCTGGGACTCACGCTGTCGCTCAGCGCAGAAAGGGCGTGGCCCATGTTGTCTGTGACTGTCTGACAGTCCGCACAGTTCCCAGAAGAAAGGAGAGCCTCCCTTTTTTAACAAAAGGAGATACAATGACATATAATATAGCTGCTTTTGTGCTAGAAAAACCCTGTATGAAAAATAAGCACAATGAGGAGAACTGGTTCTCAATCCTGGTCTCAGGATTCCCCTCCCAGACAGCCCACATTTTTAGCACTATACTCCCATAGAGGAAATCAAGGACTTTTTAAATTAGATAATCAATAAATCAATAAATCACTAGATGGATTTGGACAGGGGTGATTCTAGGATTTGACCCTTAGGGGGACTCAGCCTACTGAAGAAATAGGGGACACTACTGTATGCCACAGGGGACAATTAAATTTGCTGAGGGGGGTATAAAATGTATACAAAAATAGAGCATTACTAAATGGTTTTAGAAACATTATTTTACAGTGGAGCTGCAGTCCATCCTAGGGATTCAAATAGTGTTTGGTCAGTATTTATGGATACTATTTATAAAAGACTGTCATACAGACTGAACATTTTAGCTGCGTTTTGGCCTTTCAGTCATTCACAGGGGCTTCGTCTGTCCGCCTACTTGCCTGATGCGGTGGCGGACGGCCATGTCAAACTGCAGGAAGAGGAGCTCGCGACGGAGGCAAAGCAGCCGGGCCACAGCCTGCGGGCAGCCGGGGTCAGGGAGAGCGGCCATCCGCCCCTGGAGGTCAGCCAGCTCCGCCCCTTAAAAACATCACAGAGGAGCGGTTAGAGAAATGGCCCGGGGCTGGGGGAGGGGGGTCCGTACAGCACCAAGGTCGTATAGGACACCCACAGCGGCGTGATGTCAACTAAGGCTGCCTTTGTTCTGAAACCTGGGCCTCACTGCCTACTGCCTGAGTCTATTTTGTTATACACTGATTAAGCTGCACCAAACTAATCACGCAAACAAACCTGCTAATTCGCTCATTATGGACTTTTGTTGAATAAATATGAATAATCATTTAAGCACCTCCTTTTAAGACATAAGTATGCCCCCCCCCCCGGTTTGTGTTTGAGCGTGTTGTCAGTGCAGATGCTCACCGATGCCCCCGATACCCCCCCAGTCGGCCGCAAACGGTGCACGTCTCCTCCCGCCGGAGTCCCCCACGGAGAGATTCCCCAGCCGCGCAAAGCCGACCAGGTACGAGACGATGTCATGAAGCGCTGACACCATGTCCAGGTTGACTTGGAGAGCCTTGGCAGCGAGCTGAGAAACAAATCGGGGGCTCGCGGTGTACGCTAATGTAGCGGGATCGCTAACCTGTAGTATTTTATCACCCCGCGTATAAGACGTTTTTTCATCGCTAGCTACAAACAAAAACTCGAAACCTGCAAGCAAATACTTTTAAATATTGTACTGCAAATACAAAAGTGTACATTCTCATGCATACATTTGACACAAACAGGGTTCATCATCACAATGAATTCTGCCGGACATTTTGATCAAAATGCAAACACGGTATTTAAAGACATAACCTACATTGTTATATCAATTTGAACATTTTGCCACAGACACAGACGAGTCTTGCCATGGACCCAGTCCGTGAATGGATGGGTTACCAATCGCTGGCCACTGCTTAAACTCTGGTCTGTTTTTTACTGTAATAAGTTACTTGCATGGTCCCAAGTACAAACCAGTATAAATATTTTAACTCTTACCACATCATCCATGGATTTAAACATAGTCAAGACCTCGGGAAAGTCGGGGATATACCACAGGTTGAGAAGTCTCTTTCCGTCTTCAGAGAGTACGCGTCTGGGTCTGGGTCCAGAAAGAAATTGGTCCAAACAACGGGGGTTCATTGCTATGAATTCCATCATCCTAATGCTTCTCAGCCTGCAGCATCCTCATTCAGGGTACCACACAGTAGGGCAGCATATATGTACCGAAGTTTAATATGCCACAGACATTTGGAACATTCCCCAAGGCACCCACCTGACATCAGACTGAACCCCATGCTCTGAATCCTGGTTGCTCTTCACCTCATTGGCTCGTCCCACAGTAAAGTAAGACTGACGGATGGTTGGAAGGTCAATGAGCATTGCGTTCAGGCTGTGGTAGATGCCCACAATCTGTCCCCTCACGCAGCTCTGAGACATCCGCATACCGAACCTAAGTGTGCATATCACTCCCTGTTAGGCTAACAGTCTCAAAGAAAAGCAGCAGATTAACTCTGCAGGAGATGGCAGGTTTGAAATCTGTGACCCAAAAGCTTTGAAGCAAGTTACCTTAAAACTCCAAGCTGAGAAGGAAATTTTAAGTGTCAGCTAAAAGTAATACAACTTCAAGGCTGTATTTAATGACGAACAAAAACTTCATAGCAAAATATTTAAGCGGCGCTCGTTCGGCGCTGTTCAGCTCTAGTGCTTGTAAATTTTAAAACTGCAGTGTAAGCAAATATAACCATAAATGTCTGGATTTCAGATGATTTTTCCTCCTTTAACACAGTCTCCTTTCTGAGATAATTGTGTTTTTTTTTTGTGGGCCATTGAGGAACTTCCAGACACACCTCTGACAGAATTCCAGAATTAGTCTCCTTTTGAGCTTGGCTACTTCATCCTGCAGCAGGAGAGATCAATTCAGTAACGGTGGTGGAGGCAGGCCGAAAACCAGAGCAATGGAACATGGCTGCATGGAGGAACTCACAAGGTTTCTCGTAACAGATCCCATGACCTCCTTATCCCTCAGAAAGACATTGAGCATCTTGTCTCGGAGGAATGTTTTCTCCAACTGGATTGATACAAATGATTCAGCAAGTCTGGAAATAGAAAGTATAAGATTGCAAGGTACATATCTCGCCGTACACCCATCCTTCTAAAAACATCCCCTATAAGAAACCCAATACGGATGGCGTTTCTCGTTCTTGTGCAGAACATCAATCATAGCTCACCTCTGCATGGTACCTAAATCTCGTTGGGTCTTATGCTGGCTTCTGGATTCTAGGCCCACTTCTGCCTCTCCCCTTCCGGAAGTTTCCACTTCTGTAGTGGAGGTATCCTCCTACACAACACGTTGATGTCTTCAAAAGTTCACACATGACAAGGTCCACTAAGTATATAAGGTAGTTAGGTTACCCTCTCCTTTGCCCCCACAGTCCTTTGCACCCAATCACAGAGGCAGGCCAGCTTCACTGCACTAATCAGGGCATTCTTCTGAGTCACCTGACAGGCCAGGGCCACCTGTAGGTTCTCTATCCCCGAACTGCTCATGAGCTGTAGATGTTAGCCAGAGCAGAGTGATAGGGCAGTGTTAGTACATTCTTGGTTGCCTTGAGGGGCTGAATTCTTACTACACACTCAGTTTATATATAAGCGCAGGAAAGATAACCAAGCCAAAACGAAACTTGGACAAACAACGAACAAGGCAGGCCCACTCACATAAGGTGGATAAGGTTGCTTTAACAACACAATCAATGTTATCCCTATAGGCAATAGTGAAGGAGAAATTCCACATGACCAAACAGATATTATTTCAGTTTTATAAAACAAACACATAGAAATACTACTGCACTACTGTGTTTAGTGTATTGTGTTAGTTTACATGGACCACTTCTTCTTCTGTGTAGAAGCTGAATTTCCCAATGTGATTCTCATCAATTTCCTGGACTGCCAGAACCAGGCTGGATGGAATATATCTGTAAATACATTGTTATTCCTAAATCCAGTCTCCCATCCAACAAGCAGGAGATACAAACAGAATTTAATCTGCAGAAGACAGGAGACACTGCGGTGAATATTGAAGGCAGCGACAAAAAAAAATCCCTAGTCATGTTCTCTGATAGACAAGGTTTAATTAAAGCTTAACTGTATTTGGATTTAGACCAATCAGATGCATGCGTTCATAATGAAGCATGGAGGCTGGGGGTGGCGGGGAGGGGGGGGGGGGGGGGGGGGGGGGGGGGGGGGGGGGGGGCAGACTCTGCACCTGTCAACACTGCTGTCATCCCGCGGGGGGGCCGTTACGGATTCGGGCACTTTCTCCGGCTTCTCCCTCAGGACCGCTGTGTCCAACAGCAAGGGCCTCATGTACAGATGGAACTTCCCAAAGCCCATTAGGAGAGCGAGCCTCTCGTATAACCTTGGGGAATCGAGACAGTGTTTCAGGTGTGTTGTGGAGGGAAAATAAAAAGCAGGGGCAGGAGCTAAGGGGGATTAGGGATGTTGACAGTCATCGCCAAGGTTTAACCGAGTAGGAACCATCAGAAGATGGCAGAGAGAAAGTAGATCCAGTGGCAGCATCTGCCACCAGTTAAACCACACATGTGTGCAGTGACCTCAGGATTTGTTCACAGTCACTACACTTATTTAGGATACGCTGAAGCAGCATGTTCTGATAACCAGTTAGCTAACTACGATCTTCTGGCTCTACTCGCTAGCTATTTATTTATAATTTATTTATTTTAGTTTTTGAAACATATGAAGGGATGACCCAAGGCGAGTTTTGCAGTGGAGTCCCAGAAAGAAGAAAGCTGGCCCTGAGTAGATCAAACCAGTCAGTCACTGACAGGGGGGTGCCTTTCGCTATGGGTTTTATTTTATCTACTACAGAAAAAAAGTACGCAAAAGCTGCAACTTTGACAATACATTTAGCATTCATTTCACTTCGATGTCTCTGAAGACGAGACCATCAGCAGAGCTTAACTGTGACAGACTGGCGGTCTCAGTGGCAGACTCGATCAGCCGATGCCTGAGGGTAACGAGCTCCAGCAGTTTTCCAAAGGTCTCCACGACGAAGAACTGCCTCTCCTTGCTGGTCTTTTCCTCTCTACTGACTGACTCCACGACCGACAGCCCCACGTCTCTGACGAAGAACGGGTCCTCAAAAAACACATCTGAAAATAACTGACAAGACAGGGTCACATCTGTCATATCAACTGACATGTATTCATTAACCAGACAGTGATGTTGTGCATTTCGGTAATTTTTTCAAGCTTCAAGGAACATGAATTGCAGTGGTAGAGTATCAAGGGAAGACAGTGCCATACAGAAATGAGTAATACCATGCCTTTTCTGTAACCACTAATCCTATTCAGGGTCATGGGAGGTCCAGAGCTTATCCCGGAGTCTATGAGCGCAAGACAGAGTACAGCCCAGGATCGGGCCCCAACCCATCACGGGGCAGACTCACACACCATTCACAATTTGGTAAACCCAATTCACCTTAGTATACCCTTGGACTGTGGAAGGAAACCAGAGCACCTAGAGGAGACCCCATGACATTACAGGAAGAACATGCAAACTCCACATACATGGAGCCAAACTCTGGTCCCAGAGGTATGAGGCAACAGTGCTAATCACTGCACCATTGTGCAATTCAAACTTGGATTTTCTTTACATTTCTATTGAATTTATATAGCTGTACATTCTTACACTAATATTAACCGACAATGAAACTTTAATGATATCCCTCGAGGAGTAGATATCTGTACAAATCAAACGGCATTGCGCATTAAATATTCAGACTGAGAGCAGACCCACATCTCGCTGGATCTGAGGGCTATACGCTGCCCCCGGTGGGAGACGGGCGTCCCATCTCTGCAGCGCCCGCCGCAGCACCTGCAGCTCCAGGGCTAGCTTCTCCTGGACGCTCGGGGTCCTGTATAACTGGCTGAAGTCTGTGCAGAGCTGCCTCAGGGTCTGGAACACGTGGGTCGCCAGGCAGAGGGAGGGGTGAAACTCCAGCAGGAAGATGCTCTTTAAGGCAGAGCTGTAACACACGCACACACTCGAACACTTAACACGACTATCGCTATATCTAAAGCAAAGTATCCAGTTAGAGTCTAGGGATGTCTAGCTCTTACACGCTCCTACAATAACTATGTTACTATGGGAAGTCACCTGACATGTGCCTTTGGGGTCAATTTGACCCCAGGGTAGGTGTGAGAACTAGGGATGCTTGCTTCATTTTGTAAAAATGTTGCAGATTTATTGGTTTTATAACAAAAATCACATGCTTTCTTCATTTTGTTTACTAGTAGTAATAAATTGAGATCCAAATTATAGTTCTGAAAGAGCTGTTCTGACAAGCATCACTGGGTGATTTTAAATTAGTAACACATTTATGATAACATAACATGTGAAACCATTTGTGTTTAGTATCCCTTTGGGAGCCAGTGTCTACAATTGCAATTAATAGCGAAATGGCAAGAACAGGACTGAATGAGTCAGTCAAAAAAATTATGAAGCTTAATAAAAAGATACTGTCTGGGCAGAAGATATGCGCAGATGTGTTAAACCCTGCATGCCAATGGACGTCTGTTATGAAACAAATAAATTTGCAACATTTTTATAGAATTAAGCAAACATCCTATGACTTTCTGCGATAACTGTATATAGCCACTGGCCATGCTGATTAGTGATTAAGACTCACCTGCTGTTGCTGATGGAGACCAGTTGCTTAGGGATGTAGTTCAGAGGTAGGCCGTGCTCATGCCATGTCCCATTCTGACCATCCCTCCATATCCGCTGAAGATACTGACGACACTCATCTATCTGACATCGCAGAAACAGAGGAAGTCTTGGTATGCAGTATGGAAAATCCAGTTTTGGATGATTTTTTAAGGTGACAACAAGACTAAGATTGGATTGTTTGGTTTACCGAAATGCATCTTGACTTGGCGTCCTTCAAAGAGCACCGACACTTGTTTGGCCTGTATTAAAATCATGACCCTGTTTTCTAGAACTCATTATTCGATATTAGTTCTAATTCTTCACCGCATTTCCTGTTGAAGACTGGTGCTAACAGCATAATTAACGTGGTGGATCAATGAGCTCTGTTCCACCCATCAGAACATTTCCCATAGTACCTGGTAGTTGAGGACCGCTTTGATGAGTTCCTGATGGCTCTGTAGGCAAGCTAGCTCCGCCCTGTATGTCTTAACAAAATACCCATCATCCAGATCCATCTGCGGCCTCCTGTGCATGATGTCTGTGATGACCTGAGCCAGCTTGACCCTCTCTTCTGGATCTACCACATGCTGGTAGGCCTCAAAGTAGCAGTCCATAAGCTGCTGACATGAAGGGAACAGAGTCACCATGATAGCGGAAGAGCATTCACGTTCTTGCTCGTACAGCCGGCACACCTACGTGAATCTTGCTCCTAAGAAAGTCAGCTTCACACTTCCACAGGTCCAGTAGAACTTCCAGCCGATCCACATCTGCCTGGGCCCAAGACAGAAGGTCACACGGCTGAAGGGCTGAAGAATTTGCTGTTTGAAATGTAACACACAAAGAAAACAATGTTACATGGATTTGAAAATGACTCAAAAATATAACATCCAGTAAAAGAAAATTGAGGTATATGGAGAGAAATATTTGCTTTTGAAATTCGTTTAGAAGTACTTACATGCTAAGTATTACGTAATAAGACACAATGCATTTTTTCGTTCATTAAACACATTTGCCAAAATTAAAATGAGATTTGAAATTAATCCTGCCGTTTTACCTCGTGGGTTTACCAGGCTGCGTACTCACCTCTGTTCTGGATATAGTGTGAGGCCACCAGAAGCACAGTATTTTCCAGTTGTCTCAGATCATTCAGAGCCACGTCATAGACAATATACAGTCCACAATGGTCCTGGGTGTGGAGGATCTCCTCCTCAGAGCTATAAAAGTCATGCAGGTTCTCCACGTCTGGGACATCCATGACTTCAGCGCAATGGACCTGCAAAAGCCAAACCCTTGGCATATTAAGCCGATATATTTGCAAAGGTCTACATTTGAGCCATGAGCTTCGCAAAATATATGCCATGTTGCACCATTAAATATTCTATGGAAAAATAACACTGATTAACATTGTAATTCAAGAAAACACAGACTCACCCCACCAAAAAATCAATCAGCAATAGTCTGTATGGAAGGATACATAAAATTTACATGACAAGGGAGGTGTTTAAGCTTTGAATTTCCATACGTAAACATAATTATCCTGCTACTTTCAAAACAAGCAGGCTAACTTTCTACCAAACCCCCTCCCCCCCTCAATAGGCCAACAAGAATGAATGTGGCTGAAGTAAGCTGGTTTTATGTGGTTTTCCACTGGAACCAGAATCCATGAGCAGTGTGTTGACAGTCTGTTGGAGACACTGGACAAAGAACCACCTGAAGAGAGTCAAATCTGGGTATTTAAGGGTCTATTACTTCACTTTTACAATATTTACCAAACTCCACTCTACGATACAGGAAAATATAAAGACAGTGCAATCCAAAAATATATTCTGTAAGACCCCTATTGACTGTATGACCACGTAGTATTTATTCAATCATTCCTTGCACCGACATGCACACTTGCACCTTTTGTACAGTTATCAAACACACAAGCACAATGTATAAATCAACTGTACTGTTTGTGACATTGTCTTGCTTTAACTATGTATATATTTATTGTATGTATGCCAAGCTGACGTGTAAGTACTCTGGAGAACCACTGACAACCGTAGACAAATTCCTCGTGTGTGAGGATATTTAGCCAATAATTTTGATTACATTGAACCAATCAGAGAATGCAAAACTCAGAATGGCTGCAGGAGGTCACTGGCACTGGGGGATTCTGGTATGCAGAAGATAAGAAACCAAGATGCATGGGATCATCAGACCCCATGATATCAAAGATAATGGAGACAAGTCTTTCTTGGCACATCCTGGTATGGACCAGGAGAGAAGAAAGCATGCAAGTGTACAACATTAGCCAGGACCTGGACTGGCAACAAAAGGCAAGATGAATGGAGGGGGTGCTGTTGATATATCTTGCTGCCAACAATCAGCGGGGTGGGGGGCTCTGGTATACAGTATATGTTTTTTTAAATTCGCAAAGCATTTTCCATTAACCATCTCCTGTGATCGACCTGAAAATTCACCGAGATAGACCACCAGGTTGGGCACCCCTGGTATTTAGGCTAAATAATTCCTGGGTTGGGGAAGGAAGACTGCCCCTCACAAGCCCCGCCCACTGGGAAAATTCCTGAGCTTCCCAGTGGCCAGTCCGCGCCTGGTGTTAACTACTAACGGCTAACATGGGTGAAAATGTGCGTCAAACTATCAACTTAGCATCCGTCTGACTCACCGTATAGTCCGCGGGGGTGCTGTAGAGGTAGTAGTGAGAACCCAGCGCCCCCGCAAGACCACTCCCACCTCTAGGGGCACTCATGAGGTTGCTGCTCTGTTTTCCAGGCTCCTCTCTAAAGACTACTGTGTCATAAGCGAGCGTCCTTTCCACAGATCGAAGGTAGTTCAGCATTCCCAAGCAGGAGCGCTGCGAACGAGGAATGCACTTAGCAAACCACATGCGTGGCCCAGAAGAACCACAGATGCTCTCAAACCAGGTATACAAAACAGGTCTATTCTGGGCAGCATTGCATCATGAATCACCGTGACCTTTAAATGAATAAGCAGTAACATGAAGAAATCTATGAGTTTTTAGATTTTCCATGACATAATTAGTTATAATTTGTCTTTCTTTACGATTTCATTATTTTAAAAATTAAGTACAATAGTACAATAAGTAAAACACATCAATCAACATGATTAACCTGTCGGTTTCTCAATAGGAAACCAACCTAAAGACAGATGTTTCAGTCAATAGTTCACTGCTAATGCTTACCTGCAGTGCCCTAACCCTAAGATATCGTAGGTAGAGGAAGGATAAGAAGGCTTCCCTGGGAAAAACTGGATCTTTCCTGCACTTCAACTGTCCTTCATCCAGGCACAAAAGCTGCATGCTGTCCACACTAAAACAGTAGGGGTGGCATTGAGTGTGTAGACTCTGGCGGGATGTGCTCTGAAATAAGCACGCGCACAATGGTTTACTCGATATAACATCAAATTGTTTACGTTTTACCCTGGGTTCGTTAACGCGGTCGATTGTTTGGCACCGTCTAACGTCTTTTCCCTGCAGTCACCATTTTCGAATGAATCACTGTCCCGCTGGTTCGATTCCTGCGGGGGGGAAATTAGCCCATTTTCAACACACAGCTGATATAATATATAGACAAATTCTCTTCCTCCCCATGTGGTTTCTCTCTGTCTATTCTTGGAAAGGGGTGAAAGGTGGGGGCAGGACGACGGTTGCCTCCGCCCTGGATATGTTCTGATGAGATGTTCGCCTCTTGGCGCCTGACACCAGGAGCTCCAAGGCAGCTTAATAGCTGAAATATCAATAACGCTTTTCACCAAGCAGACTGGAGTTCTGAGGTAAAAATCTGTGGACTGTAAGTAGCTGGAAGCTCTCTCCCTGCTGCTTAATGCATCATCTCTCTCTCCAGCACACGCTAAATTATTTCTTGGGTTAAGCTTCACGGTAGATTCTTCCATTACTGCGTTAAAACCTCCATTAGACGTAAAGAAGTGCTTCTTTTATATGTTGTTTTGTCTGCTAAAGAATACATTGTTATTTACATTTGAACAAATACCAAAGAAACAGTAGCTGTACAGTACATGGAGAAACTGGAGGTTTCTCTTCTTCATCTAGTTGGCATCTAGTTGGCAATTAGTTTACCAGCCAAAAGCAACATTAAGTTATGGTTATAGTACATTTACCAGTGTCACGGGCAGGAAGATTTGTGTACCTGAAGGGCACGTGTACTACGGTATATCATCGCCCAGATGTGGGCGGAATTTCGGCTGGTGGGGCATGAAGTCATTGGTGATGGCTGGTCTGGGGGAGGGTCATACAAAGAGGCTGCATAGTCCTTTAGGGTCTCTGCTACCACCAGGGAGTCCGATACCTGGAGTCAATACACATTGCTCATCGTTAAACTCAGAGTGGGAGGCAACGCACCCTTTCTTCACACGGTCTTCACAAATGCCTGTTCAGGTGGACGTGACTTGACTGTGTTCCTACCTTTAAGAGCCTATTAAGCATGTCCAGCAGTTCATCCTTATGGCACTGGTGTCGAAGTTTAGTCATAAGTTTCTGCTGCCAGGGATCAAGTCTGGGCGTGACCTGTGCTCGGTAGACAGCGGCGATCGTAAATGTATCCAAATACTATGATTCCGGATGACCCAGCAATCGAATCCCTGCTAACAGAGCTAAAGGTCTCCTCTTTACAAACACTCCTCTCTTGTCATAGATTATCTTACAATAACTGTGCAATAGCAAGAATGTGTTTATAATGCAATCATGTAGAGTTTTATATCACCCATTTACAAGACAAAATATCACACAACACTGAAAAGTGCCTATATAAACAATGTCTGGCCATTTGTCTTTTGAAATATAATGTAACCTGGAACTAGTAGGGAGGAAAAACTGACTAAAACGATATTTGATACCCCGTAAGTATGAAATAAGATAATACAGGGCTGCACTGCAAATAACAGCACTGCCCTGAGCGGCAGAGAGCAGGGGCCTGTCTCACAAAGCAGGATTTCTTGCTTAGCCGGATAAGTTGCCAGATTTAAGGTAGTATAGGCTAAAGGGACTTTGTCTTTGTTAGCTTAGATTTAACCCAGACTACCTTAAATCCAACAAGTTATCCACCTAAATAAGAATCCCCGCTTCGTGGAACAGGCCCCAGCGCATTTTATATGTTTCCACCACGTACCTTGATAAAGGGGATCCAGGTGGCTTCTTTTTTCAGAGCCATACTGGGGTCCTTCCTACCCCACTGCTTCTCTAATGCTTCAGTGCTGCCATACCTGAGGAAGGTCCACGTTGCCTCCTGCTTCGCAAAGACAGTCTTGAATTCATTTTGCACCTTTAATAAATAAAAAAGGCAAATGTATTTATTAAGAAATCGCAGGAGGGCAAGGGTGACAGCACTATTGGCTTTCGGTCTTCATTTGTCAGCTAGCATAGAAGTGATATAAACTTCACATAAAGAATGTCAGGGCAAAGTGTGCAAAAATAAAAACTGCCGGCAGGGATGCAGCTGAACAGCTTCAACTAGGTGCTCATTAATTCATCAGAAAAAAAGGTGCCATTTTCTGTGCTCTTGTAAGAGCCATACATAGATTTACATAAAATCAAAACAAGCCTGTCTGTTTCCCTATTTTAAGTTTGGGTTTTGATAACTAAGCATTGAAAATGCTACACGACCTTGCCAAATCCAATGGGAAGGCTTATGAGAGTTTTATTTCCACAAAAATGTTCTGAGGGCGAATGAAAAATGTTTTGTTTAGAGAGATAACCAATCAGATTGTAGAGGAGGTGGGTCCAAGCAACTACAAGAAGCGGGACCAACCAATCAGATTCTTGGTTCTGCCTTGGTACCCATCATTTTTCGTTCTGCCCTCAGAACATTTTAGTGTAAGCAAAACTCCCATGAGCAATGGGAAGAGGCAGAAAACAGACGCTCCCATCAACTGCCCATATCCTTCATGTGCAGATAGGAAATCTGTCAGAAACGTATATTATGGTTTACCATGTCAAATAACTCTATTTCATCTGTACTGGTCCTCATATCCGCTATGTTATACTTCATGTTGAACTGAGAGATGAGCTCTTGCAGCTGGGAACTGAAGTTCTCCAGCTTCACCATGAATCTGGGCAGCTCTGAGAGCCCTTAAAAAAACAAACAGGGAAAAAAATAGTATTGTGAATAAATAGTTAACATAATTTACTTAATTTTATCCTCTGCTTTTCGGAATTATCCTCAGCTTAACTGTAACGGTGGGTTTCTTAGACTTCCGCCTGATAAGGAGGTTTTGTGACGATTTTGGAGACAAATGAGGCTCATTAGATATTACATGAATCACGACTAATCCTTAACAATGGGATGCACAACTTAGCAAATAGAAAATTAGCATGCTTAGATTAGTACCAGAAAGTGATTGCAACAGTGATTGAAATCTATGAACGACTAATCTTTAGGGACCGGGTTGTGTTTAAAAGGTTATTAATGACCTTAACTAGTCCACTGCAGTTAAAACCCAGCCTCATATGTGGAAAATGTGGCTTTTAATCATTGCAAAATAAGGTAGCTTAAAATTATGATTGAAGTTAAGAAACACATAGAAACGATACAGCATATAGAAGATTTGGAGGGTATATTCCTGACAAGGAAAATGCATTTTAAATGTGTTCTTCAGCAAGGTCAGCCTGAACGTTCAGCTGCGCTTTTTAGTTTACTCATGGTATTGTCTCAGATCACCCTTGGCAAGCATTTGCATTTTGTCAGAGTTGAGTAGAGAGCTCCCCCTGGTGGGAGTGCCCTTACCATCGCGGTCACAGGAGAGAGATGGACGTGTGCCAGACACCTGGGGCACAGCGGAGGCGGAATTCTTTCGAACCGGTGTCCCTCCAGCCAAGCAACTCCCCGGGGAGTCCTGATGTTCCCATTCACCTGCTGGCAGATACTGCAGTTCCTACAACACAGAGAACCCCAGCAGCGTATGAACATGGGTCAATAGATGTCAGAGGTGCCTCAGCGAAGACATTCAACCTGTGTTTCCCTCCAAGGATGTCAGCAGAGCTGTGGTTATTGAACAAGAGTACATTAAATGCTGTGCAAATCAGACTAACAAAAAAGCCCTCCTAAGGCATGCATGCTCCAAAGCTCTTCCAGTCACAAGTTCTTAGACGGTCTCACCCGCAGAAAGCCGTGGACAGTCTTCACTGAGTGAAGGTAACACACCAGCCACTGCAAGTAGATAACTAAATCTTCCAAAGTGACCATGTTGATGGGACTGCCCTTGCCCAAGAGCACCTTTTCCCTGGATGGTGCCAGTCTCTGTGCCCTCCGGGTTAAGTCCTCATACTCACTCATCAAGTTGGCCAGTTGTCTCTGTCAACATGTAGCATCAACAGGTAGTCAATGACGAGCAGTAGAGACACTACATTCTATCCAACAATGCACAGAATGAACATTGTCCATTGATCTTTCGAGCAGTTAGCCTATATCTAATGTCTGTGATTTTAGCTGTGACGATATACAATCAAGCAATGCGTAAATAATTGAACCAATAACATTGTTTTTCAGCTAAGTTTAAAAACGATTAAATTTCCTGGTTGGGACCCATTTAAGCCATCTCCTCTAAAATTAGAAACACTTGGTGCAAGTGTTTTACACACACACACACACACACACACACCTACATCTCACTGTGTTCGTAAGCATAAAGGCCCATTTTCATCCTTATGCGTCATCTCTTTCATTCGCCTTGACAAAATGTTGGATGAATCCTCTATGTGTGAACACGTACCTTGTATGAGGGATACAACATCTCAATGACGCTGGCATGTCTGCAAAACCTCCTCCATCTCAGCATGTGTAGATATTTGCACAGTGCCAGATGGTAGCATCTGTCTGCATAGAACTAAATCAAGTAGCTGCAATTAAACCCAAGGCAACCAACTGGCTCCAATCAGCAGCATTCAACACACATCAAAAGGACCTATTGGGTTGGATCTTATCTTACTTCCCTTTGGGGATCTTTGTCATATGGTTTATTGGCTTGCCAATCCCCCGGCCTTGTTCCCCACTTGTGGTGGGCTACCTGGTGTAGGAGCAATGGTAGGCTCTCGGGAGTGTATTCTCGACTCAGGCAGCTCTCTAGCTCCCCCTGCATCACCACCGCCTGGGAAATGACACGCCGAGCGCCTGGCACCTGCGTCAAAGAAGACCACCAAATTCCGAATAAGCGAAGCGGCAAAGTCAGGCCTAGGTCAACAGGCTCTGCTAATGTTGCCCCTTGAGACAGAGCTAATGTCTAAACAGGTGTTGTATATTTTAGTGGAAAATGCTGGTTATTTTGAAACGTGGTACAGAGCAACAAAAATATCTCACACAAAACCGAAAACCTTCAGGGCTCACCTAGTGCTGCCTTGACGCGTAAGTTTTTCTCTTTTTTTTTTAAGAAATGTAACTTTTTAGATTTTACTAGGCCTGTTCTTGCAAAGAAAAACTATTTTTTTTGGTTATGCACATCTGAGGCAAACAGATTTGGTTCACGTCTCACTCGCAGTCAGACGAATGGGCCTAATAACCTTTCTCACACTTAGTCAGTTCACTCACAAAAGGTTGACCTGAAAAAACCCAGTTCTTGTCCCTAAATAACGCAGGCTGAAGGAACAGGAAACGGCAGAACCCAAAATTCTCTCTCACCTGTAGACCTTTCTTCAGTACCTGTTCTCTCTCCAGGCGAAAGTAGGAAATGTCCTTTGGGATGGGAATAGAGCTTAAAAAAAGGTGAATTTATTTTAACAGCATAATTATGAAATACACTGTATATGGTACACAAGAAGATGAATAATCACGCAGTGTTATATTAGTTTGTTGTGATGCTATTACCTGTAAAAAGGTGTCCCCCCCTGAATCCCGTTCTCCTCTATCTCTGTCTTGAGTAAAAAGAGCTGAACTGAAAGCTCTTTCTCCATCTGCACCAGCTTCTTTGTGGAGGAGATCTTATAGACCTGGGCCATGGTGGCTGGAGGCACGTGAAATCGTTAATATAAATGTCATACATAAGCAAAGACGCTTCAGATATGTTATGATACAATAGTTTGCGTTCTGTACGTTTTGCTGTTGTAATAAATGCACAGAACCTATAGTAATCTCATACCTACTAAACACACAGAAAGCCAGTTCTAGAAGTGGTAGAATGAGTATCGCAATGGATAACATCGCAACCATTATGAATCTTTATGGATAATCGTTCAATTAATCTATTTCGAAATTCTGTTTACCAAATTAAGCGTGGCATTACGCCTAGATTATCTTGTCTAATGGTGCTGCGATAAAATGATACATCAACACGTCAAAATACAGAATTAATTTGGGAGTTAAACAATGGTTATCAGCGAGGAACATACATCCACTAACAATCTTAAAATAGCGCCGAGTAAATAAGCGGTCCTGCCAAGAAATCCTCAGAGCGACGATAACAGAATGACTAGTTAACAGCTTGCAGACAGCACTTCGGTTTTCTACTGCACTTTGATTTCAGTGGTTCAATAACCGCTAAAAACCAAAGTAAAGATTGTTTCTATTTTACTTACTGACAAAAGTCTATACGTATTGGGGGACGAAGGTGTGTTTTGTGTATTCAGCCTTTTTCTTTTGTATACGTGGGAGTGCCAGAAAAGTAACCATAGTGACAAAATACACATACCTAACGAAAGGGGTTTGGACTGTTAAAATAAAATTATGTAACAACATCACAGTTCAGCGGATTATGGAACAAATGTTCAATTGTTCAAGCCGCTGTCCAAGTAGGAGTTTATATGATATCAACTTTTTGTTTTAATTAATTACAACTTTGCAGCCTCGCAGTAGGCTGAAGAATAGATTTAAAAAGATGGGTAAAACTCTATTTCATTTTACATCGTTGCATATCTCGTTTTGACATTTTGGTAGCAGGTATTAACTCCCTTTAAATGTTCAAATTTTTCAGAAAGCAGAGTTTCCCAGGTGGTCGCCACTATATTTGTCGATGGTAGTGTGTATTTTTAAATTAAATGTTGCTATCCAAACGTGCCGTTTTCCTGCAAACATGCACCGGTCCGAGCAGACCAGTGTTCACTGGTCCATCTGTCTTCGAGCTCCTGTCCTGTCCCTGGAGGTGCCGCCCGATGTCACGTGCTTTGCGGCCAAATGATTGGTCAGGGCTGCAGGTTCTCCATGGATACACGGCGCAATTTCCCGTCTCGCGCAGGAGAGAACACGATGTCATCTGTGTGATTTGCAGCGCTGCTGTAATACTGCAGATAATAAAGCCGTGCAGGAAAAGCCGCTACCGTGACCGCAGTCGTGTGTTCAGCTGGTGAGGCACACGGACAGGCTAGCTGCGTTTGCCTTAAGAATTCCCAAGACAAGCTATTTTATCCAGCTTTCATCTATATATTGCCCTAACACGTGTTAATGATACGCAGCACACTATCAGGCCTAAAATAACAAAAGTATGTGCAGCTACTGCAATTGTAATGAGTACCCCTTTACCCCAGAAATTTAGAGGTTTCATATTTTGACAGTAACGGAGAAAACAGTAAATCAAACACACTCAAGTCACCGACGACTGCCATCTTTATTTATAATGCAAAGCAAAACAAAGTTTCTCCGACCTTTATTGATATGCATACACCATAATTCATTCGAACACCACTTTTTAAAATGTAACACATCGGGAAATTCGAAGTCATTTTAAATATAAACAATTAGTACATGAGATGACGTTTCAGGATATTTCAACAAGGATACAAGAAAACGGGATCAATAAAAAATGGTAGACCTTAGGCGAGGTGCTCGCTCATCATTCCATGTCAGTCCCGTTTGATGTGACCCTCAAATCGAGTGTCATTTTTTCCACCAAGAAACTACTTGGAATAAAACTTATAACTAATTTAATACATTGAAATATATCCGCTTATGTACATTATTATGTACATTAACATAAACGTCCAAAGACTCAAGATTTTACAGTATGATCCTCTGATGTTTTCACTGGAGCTGAGGAGTTAATAATGTTCATCTTTGGAATAAACGGAGAAAAAAAGATTTTTAAATCATGCTAAGGTCACGGATATAATTACACTGCAAATTTACCGATTTACATGAGAATACATAGAATTTTAAGGGAATAATCAATAAGAGGCACATTCTAAAATGAGTGTAAAGATGGCACCATTCGGGACGGGGCACGAACACAGCAAAATGCAATTGGCTAAATTTCATATCACATACTAGTATAAACGCATACTGTTAGGTTACTTATTGGATTTTATTGGGTAACACTGAATAAAAAAAGGATTTCATGCTTTAGAACAGTTGAGCAATGTGGGTGTCCAATGAAAAGGTGACTCATGCATTGACCTGAAGGTCGTTTTGCTATCTGCCATTTCATTCAGAGACATGCATATAACTAGTGTGGGGAGCGCCATTTCAGAAAAGCAGGACACCCGCATTATCGGCTCTCGGACCGCGGAGTCAACTCCCGCTGTCCGCCACTCCTAGTATTATTCACATGTCTGAATAAATAATGATCGTTATAATATGGTAGCAAAATGGCTTGAAACACGCGGCAACCACACAAGAAGAGCAGAATACCTTTCCTGATAAAGTCAGTTGCCCCGTGTATATTTTTATGTAAGAAAAATCAAGTTTGCATTTTCGTAGAAGGCCTTAGATTTAAGTAACAGCTGCCATCTGTTTCTTATAAAGAAACAAAATCTGAACATCAATAAAGTAAGTTAAACAGCATCTACCTAGTACTTACTACAGTTTTCCCTAAAGATTAGAACATGGCACGGCAATGTACAACTATACATTTCACTCTGCAAGCAGAACTAACCCTTTCCCCTTTTATAACCTACATACTTTTACAGTTTCAGTCTTTTCCTTCTGGTCAGGATATCGTTTGCACGTTAAATGTACCTAAATATTGTTCTGCCATAAAAATGTGTCTAAATACTATGCCGCCACATAACGCGTCGTTTTTAAACCGTTTCTATTTCATGCCTGTTTCCGCTGCGTAACTCGAATTATCTAGAATCCAATTTAGCACTCCGTGCAGCACCTGTCATGATGCAGAAAGGCAGAAAATACTAGAATAAAACACTGGATTCACCTCTCGCTGAGCGAGAACGACAGTCTCATTTCATAACACCTTCGGTTTACAGCGATAATAGTTCTGAGATTATATATTAAAACCAACACATCAACAATGAGTATAAAACCTCTATTCGGTTTCAAAAATCTATCGTGGAAAGTAGAATTATTTATAATGCGATAGGATAAATAAAAGTACAAAAGCACAGATGTAAGACTTGTGATTTTAAATATTCTTGCATATAATCAGAACCATAACAGTGTTGGAACCCCTATACAAGACCTCAGGATATTTTACAAGAATTACTGTACCCTGAAAACTATATAAAAATTAATGAGCTTAAAATAATAAGCCCGTTTTTTTAAAAAAAAAAAAAAAAATGGGGTGCTGTGTTGTCTTTAGACGTACTTTTTCAGTTTTTGCAGGAAAAACTGAATACAACTAATACTAAAACAGAAAACCTTTTGGATATACTTATACACAATGTGTTGGCAGGAGGTTTTGAGCTGGTTTTGGGTTGGGTTTTGAATCACGATTCTTAATCAAAAGAAAAAAGATTTGGGGCTGCATATTGCACAATACAATTAGACAAATAATATTACAGAAATAACTGTTGTTTAACACAGGTCATCTATATACGCACATGTATATGGATTGTACTGGCGCTGTGACGTCAAGGCTGGTAAAATTTCCAGACAAGAGATTGCACTTCATTTTAACTTTCTCTGATACTTCTGCACTAAAAACCGAAAACTCTTGAGTTCTGGGTTGACCTTGCAACATCCAATAGTGTTAGCTGAAACCTAGATTATGTTTCAGATAATTTAAGATGAGATATTCATCTCTAAGTGCAGGCTGCATATCAAAGCATTAAATCAAGTATATTATCAGTGGAATACAGTATTTTTATTATTCTTTTTTAATTTTCATTCTGCTGCATAGCCAAAATCTGATGAGCACATCACTGTTTATATATGGAGTGCTCAGCCAGTGGTAAAAATAGTTTTTAAAGTCTTAAGTAGCACATTCAGTGTTGTACTCAGTGTAGTTCTAGTAATTATTTTCATATAATAATGTTTTGTCATGTATTACAAATCTGTTCAAAACTACTGTAAAACAAGCCTGGCTGTAAATGGTCAGTGGCATTAGGTCACAGGACATTAAATATGGAAGGATTTTTAAAATAAGATGCACCTATTGTCTTGTTCTTTATGCAAAAACTTGTTGACACACAATTCAGCACAAAAAAAACTGTGTCAAAATAAAAGCTCACATTCTGCTGTGAATAACAATGTCTCATTACAGCCACTTAATCCTGCGCTCAAGCTCTAAATCAGCCCAACTGGTTATTTTAAGGTCTGCAGCACTCTGCTTGAAGACAGCCAGCTGGTCTTTGTTAAACGGAAATATGCATGCAGTGGGTAGCAAGCAAGCATTACGATAAAAACCAGAAAACCAGTCCTGTATTTCCCAATGGTCCACCATGAGTATATTCATTTTTATTAACGTATTTTTTTTTTTACTTATGCAACTCTTACGCTAAAAGATTGTTTAATTGCATTAAAAAAACTAACGTTAATAAGTTATTGACCTAATCTGCTGCCAAAAATATTCTACACATTGACATGTCTTTTAAACACCTTGCTCATTTCATAATACTTCATAGTACTGCATCTGGCCATATAAAATATAACAATGTTACGGCTTACCAAAACGTGGTGAAAAAATAAATTAAGTAACATGATCCTTTCATTGGGGATATATCTAATAAACACAGATCTATATGTTTACTATCTGAGCTTACTGACATTTACATTCACAAGGCTTAACAACCATACAGGGAATGGAATATTTAAGTACAGTTGGAGCTCAAGCTTATCTTGCCCCATCTTCTAGTCCTCAGAGACCAGCTTCTAAACCGGGGGGCTGGTCCTTGGATGAGGTCTTTTTAGATTTAGCGAGATTCCCCGCATTAAGGTTGATGGTGTTTTGAGCAGCGGTCAGAGAATCCAAGCTGCAATCCAAACCATCAGCATCTAGCAGTTCACTGCGAATGAAGGAGTCCATGTCGCTCTCCAGGCTGCTACTGAGCATGTCCAGGTCTGGGTCACTGAGGTAATGTTCCTGGCTGGTGAGTGGGATGGAGACGCCGCCTCCATTGGGGATGGGATACATGAAGGACTCAGACGAACCAGTTTGCATAGGTGACTGGAGCTTTTGCCTGACAGATTTAAGGTTATTTGCCTCGTTGGTCAACTCAAGGTCCTCCTTGGTGGAGGACAAGCTGGTGTGCCAGCCCATCAGCAAGGAGTTCTGGGACTGACCGGAGTGGTTCACCGAACAGAGGTTGTTGGACATCATGGGGTCATTACGTAGCACGTTGTTGCGACGTAGGAATTGAGAAGAAGCCGGGAGGCTGGCCTGTGAAATCAGTGGGTCGGACTGCGTCATCATGACATCACTGTGGCGAAGCAGATCGGAACATGGGTTCTGGCTTCCGAAGAGGGAAACAAAAGAAAAGGTGGCAGGCTTGTTCTCCTGGATGGTCTGCATGGGCGACGAGCGCAGGGATAAGGCGTCGTACACGGAGTTGGTGTAACTGCCAGGAGGAGAACCTAAACCGCTGTTTTTGGAGTCCAGCGTCAAGCTGGAGCTCCTGTGCAGGGCACTTCCAGTCTCACTGCCACTATCGGCGTCTCCCAGAGACTGCTGCTGAGATAGGGTGAAGCTCATGTTATCCAAGAGGTCGTCCATGAGGCTGTCAGAGAGGCCCTCGTTCAGGTTCATGGTTCCAGCCAGGTCAGCCAGGTAGGGTAACTCTGAGGGGGAGGCTTTGCTAAATGAGGGGGATACCCCACTAGGGCTGGAGTACAGCATGGGAGACAGCGGCATGTCGTCATCAGGCACCTGGTCCAGCTCAGGATTGGCTAGGATAGGAGACAAGCGGCCGCTGACTGTGCTAGCATTGGAGCTGGTACGTGAGCGGAAGTCCATCCAGACGTCGAGCTCGTCACTACTGCGGGAGGTGGGGCTCCCCGACCACTGGGCGAGGCCCGGAGGACTCTCTACGCTGCCCTCACGAGCAGCCAGCATGGCCACCTTCTTCTTGGTTGCCCGGCCGCGACTTTTGGTGTACTTGTTGCAGTTGTCCATAGACATAGCTCGCCGCCGCGGGGCCTTGCCGCCTTTCCCACCCTCGGCGTTGACCATCCACCAGGAGCTCTTGCCGGCACCTTCATTCTGCACCCGAATGAAACGACTGTGGAGGGACAGATTGTGCCGGATAGAGTTCTGCGCAAAGAGACGAACATTAGTGTCGCAAATAGCTAAATTCACTCTAGCCACGAAAATACAAGATACACAAACCATTCCGGAACCCGATTTTCACCCCAAACTCAGTTTTTGTTGTTCGTTATCAGCAGAGGTGGACATTTCAGGTCCAGAAAGTAAAAATCTAAACCAGGATTTTGTTTCAACCAACCAGTTGAGCATAAAGAGTCACAGTCACAGAGTACGCAACTGGTTGGCTGAAACAAAATTTTGGTCTGGATTTTTACTTTCTGGACCTGAAATGTCCACCTCTGGTTATCAGATGTTTATTTTTGCCCCCCACAGAGGCTGCATTTACAAGTCCTTTGATGTCTTAAAACTTTCACTTTGTTACGTCATCAAACGGCATTTCTGTGTTCAAAAATCCGTTATTTTTTCCTGCTCGAGTCAGTATTGCTGTGGGATTTACTGGTCACTTCGGTTATCATAACGACATCCTTACATTGTCTCCTTTACGGTAAAAAGCTCCTTAATGCTGTTTGTCATCTTGAGATTCCCCCAAACAACTGGCTCTAGAAAAAAGCTAGGTATTGGTTCTATGCAAGTAAGAAAATATGCCATTATAATCAGACTGTAATCAAAGTGAAACGTTTAACAAAATAACTTGTATAAGAAACATAATACAACTTTAAAAATACATTTTGCTGTCAGTATAGTAATCTCTCACTCAATCATGTGCCGTTCTTGTAACAATTAGCGAGAGTAATTCTTTCAACACTATAAAATGTCTTGGCAAATGTTTAGAACTCAGCATGCTGATCTTCAATATAAGACCATCGTTGGAACCCATAATAATCTTCTATGAGTGGCTTCACTACACTTTTGAGATGCCAAAAGTCTATCTGTTTCATATATCGGCAATTTCTGATACACCTCCAGTTACTGCTAAATAGAGAACTACACAGCAGAAACTACTGATGTGTCTGACCAGATATAATGTTCACAAGTTGGTTCTGAAAATATTCTGCGGCAAAATGTAATAAGCACCTGGACAACGTGGGACCAATTACAGAGAAGAGGAGTACAGTAGAAGTATCATGCTAATGTAATCTTTAGTTTGGGGATCTTCAGCAGTATCTGCACAGGTGTGGGTCTTTAGACTCCAGGAGTATTACCAGTTTAATTAAAAAAAATTCTTAGATGATCATACAGCACAAGTCACACCCAGAAGCACCTATTAAGTTCTCACCCTCCCCATTCACTGTGCATCCTCTTGCACATTTCAAAATAAAAGTTTCATGATTCAATTAAACAGAAATGTTACACCAAGAATAAAAATGTTCTGTAGAATCCAAAATAAATAGAATACAATATTATCCTTAGTTACTTCTTTATTTTTTTAATTAATTAATTATTTAATTTTAAAACCAACCCCCCACCCCCCAATTTCTGGCACCTGTTTTTATGAGCTGCTCCTGCACATGCTCTAATACAGTGTTTCCTAACCTGATCGTCGGGACCCACAGACAGTCCACATTTTCACTCCCACCCAGGGCCCGGTAGGAGCAAAAACATGGACCGTCTGCAGGTCCCCGAGGACTGGACTGGGAAACACTGCTCTAAGATATCCATAAACATTTATCCTTTCTCCGTTGTCCTGCTAATGTGGAACAGACTGACTCAATCCATCATTTGGTTTCTTCCTTTTTGCCACCCTCCCCCGTCCATTTGCTGCTCCCAAACACCACCCACTGTGCTGCTGCTGGTCATGAACTGAGACACCGGCTGGAAATAGCTGCATGAGAACACAGAACTGTGTTTGTCCAAGACCAACATGTGCTGTCATTGTTTAATCCTTAGCAGGTTAGCAGGGGAATGGTGATCTGACTTCTTTCAATATTTATACACTGTAGAATTTCCACCTGGGATCAATAAAGCATATCTTATCTTACCAACATCTGCACACATTTGGAC
>JAODJW010000026.1:17989512-18026461 GCA_026777045.1 Hyperopisus bebe
TATGTGTGTGTGTGTGTGTGTGTGTGTGTGTCTGTATATATATATTTATATATATATATATATATATATATAATTGTGTTTCTGTGTGTCTTGTGAGTATTGTTATGCTATATGAGGTACATTGAATGTATAATTCTGCATAATCAACAAATTCTATTTCATTCAGCATTATTTGAAAACAATGCATGCTGATACAGTTTGGTGGGCATTGAATTTTAATGATCTTTAACTGTAATTGTCCTTGACAACTGGTGTAATGGTGGCATTGGCAGTACTAGTGCATCGGGAACAATGAGCTCAGACCCCATTGCAACCAGACCCCATTGTTTGGTGTATTTTGTATATGAGCAGCCAAAAGGCTAAAATCTTGGGAATAGCCAAATAGAACCCTGCATCCTCACCTGACCCACTGCAATACTTTGTTCAAAGCTCCTCTTATAGAGCTCTTAGTATGTGCTACACCCTTATAACAAAGCCAGTTTGCGAAGAGCGGCAAGGCACATTCACATTACTACACACTGACCTACATACACTTCTTGTCAGCTGATTCATTCCTCTGCAGAAGTAATTGGCCAATCAGGAGCAGGGGTGGTGAACACAACAGCCAATGGCAGTAGCCACCATGAGCCCATGCGTACAGTTTCCATACAGTTTTCAGGAGGAAATAAAGAAATATTTATGTATAGGCACGGTAGTTATTTTCTTGAGAGGAGCTAAAATTCTCTTATTTTTCAGTTTTCGTTTTTTTTTTAAAAAAAAACAATTACTTTCTGGAGGACTGAATTGATCTTTTGTGCTATTGTCTTCAGTTAGATTGCATAGTCCCTTGACTCACAGCTTAATTTCACTGTTTCAGTAGTAAGACACTCAGCAATACCTGGGCAGCCAAAGGAGCAAGTAAATATTCATACTAGTTTCTGTATCTGACTGCAATGTCAGTATGCAAATTGTCTCCTACATAAATATTACGTCAGTCAGAAACCAAAACTCTTTATATAACTTAAAGATCCACTGTAATAACCCTGAAATTTGTAAACAGAGGGATCGTCACAAAAGAGTGTTAATTGCAATCTACAGTAAAAGTGTTAATGCATATGGCTCCGGGTTTAATTTTCCACCTGAACGAGCAGGTAGGCCTGACACATGGATGTATTATAATGCTTCTTCTCATCGCTTTTGTTAATTAGTTGAGAAGTTTTGCAATCTAATTTTGCTCCCCGCCTAAAAAACGGGGTGGGTGCGGGGGGATGGGGCAAACAGTTCAACAAGGCTTCAAATTTTTATTTCCTGCTCATGCAGTAGTCCAGTGTTTTGTCAAACAATTTTGGCACTTGAGTTTATCTAGAAGAATCAATAGCGATCTTGTGTGGATGTCGGTGCTTTTTGCCCGCAGCAAACATCGCGGTGCGCCACAGCGCATTACGCTCCGTGCACATCCTCCGCTAACGCTCCTGCTTACCTTTGTTTTATCGGAGAAATGAATAAGCACCAGTCTCTCTTTCGCATTGATCGCATGACTAGAGCCATTAATACATACAGAATTCGTTTGCGCTGCAGTTTTGCATTCAGAAATAAAGATAATGGTATAAGATTCAGTTAAGGTGCATATTAATATATGTAAATGCATTTTGAAGAAATCAACGTATAATTATAATCAATACATATTTTTTTATTAATTTTTATCAAAAATAATATTGCAAACCATTTCCGAGGCATCCCAGATTCAATGACCTAAGTGGGTAATATGTAAATGAAAACGGATGACGTGCGTTTTATTTTGATGCTGCATGTGCGTTGGGCTTTTACCTTCCATCCAGCCGAACTGTTGCTGTCGCCCTTATCCTTAAAGTATGGCACACACCTGACCATCCAGTCATAGATTTGGGACAGGGTTAGCCTTTTCTCGGGCGAGCTCTCTATTGCTGTAGTGATGAGGTCCGCATAGGAGAGGTTACCCCAGGCATTTCTCCGGCAGGACTTCCGCGGCTGTTGTGGCCTCGGACTGTCGTTGTTGGAACTGTTGTCCACCGCAGCCAGAGATTGTGAATTAAGCCGTGAATCGGCGCAGTCCCTGCCGGCCGGGGCTCCTTTTATTCCGCCGGAGCTGCTTCGGTCCTCGGTTGCGATGCTGGCATCGTGGCTGGCAGATCCAGCGGCGTCCTCTCCATCGTCCACCTCTTCGGGGATTATGTCCGCATCAGTCAGTTCGCTTTTGTTGCCATTTGATTCGGGTCTAGGCAGAGGCCAAGTGCACGATCTTGGTCTTTTTTGTGGCTCAAAATCTGGGTCTATCTCAATATCCGCCGAAGAAATAGGATCAGTTGCCGGAGCGAGTGCCATAATCTTTTCAGTTTCGTTGATCTCTTTTGTCATTCAAGAAAGTATCTAATAACACATTTCCCCTGCAGTAATTTATAAAAGAACTGTAAAAATAATTTGCTGAAAAAAATTAAAAGAGAATGTAAAAAATCAATTTGCCCTAAAATTCAGTTTGAGGAAATGTATTAATGCTTGAGTAACAGTAAACGAACGGTCAATCTACGGTGTTATGTTGCTCCGCTGAGATTAGTAAATATTTTGCCTCATTCAGTAGCTGTCTTGCGAACAGGTCTGCACGTGTTTCCTGTCTATTTCAAGGTTACTGGCAAGATTTCCTTAAGAAATCGCTTATTGCAAAAATTAAAAATCCAAACTCTCGAGGATCGTATTTCCACAACAACCACTTTCATGATAATGCATCCAAAAGTAAAACACAGTAAGGCTAAACTTGCAAACTGGTGTTCAATAATGCAGTCGAATCGCTATTTCACATAGTGCCACAACAGCAAGATTAAATAGATGGAGGCGATCTTTTCAGGCAGGTTGGCGAAATAGCAAAATTTTGGCTACTCTCGAATGTATCACGGCTGTTCTTGCTTTGGCTTAGCCCGTCGCTCTGCAGATTGTTTTACAACAGCCACTTGGACTGGTTAGTTTTTTTTCTCCCCCTATCTATTATACAGTATGAAACTAGGTTGTGCCAGTTGAGGGATTAATGCTCTTCCTGCCTAACGCAACGGCACTGATGCGATGCGGCTGCGGACGGCAAAAGTGTTTCATTTAGCGAGAAATCCTAGGAGAGAAAACGTGCCCAAGTTGCAAACAAAAACAAGTAGCATTTCCCGTGAGGAAGGATCCAGCGATCACCCCATCGATTCAGCCTCAAAACACGTTTTGGAAAAAATGAAAGCAGAAAATCAAGGATCCGTGTATTCCCATATCTTTTGTCGCTGCCATCTTGACAATTTCCTTTCAAGTCCCTTTTAATAACTCGACAGGAGAGGGGCACGCGCTTCCCTATCAGTAATGAGCTTTGCAATAAAGGCGAAATCAATCATCTCCCTTTGCCTTTTCGCGTTGTAAAACGTCAACTCAAAGCATAACGGCGACCTGACCTTGACAGTTTGCTGCATCGTCTATATGCACGTAACGTTTGCTCCATTCCACATTTAGCGCCATTAAATCATACAAAAAAGCACAAACTTATACATAACGTAATAGAGGTTCGACTAAACCCGTTTAAAAAGACATGCCCCTTCAATATCAGAGAGAGGATCGCCTTTTAAAGAGACACCATCCAAAATGCACTGCTTTCTTACGGGAGAGAAACATTCTAATAAAAAAAAAAAACAGGTGCTTAACCATACGTAAGACGAGTCACAAGTAAGAGGCCACTTTAATTTTAAATATTACCTTCTGTTACAACTGTCGACCATATTAATCGTGTACTATTCCCTTTTACGGTGAACAATGCAAAAGATTGTTGCATGCCTGGCCTTTGTGAATAGAAATATTAATTATTCGTCACTAAAAGAAATCTATACATTATGTGAGCGTTAATTCCGTTAATATACAATATTACTAATACGAATTCTATAACAATTTAAGGTTGCTGACCAATATTGGTGCCTTTAAAATATTTTATTTCTTGGATTATATCAAATAAGGTCCAAATTCACTCATAGATGCCCAGAGCCCCTTCTTAGTGGTACTCTGATACTGGCCTATCAAGATGAACGTGAAAATAACTTATGAAATGAGCAACTGATTCTGAATCTAAATCTCCAGGAATGATCTCTGTATACATTGTTGAAAGGAACACACTACAATGATGAAACTAATGTTATTTTGTCTCAAGAATGAGGTTTTAAAAAACTAGACTTTGTCCTCGGCATTCAACAAATAATATTTATCCATCATCTGCTTTTAATAAATCAGTTCTAGGTTAATCAGAACACTATTTGTTTGGAGTTGTGGGTCTGCTTGTCAGAGTTCATTCATCGTGCAAGCTTTTTTTGAATGACCTTTTTTATTGTCGCCATGGTTTTGAACAACAGTAATTATACATGTTATGTAAACAATACTTTAAATACACAAAGAATATGTATGATTCAGACACCCAGTGAATCAATACATTATCTGTACATTAAATAATTCCAAGTATACATTTGTTTCTGTTTCATATTGAAAAAAATAAGCTGAAAAAATAATACCCAATATTGCTTATATATCTTGATATGCGGTATATGCCACACCAAAGTCACTGTGGGAAATGTTTGGTTCAGGTTATATGAAATCTCTTCTTAAAGGAGCACTTTGTACTGATTTGGCTTATATCTAAAAGACTTTAAACTGCATTTCACCTCTTTGTTGCCACATATATCTAAGTAGAGCGAATTTACATCAACAGAAATATCTGCCATACACTTCCATCAAAGTCTTCAGCTTTCATTTCTACAGACCACAGTCCAATTTCTGTAGCTCTATGCCACATGTGCAAATCACTCCATAGGGAAATATTATCTTTACTTCATAATGATGTCAACTGCAATTAGTTCAGTAAAGACAAAGAATGGATTTAATCAGTGAATCCTTGGCTTCAGTGAGAGGTGGACTTTACCCCATCTCAATTCCATTCATCCATGCATTTTCTGTAACCGCTTGTCCTATTCAGAGTCACGGGGTCCATCTCAATTATTGTATCAACATCCCTGTGACCCTAAAACTGATCTCACATCCCTGAAATATGACGAGCATCGCCTTGACAACCCACTGACTTACTTTCAGAAACACCTGACCAAGCCATGCTGAGAAATTCCAACTGAGCAAAAGCCACAGTCATTCCAGAATCCATTCCATTCTGAAGTAAGACTGTAGAAACATAGTAAACTTTGTATCCAATAAAGTAGTGGCTGCTAAAAGAAACAGAATCCATGGTGAACACAAAGTTCACGCAAAAAAAAGCTTCGGGGTCAAAGTTAGGTTTCAATTTACATTACAAAGCATATCTTAGTGGCTGCCGGACTGGGTGGCTATAAATTAGAAAATTAGAAACCTCAAGTTTGAGTTTATAGATCTTATGAGGTTACATAAAATTTGTGTTCATCTTGACACAAATCAACTGATTGGTTGACATGTATGATTTTTAAAATTGATTTTAATGCATGAGCCAAATCATAAAAGCTACTGTACTTCAGCAGCATTTTGGAAATAACCGGATTAAAATATATAAAAACCTCTGGAAAATCCTATGACATTAAAAAGTGATAATCAAAATACACAATGCAGAAAATAATATGATACGTGGTGGAGTATTTAATCAATACAGGACCAGCAGTTTTTTCCTTCATTGTTAATAAGCATTTAGTTGAGATGGGAACAGATGCTTTCTAAATAAACCTAAACAGAGTTTATACTGCATCCATTTACACAGATGAATACTTTTTTCTGAATAAGTGCAGAGTGTCTCCTGGGGGTTTGTTTGGTAAGGTTTATCTACCATACGAACCCGTTGCAAGAATGAATGCTTTGCGATTAATCTGCAGTTCCGCAACTGCAAAACACCAAATCAGCTTGGTGATATTTGAGATTTCTCTATGGTGGAACAAACTAGCACCGTTCTGCAGCATAGGGAAGAAGGGCTGCCTGTTGTATTAGCCCCAGTGCAGAGTCAACAGGCTCTCATTTTGCAGAAATTAGCATTGCAGCCAATCAAGCCGCTCTCCTGCATGGAACCAGCTGCAGTGTGTAAAGATAGCATCAGCCTGGACATCCATCGGGGGAGCCTACAGCCTGTGCTTGAGGCATCTGGGCAGCTAAGAGCCAACGGGGAGCTGGGATTTTTAAAAAAATAATGATAGATAAATAAATAAATAGTAAGACCAACAATAACATCCATCAAACTTCTAACTGCTTGCTCAACACAGGACTGTAGAGAGGCTGGAGTCTGTCCTGGGCATCACCCTTTGGGCAGCATTACAGTTCACTGCGGGGGCACACACACACACACACACACACACATACATATGTACACACACACTCACCCACCATATAGTCCCCTATATAGTGAATTGGCTATTTGTAGTGCTGTTCGAATTCCCAACTATAAATTTCATTCACTATATACTGCACTACAAAACTATCAGTCACAACACTGACCCGCAGGATGAAATCCCATGAAAAGCCATGCGACACTGGGAGAAAATGCACATCCATACGTACAGATCAGGGGACAAGCTGGAGGTGAGAGTCAATAGCTACCCAAATATATCCCCCAACAACAAACCTCTTCCCAACCACCATGAAAAGTAAAAAAAAAAAAAATCATTTAAGATAATCAAATACATATCATGTACTGCCCCATATACAATATGGTCAAAAAATGATCAAAGGCAGCTTTTAGAATGTAATACAATCATCCGTACATGTGTGCATATGGGTCAAAGTGCAGCAAACAAGTAAAATTCATGTCAAGTAAAGGCTCGATTATGGACCAGTTTACATATATTGTGCGCTTTGTCCCACTGAATTGTTTTACTTGAAGACACTCGTTGAGATTTAAGCCATTCGCTACGTGGCCTTCCTCTCTCCTTCGCTCCAGTATTTCTCCGTCTGCATCTCCGTGAGACGTGACACGGTCCTCTGGAAGGCGAAGACCTCCTCTTCCCCGCTGAAGATGGCCAGGTCTTTGGCGGCATCCTGGTTGACATGCCGAGCAGAAGAGAACAGCCAATCAGATGGAGTTTTTGGAATGGATGAGCAAATTTAATATTGTGATACGGGACAGGGAGGTGAAAAACGAAAGCCTTTGAGTAGACTCTCAAAATAAATAAAAGAGGCACCCATTGTGTGTACTGATGACACTCTGAAGGCAAAAGCAAGACAATATAGTTGACTGTGTCAGCAAGCTATCCTTGCGATAAGCCATTTACAAGTGTGCGTATAGATTTAGAGTGTTGTTGTTATCTAGTGATATCTAGTACAGGTCATAATACAAGGGAATTCAATACTGAACACTGAGTTACACATGTAGCAACATTGTAAAGATTTTAGTAGAGATAATCTTGTTAGTAAGTAGGTGCTGTAAAGAAATTCTGGGTAAACCATCATTGATGATTTGAAACTTGATGGATACCCAATTTTTGGTCTGTACCAGCTCTGATCTTTCCATATGAATCTGCTTTGGTGTTTTTCTGTTGAGTTGTAAGTTCTTACCCCAGTCAATCCCAGATCATCCATGAGAATCCTGTGATGCTCGTTGTCGTGATTGTGCTGATCGTGAACAAATATGCTCTCCAGTGGCGTCTCTGCCAGAATCACCACCCGCACCTACGAGTGCCCGGACACTGATGACACAACTCTCTTACACGTGCGTCCGAAACCTGTCCAGCTGGCTTCACAGAGGAATGGAAGACCAGCATCTGCCTGACACGCACCTTATGCTCGTAGAGGGTGTCGATGAGGGTTATGAAGCGTCTAGCTTGGGTCTTCTTGTGCAGTGTCAGGAGGGGAATGTGGCGTATGAAGACTGTATCAAACAGCCTGGATATCTCCAGATAGTCAATAGCACCTAACGGCTGCAGAAAAACAGAATACCTGTTTCTTTTTTCGCTAAGGGATACCTCAACCACCATGCTAACCAGTCAAAACAAAGTCCAGAAACGTAACTGGATACTAAGAAGGGACCTCATCACACAGAAATAATAAGCCAGAAAGTAAGCCTACTGTACTTATCAGTGACATCTACCCTGGATCCAGCAGACTTACACGGCTGGTTTAACTTTTGTTTTTTTTTATGGATTATTTATGGGAAAATACCTACAGTACTGTGCAAAAGTCTTAGCAAGTCAAAGGAAATTATGTACAAATGACCAAATCACTGACTTTTTAACACTAATTTAGTTAATTAAGTAAGTAAGCTGGTTGTGAAATGTAATGAATACATGGAATAGCTGAGTTGCCCCTGAGCAGAGGTTTGGAAACTGAAACAGCATTCATCTAGCCATCCAACTAGATATCAGTAACTTTTTGTAGAACAGAAGCAATTCCTGTCAGTTTTTGTTGTGTTACTTTTAATTTTCATATATTCTAATGTTATATTGTTATTTGATCTGAGTAAATATAGATTTAGTACCCAGATAAATATCTTTAAACATTTCTTCTGACTCTCTAAGACTTTTGCACAATACTCTATTCAACCACCCGAATCAGCAAGTATAGTATTCATTTTAAGAAAAGATAAGACTATGTTCTGTATCACCAACCATTAAAGCATAAAATGCAGCTACATAACGGAAAGAATAAAAAATACAATACAAATGTTAACAAAGGCAGTTCATATAAATTATTGTAGAGGGATAAATGAAGATCAACTTCACATCAACTTCTTGTTCTCATGTTATTCACAAAAACGCTGCATTGTACTTCGTTCTGTTTCATAATATTACAGAAAGCAAAGGGCAGCATATCTAACAGCCAAAGATCATTAAGATTATCAGCTTTACATTCAATTCCTGAACTATCCAATCATGCCAAACAACACCATTACCCATTAAATGGATGATTAGGTGAACTTCATCTACCAGATATACCTGATTTACTTTGGTCACTTAATATAAAAAGATATACAAAATAATATTATAATTACCAACACCGATTTAAAATAATTAGCTGTTAATTAACTCTCGGGTGTTCAATATCAGGTCCATTAGCCTCTGGCTGCTCACAATAGCAGCGTGTTTGCAGAAATATATCGTCAAAACTGATAAAATGCATTGTTGCTACTGACATACATTCTACCCAACAAATAATTAGCACATTACTCTGGTCTCTTCTATATCTCATAATAAAACAGTGTTCAGCATTTATCATTGTAGCCTAATTATCCAATGTGTCACACCAACACCATCCCCAGAGAGACAAATATTCAACTGGGTTTGCGTTCCTGGGTCTGTGGTTCTTATTTACGAGAGAGATCCCAGGCATCCTTAGTCAAGAAACACCAAAAACCCAAGATTTAACTAGTCAGGAACCCAGATATGATTTTAGTTGCTTGTCTTTCCTTTCATCTTATATGACTAAACAGCATTATTGATTTCCGTTTCTGCTATTTCACCCTGCATACTGCAGCTTAGGTGCACAGTGACACGCGTGACCCCAGCAGGTAACCCCTCACTCACCCTGTCGCAGAGCTCCTCAAAGGTGCAGTCTGCAATGGTCCCGCAAGCTTTGCTCAGCCTCAACTTCCTACCCTGAACGTTCAGCGTTCGCGGTCGAGTAACTATGGAAACCAAAGCGCAAGACTGGACAGTAATGATCAAACACAGAAACTGTAACAAACAAAAAATAAATAAAACATGCACACACTCTCCTGGTTGCAAATGCTGTAACAATTCACATAGAGGGTATACTTTGTAGTGAATATTCTCTCAGTACAGGCCTAGCAAAGATGTATTAAGTGCAGGAAAATATTTCTTTCTGCCACTGCAGACTCTGAAGACAGACTGATTTACTCACTGTCGTTCTGCTTCTGCGCCAGCTCATCAAACAGCCTGTCCACCACTGCCTCCACGTCAGCTTCACTGGCACTGCGAAAAACAGCAACTCACCTACATTTATTAGTCCTTCTGGGATGGGGGGGTGTTGTCAGACATTTCCGAGAACCCATTTAGAAATAATTCGAGCAACTTCTGAAGTACTTTCTAACAGGGAATACAAGGTAAATAGTGTGATATAGTGGGACAGAGTTTGTGACACTTAAACAGGGGCAGCGGCCCTTGGCTTTTTGTTGTTGATAGAATTTGGTCTTCCGAGAAAAATAATTGGGAATTCCTGCAGTAAAAGAAAAGTAGGTGCAATCAGATGAGTATAGTGGTACAGAGTATAGTGCCACAGAGTATAACGGTACAGAGTATAGTGCAGCGGAGTATGTGGGCAGTGGTGGCTTAATGGTTAGGGACGTGTGCTTGTAATTGAAAGATTGCAGGTTTGATTCCCCGACCAGCAATGCACCGCTGAGGTATCCTGAGCAAGGTACCGCCCCAAAGCATTGCTCCCTGAGTGCTGAATTAGCTGCCCCCTGCTATGTCACATATGGGTTAAATGCAAAGAACACATTTCGTTGTCGTGTGCTGTGGTGTGTCAACGATGACAATTAATCACTTAATTCTAAAAAAAAAATAATGCTGCAGAATGTAATGCTACTGAGAAGAAATTCTGAACCATCAGTGAAAGGATTTGATACATTGTATAAAGTGATCATTTAAAAGTCATGCATTATTAACACAGTTAAGTGGTTCTGATACACTAACAGTCAAAAATCAGGCAGTTTAAATCCACAGTCTCTTTCACAGCACAAAAAGATGCATTTTTCCATGATTTGTTTCCCTTACAGATAGAATAATTTCCCAGCAGCTGGTTGATTGCTTTTCCGGTAGTCAATCCCAGAATCCAAGCGCAACGTCTGACAGTGTTCCTGAAGGGAACAATTCAGTGATGACAAATAGTCCACAATGTGCACTCTTTCATTTACACTAAAAATACTTATATCTTCCATCTCCCTTTAAGAAGAAAAACACATCTGAAACCACGCACACACAACGCAATAATGAAAAAGCTTATTTTACGGCAGAGTGGTTTTATTTTAGCTAGTTGCTGTAAATATGTCATATTTATATATGTGGGCATAAGGGTAGCGTGTGTGAGTTTTTTTTAAATCACGTCTGACACCCAACAAGTACAGTGCTGTTGTAAATACAAAAGCCTTAATAGCAATGGTTAGAAGAGATATCTCTGCCATTTAACATACACAAGAATAAAAAACAGATTTTCTTTAACAAAAGAATTTCTTTACCTTCAACACAGCGATGAAAGGCACAAAATTAACCCTTTGTAGGCCATTTTTATACAGGTCTGAAAAGAACACACACACATATTAAGATTTTAGCTTTTGGTTATAGGCCAGTGTTTCCCAATCCGGTCCTTGGGGACCCGCAGACAATCCACATTTTTGCTACCGGGAGCTGAGAGGGAGCAAAAACATGAACTGTCTGTGGGTCCCTGAGGACCGGGTTGGGAAGCGCTGGTCTAGGCCATAGGTAAATAACATAGGTGCTTAGAAAATGTTTTTGGATTTAAGATCCCTGTGCATTTCTTTTATTCAACACCATGTTTGGTCTATAACTATATAGTGATTGTGCAGCACAGAATGGCAGCTAACTCACTGGGATTGCTGGTTAAGTTCAGATTAGTTGTCTTACTTTTGTTATTAGTTTAAAATTATACTGGTATCCAAGTTATTACGTCAACCATAAATCTTTCACAATCATTTGTGAGACTAGCTTATATGAGAGAAACCATTAACCGTAGGGCCAAAAAAGTTAACAAAAAATAAAAACAGATAAAGTGGATCTAGCATTAACAAGAGGTAAGCGATGTATGGCGCACTACAGGAGAAAATATACTTAAAGGATACAAGATAAGCAACAACGATTCCAGGAGAGAAATGAATTCGATGCAGAGAGCAGAATGTTATTAGAAAGAACAGAAGAGACTTTAAAAAACAGAATATCTCCAGGAAAGTGAAAAAGGTCGGGCTGATTTTGCAGTAAATGGGACTGACCTTCTGGCGGACGGTTAGATGTGGCCACCACAACCACCCCGTTCATGAACAGGTTCTCAAAAAGCTGCTTCAAAATCATGGCATCTGCAATGTCCGTCACCTGTCACAGATATATCATGTTCATTTCCATTCAGTCATAACCCAGATGAGGGGCATTTGGGAGGGGTCTTGGGTGGTATTACAGTTACGGCTAGGGGTTTTAGATATTTTGTATAATTAGAATTAGACACTAATACTGTGAGCTGAGCAACTATTAGAAGAGTCTAAATAATTTAGATTATAAACATACAACTTTTCCAGATTACTTCATAGGTTACCCAAGATTTACTGTAATTCAAGGGTAGGCATCCCTGACCCTGGAGTGACGGAATCCAGCACGTTTTCCATCCTACCTGGTCTCTGATGAACCACACCTGATCTCAGAGAGATAGTAACTAATTAGGTAGGATAGAAAACCTGGAGGATACTGGCACTCTAGGATTAGGGTTGCCTACTCTTGCTGTTATTGGTGGTTCAAGGTCACTGAAGTAGCTTTATTGGTTAGCTCACACAAACATGTTACAAGCTATTATTGAGTAATTTGAGTTTCAGTTGCCTTTTAATACATGCAAAGATCTGAACTGGTGGTTTTGCAACAGACTTTAGATCCTGCCAGTGTATCTGAGTAAGTACATCAATATAGGAGAGAATCTGACTGAGCTATAGTACATAATTCCTGACAGGCCATTTTCAAAATTAAGCTGTTCAATGATGTGAAGGGCCCCAAATGTAACTCATTGCTGGTATGGTTGATGTGATATCCTCACCTGAAACTCATCAAAGCACAAGACGCTGGTTCCTTCACTGATTTCCATGGCAACGGGTGCAATTGGGTCGTAGGATTTGGCCATTTTGCCCACCTTCCTCTTTGGCAAGCTTTGCTTTAGTCGATGTATCCCTGCAAATGTCGGATAACAAAGAGAACACTGGAATTCAATTAATCTTATTTCTAATTGAGTTCATTTTTTATGTAGCTTCCTTCATAACATGTTTTTAGTTCAATCATCAAAAAGCTTTACTAATATTTAAGGATGTCAAGGTATGTCAACTGGCTAACTGAAGAACCAGCAATGTCAATTAATAATGATCAACATTTAAATCATTTTCAATAATTACTGCACCAGCAAACCGTGCAGAACCCTAAGCTACACCTATAAAGGGATTCAACACACTTACTTTTGTGCACATCCAACATGAACCCATGAAAATGAACCCGCTGTTTCCTTTCACTCTCTACATGCAAAAAGAACATGTCCATAACCATAGTTTTCCCAGTACCTGGAAAAAGAAAAGGTCAACGCCATTTTAAAACCTCATTTTTGCTAAATTGCAGGAGAGATGTGATCTCAGGCTGGCTAAACATGTATTCGGCAAATGAATAAAAATTTACTCAGGATCGTTTTATCTTACCAACATCACCGTAGATGTAGAAGCCTTTTGGAGGTTTGGGCTTTGAAAAAAACTGCAAATAATTAAGTCAGAAGACAGTACTCATTTTAAAATGTGACATTTTAAACTTCACTAAAGATCTGAAATCAGTAAATAAATTCAATTCCTAAATTCAATTACAAATAAAAAGGACCAGGTGAAAACTATCAGAAAATAGGAAAAGGAATCTGATCTTGTATAGATGAAAATTTTGAAAAATGTGTGTTTCCGTCAGTAAATAGTTATGTTATTATGTTGGATAATTTTGTATTTTACTTTGCGCTGTAAGGGGACATCCATTAAGCCGGTAGCTCATCATAATGGAATAAAACTCAAAGCTTTGGAGTTTGGAAATTTTGAAAAAGGCATAATTTCTAAATTGTGAAACTAATGACTTAAAAGTGAGTATCATGAGAATTAGTTTTGACCAGCATAAAAATATTGGGTAACGTACTGAGTTTTGCAGCACTTAAGCGCAGATGCATGCCACGTGGACATCCAGGGAAGATCAGTTGTAAACCTGTCGGACTCTTGACAGCCCAGCCTTATGCGCATAACACCTGTCCTCACCTTTGACAGAAATGACGTAGGGCTGTTGCTGTACGTTTTCAGCACGTTGTGCAATTCATCAAGCCGCTCAAGCACTGCTTTTTGCTGCTGGTCCTCCCGGAGAGTCCCATCCCGAACGAGACTCGTGTAATGTTGCAATGGTCCGCTGAAATCACTGATTTGCCTGTATTTAAGGGTGTCATCTGTGTGCGAGGGTACACTTGCCACTTGTACTATGTACCCTAGGGAAACAGCATATTTTAATTACAAACATAACATAAACAAGTGATAATACGTATACCGCCGGACAGACCATAATGACAGGCTGTCATCGTTTACGCTTGAAAAAGTATTACCTATCCAGGCATTAGTGATATCATTTTAAAGTCTTCAGTAAAATAATGTAAACATGTGTTCATTTATGACTCGGAGACAGCTCACCTCTTCTTGTGTTGTTGACATGAACCGTACACCACACTTTAGTCCGCGATAATACATTTTGATTAAACAAAAATCTAACTGCCGCTAAAGCCGAAGGTGACATGCGCGCAGCCATTTTGTTCTAATGATTCCGGCTGTATGCCAAACTTAACGGAGTTGAATCGTGTTGCTGCCACCTACGGTCTGGGAGGCTTATTAGAGACTTTTCTGCAATATGTTTTTCAACTCTTAAGTAGTACCTGTACTACTTTTTTGTAGTTATGTCATCAGTCTTAGTTAATTTGTATCATACATAATTAAACAGTTATTGTCCATGTTAACTGTATGGTAGACCACCACACCATGTTAACGGATAGGCATGGGGTATTTTATTCAAATCATTATAGTGCATTAATTTATTTAGCAAATGCTTTTTATCTAAAACAATGTGAGGATTAGGAAAGAGGGTCAGACAGTATCCCTTGAGTAATTGGGGTTAATGGCCTTGCTCAAGGGCTCAATGAGGAAATCACTCTGACAGCTACAGGATTTCTGCGACCTTTTGATCAAGAGAACGCAGAACCAACCTCCTGAACCACACACTGCCCACAAATTATATGTATCCATAGATTATAGATTCAATTTCCATCCAGATATAGGTATTACTCATGCAAGAACAAGATCCAATTTTAGGAGAATAACTCACCACCAACTAGACATTTTGGGATCGGATCTTCTCAGAATACTCTTCTCAGAGATTATTCACAATGGAACACCAACTTTCAAGGGTTGGAAGATTTTAATTTTAAACCCCGGCTAAAAATGCAATGGATCTGTCTAAGTTCATCAGAGAAGCAGCATAACATAAGATACTAGAACATACAAAGTTAGATTAAAAATGCTATAACATTTATGCTATACAGTACCATTATATATATTATATATACATACATAATTGAGAAAGCAAAGTCAGCCATCCCTAGAGCAGTATAATTTAAAGACCTTGCTCAGGGACTAATCCATGAAATTACTCTGTCACGGGATTTGAACCCAGTGACCTTCCGATCAGAGACAGAACCGCACACTCCACCTAATACTACAGAACTGACAAAAAAACTTGAACCCAGGACCGGCAGAATGACAACAGTAATCTCTAAGAGATAGATCAATCCAGCTCTTTAGCATAGCTAATATACCAGCTTAATATTCGTTGCTCTGTGGCATCATTGGACAGTATATATGTACAGACATTCGGCCTGATAGTCTCACGGCCCACACAGAATACAGGTCACAGAAAAATGCTAAAGAATGCACAGTACATATTACTCTGAGATTAAGAAGTGTGCAGTTGCTGTAATTATGTTTTCACATGGATGATTTAAAAAATGTTATATATTATTGGCAGCTTAAGTGAGAATCTTCATTTTCCTTTTATGCTCCTAATCAATTTAGCCCAATTTAGATTTTCACCCTGCCAGAATGCTACTTCACATATTATTTCACCATTTAGCAATTTCACCATTCAAACATAAATGAAACATAAACATCCTGATGAGACTGTAAACTTCTGCAGACAGTTCAGGTACAAAGGTGCTGACCGGGGTCATTTTGGCTTAGCACCTTTGACAAATGGGCCTTTTTAAATCCTGGCACACAATAAACCTTCTCCTTACCATTCTCTCAATTCTGTCTCTTCTTCACATACTCAGGCATACTTGCGCGTGAAAGCACAGACCCACAGCCACACAAACACATTTTTTTTGCTACACCAAAAAAGTTGCCTCCATTTCTCCACATACACATACAAACATTCAAGCAAAGCCATTGTTTTAACCCCTACCTGCAGTTGCATGCTTGTATTCATCTTCTGCACATGAAATGTGAATGCTCTCTCTTCCTCAGATGCCTCTCTCACAGGCTCAGCCGTTCAAAGTCTAAGCAAATAGGAATACTATTTTATCATTTTTTAAACTTTTCGCCTCTGTTATTGTTTGAACAATCGAGATAAGAATGAGCTGCGCAAGATCTTGCCAACGTGTCACTATCAGGACACTGGAGCTCACCCAGAAGCTGAAAATATGAGCAAAAGCGAGAAAGTTAGGGCTGGCCACTGAGAATCTGGGTCTCCTCTTTGACTATGAGAATGCATCGGAATTTTTGGAAGGTTGAAGACAATAATGGGTAAAATTCCTCAGAAGAGGAGAAACCTATGAAAAAAAAGAACAACTCAAAGATACAGTAGCTGTTTTGGGAAAAAAGAGATCATGGTAGTTTTACAGTAGTTACACAAAAATGATCTAGGGACAGAATGAAAAATGACTGGTTCTGAGAGATAACCAATCAGATTGTACAGTTGGTGGGGCCAACCAATCAAATGTATTGGTCCCACCTCCTCTAGCTGCATCTATCCCAGATGTAAAGTCACATAAACATAAACCAGCCATTGACAATTTCACGTGCCACAATCAGGACCAGATCTACTTTTTCAGGGCCCCCTTACCAAGAAAAGTGATCATTATTTCACTTCCTCTGCAACACAGGTAGTTCCTAGACAACTACTTATTCTGTAGCAAAAGCCAGCCATGTGTAATAGGCCTATATTTTTTAAATATGTTGTTTCAACCCTTTGGGGCCAAAAGTACGCCTATACCTGGATCCAGCTTTAGCGACAATAAATAGATGCATTTTGTAGATATTTATTGTTATTGCTAGGCCTAAATATGCATGATTATGAAATTCAGATTCAAGCGATTAGAAGAAAACTAATCACATATCAACTCTATGCACAACAATCCTCTTTCAAATGGCAATTCAGTAACAGCTCATAGGATAGACTGTACATGCACGGTATGTATTACTGTGGCAAAACACATACATTTAACTTTATAAAAATTCATCTCTTTCCCACTTAAGGTAATGCCAAAATGCATGCAAAATGCTGTATACACATATACCTTGACCAGCGTGTAAAAAACAATTCACCATTGTTTAAACTGAATTGACTATAAATAGCTTAAAACATTGAAAGTGTCAGATTTTATTTTTTATAGTGATATAATATAGTGTATTCTATTCTTAGTAAGCTGAATTTTTTCTTTGAAATATAAGTCACCTGATTGTGGTAAACACAAATGTTAGGGAATAAAATATATGTGGTCATTTTTAGCTGACTTAACTGCACTCAGCTCTTTATTTTACATACCCTCAACGGATTCGGCTTAGCGTTCAAAAGTTCAGGGTCACTGCTTATGAATTAACAAGAATCTATGTACATATGATTACAGTATTTTAAACTAATGAGGCCAACCCTAGAGACATGTGAGTTTTTTAGTATGCTTAGTTCTCTGTTGCGTGTAATAGTAATAGTGTGGTATTAAGTCTGCAGAGCCGCTGCGATTTCACCTGTTTGTTAAAAATACAGAACAACAGACATTAGTAATTGCAGGATAAACTGCACAGGGGAAATCTGAAGGATCTCTCCAAAGAGACCGGTAAAATCGAATTAATAATTAAACCTTTTTCTTTGTAACACATTTTCATCGTTGATTGCGAAGAAATACCTTACCCAGCACTTTCAAACTGAATCCGAAGCACAATTACACCTAATTAAACGATTAATGCGGATTAATGCTGTGTTGTTTTACTGAGCTGAATGAAAAGCACCTCTTCGCTACCATGATGGTTGTCCTGCGCCAAATGCTGATTCTAGGCTTTGTATATAATTGGGGGGAAAATCTCTTATGAACATCGATTTATTGCTGTCATAATTTCGACAGTACTAATAAACGCGGTTGATGTCAGAAAAGTAGCTGTAAACGGTTTTTGTGGTTTCCAAAATGTCAGTAATGATTGGGTGTCAAATGGAAACAGCCCACTGAACGAGCATTAGGGTGACACTGAACACCACCCGGAGAAGCCAACTCGTGGAAGGACCGGGAGCCCTGGGTCAACTATGCGACATTTTTGAAATCAGGTCATGACAAATATAAACTTTATTTTTACACAGGGATTTCCCCAAACTCGGTCAGATTACATTTCAACGGCAAAACGCGTTTTCTTTAAGTGCTTATAAATAGCATCCCATAATACTAAGGTCGGACACCTGTACTTGTAGCCCAATACAGTCGACTAGTTAATGTATTCGAGGAATACATATGTGACACGGTTGTTTTTATTACATTATGTTGAATATCACAATCTTGTTTCAGTTCCGTCATTTTCAGAACATGCCATAGGCTACCTGTAGAAAAATTAATTGCCTACGTCCCATGTATATTTAACTTTCATGTTGTATGCACAGAGGATGCCATATTCATTATATATGACAATTCTTACGATCATTGCAAATAAAAATGCCGGAAAGGAATTTAATAATTGAATCGAAATGCAAAGCTGCATGGCTCCTGTTAAATGGCAATCCTAAAGTAAATGCTGATGTAATGCTATTTTCGGGCTTTAAAAGTAGGCGCAGAAAAGGAGGCGTATTTCTTTATCATGCGCAGACTCAAAGAACACGCTTGTCGGTCAGTTGTCCTCTACATAAGAAGACCAAGCACGCTTCCTACTGTAGATCAAGACGTGCTGCAAGCGGGATGACGCCCTCGCTGTAGCGTCACATAACCCAAAGAGCAAGAGTGGGATCGGTCCCTGCGGCATTTCCCATTAAAACTGCGTCTTGCAACATCCATCCTAGTAGCTTTTCCTTTTTAACACAACGTCAAAAGAGGGGCTGGAGATTTTCCGATTTCGGCTCGACGTTTTTTTACTGCACACGCACGCCGTTACATAGCACCTTCGTCGGCATCAGGTAAGAATATCTTCGAATGTTCCGGAGGTGCGTTGTCTTAATAGGTTAATTTTGCTAAATGCTGTATATTGTTATGACAGAACATTTTCAATCCGTAGAGCTCATCTTTGTACCGTGACACTTAATTACTGTTCTTGCAGTGTCGTTCATGTGAATAAATAAATCAATGTGTAGACCCAAAGTTGTACTGCATGACTTATTTGAAATTTTCTATTGGCATTAACATTGCAAGGGGCATAAACTGTCTAAAATGGCGAATATGCTGTCAGTAAAATCTTCAAAGTGACGAGTCCTTATGTTATGGTAATAAAACACGACATCGTGAACTGCACCTCTGCAGTCTGAATTGGTCAAAGCCTGAGGGGGTGGGGGGAATTATTATTTGCAAACATACATTTAAAACTTTGCGCTTTCAGTGATTGTTAGAATGTAAAGTATGGATGAATTGATGACGGGGAAAGGGAATGGCATGTTGTCACAGCTGCATATAGTGGCGAGCGAAGACGAAAACCGGATCTTTTGAAAATGAAAGGCGATGGTGGTCTGAAGCGAGCATGTTTCTCCCCGGTTTAGCGCAGTGCTGCTGATGTGCAGCTGCTGCCTCGCGACTGGCGCGCGCGCATCGCATAAAAGACTCGCGAAAGGCTCGAGCTGGGAATCTGTAATTCCTGCTGCTCGAAATTTGAATTGCATATATTTAGCCAAAGTGACGACGTTTCTAAGATTTATTTTAAAATTCGAATAAATGACGCCATAGCATACCTTACGTTTCGAGACTGCATAGACACGATGTGAAATCGCAGCCTGCCTTAAAAATTAGAAAGGATCGCGGCGACGCAAATTAACGCTAACGGAATTTACTTTCGGTATTTTCTGATTCTCAAGGTCATTCTCCGCTTGATAATAGAAGAGGATATTTGGTGCCGTTACATAACCGATAACACAACAGTCCATACGTACGTTTACTTGTAAAGCCTTCTTGATTCGTTTTGGTTTTACACCAATTAGTAGGATTTTGGATACACTGGTTAAATCACTTTCGCCTTTCACGGAACGGTCGTGTTGTTTGTTTTCAGCGAATATAAATATTTTGTTAAACCAATTGACACAGCAAGGTTAATCCAGTGAAAATAATTCCCCCTTAAGGGTCTCTCGTATGCTAATACCAAGGACCACATTACCCCAGATTAAATGTCGCGTAATATTAAACACTGAAACGGTAATACTAATTCACTGATTGAGATAATAACAATTGTTTCACCATTTTATCAGAATCCAGGAAGCATGCCAAGGTTTTATAATTCAGAAAAGGTTACTCCGTACTGCAGAAATGTTCATAGTGGCAGTATCGAATATGGGGTTTCTTTTATGCATAGTAGGTCGTTATATAACACTGGAAATGTTTACACTATACTGTAGCTATCTAGTTACTCCGTTTTGAATATGGTGCTCTTATTTCTAAAACATTTGGTATTTACTGTTGATAATTGCATTAATGTTATGATCATTTCTGATTATGCTATGCTGATTATTATTATTTTTTATTTTATATTCTACCTCATTTGGAGATGAGTGTTTAGTTACTCCGTTAAAGCGTTGTTCCTGACATTTGCAATTCATATGAAGATTAGCCTACATTACTAACAGGTTACATCTTTTTTGCAAATCACTCAGAGCTGGAACTGTATGTTCTAATGTATAAATTAATTAATACAAAATTGACAGATATGTGGACTGTTCAACAATGAGTATCATTGAATATCATCTCGCTCCTTATATATGCTTAACTATGCACTGACTGGGAAACCTCTGTTTTATTCTGAAGGAAACTTATTTGTAAAATTTTGACGCATTAAATGGTTATTACTTAATGCCTGCTCCTGGTTTGACATGGAGTCTGCTCACTGATAATGCCTAATCTTACGATGATCTGGTCACCCACAAGTTAGACATTCTGAAGCAGATAATATGGATGAAGATACAGAGTTGTCAGGGAAATGAGGTGCAGCTGAGAGATTAGATGCAGGGGAATGGAAAGAGGGCAGAGAGGAACGTCAGGGGAAGGAGATGTCTTCAAGCAGGGATGCCATTTTAGTGCAGGAGCAAGAGTATAGGGCTGTCAGTTGAAAACAGTGAGGCAGCCAAGGACCCATCGGCATCGGCGGCCTGGCTTCAGTCGGGGGAAATGGCTGACAAGGTTCCACGCCCTTAACGAAACACCCGGTGGACGGGATCTTCTGGAATGTGTTGACTGCACCACCATGCCCTCGTCAGGGGAGGCTCAGCGTGAGGCGAGCAGCGAGCGCTGTCAGCATCCACAATCACGGCGGGAAGAGTCGAGCAAATGGGGTGATTTGTCTGAAGGGGGGAGGGAAACATGGCTGGATGGTGTGAGCTGGAAGAGGCCACACGACTCCCATCCCGAGTCCTCCGTGGGGAGTCCAGGGTGCCCGCAGGCAATCTGCTAAAAACGAGAGGCCACGCCGTGTCGAGCTGGGGAGACGGAAGATTCGCCCTCGCAGTAACTGTCACCCCGGCTTGGAAAGCGGCCAAAGACAGAGACACTGCCCTGATTGACCTTCTCTTGCTCCTAGATATCCAGGCTCACGCAAAATCGCTGCCCCAAAGACAGTGACAATATTCCTGCTGTTGCACCACCATCTAAAGCAGTAGCTTGAGCCTGAGGAATTTCTTGACCTAAAGTACTCTATTGTTCTTGTGTAGGCTGTCAGATGCAAGACACAGAGTCTTCCATGCTTCTTGAATACAATATGCTATTAGACATCTATACTTATTCATTGACTGCAAATGCCATTTCCTTTGCTGTCCAAACACAAAGTGCACAAATGCTGAGACGTGCGTATTACATTTCCCCCAACAAAAAGTTTGGATCGGCCGTAAATAGACCTGCAGCCCATAGCCTGAGTAATTGTAAATACAAGCTAATAGAATTCAATAACAATATTGCCTCTGTAACTTCAGAGGAAGATCAATAGTTGCTTTTAAAAGGAGAGTGGGCATGCCGTACTCTGCACGTACATTTTGTTATGTGGGAAGACGAGATTGAATATTAAGAGCTCGGAGCAATCCGCTGGAAATACATCAATGTCTGAGACCGTTCTGGAGGTTCCACTTCGATAAACAAGCCCTTCAGGTTATGGATTAACTCTCATGCCTTTGACGGAGTTTCTAAGACGTTAGCATGATGGGTCGACACCCGCAACGCAGACTCACCCCCCCGTGCTCGTATTTTATTCCAGCGCTGTTCTTCGGGAAGCTGGGAGGGACACGATCGATGACGGATAGCTAGCGCTCGCCAACGGCGAAACGTTTTTTAGATAGAAGCACTGCTGGTGACCCCAATGGCCTCCTGTGAAGCAGGACCGGTACAGGCAAAAAATGCAATTTAACACTAAACCCCGGGCCTCTGGCTTAGAGGGAGACGTTGAAGGAACACCTAGCTAAATGTGTGAAGCAGGTGACATGCTATTTCGAGGCTGCGTTTAACAGCAAGTGACGGTAATAGTCCCAGGGTGCGATGTTCTCCACCAACGGATCCATCATCTGGCTGTATGCTTGCTTGAAGACTCATAGGTTTTATGGCCTCAGTGATAGACTCAGAGACGGATGTGATGTAGGGCTCCCATATCAAGAGCATCCATCCTTGTATAGGATATCAATGCCACTAAAAGGCTTAAGAAGAGACTCCTGGCATCCGATCTCCCCGTTAAACCTTCAAGAACACTGCAGAGTTTGGGTATCCATTAGGAGGTAAATTGCATTCTGTGACGAGGCACTGAGAATTTAAACGTAGCAGAAGACAAATGAGTGTCCTTTTATTGCAGGAGTTTTCTTCTCAGGAAAAGTTTCTTTATAGTCATGTCACACACACACATACCTGATGGTAATTAATAGTACAATCTGTAAATTAATCTTTGCAATCTCCATTGGGTGTTCAATGCTAAATCCTTTTATTAATTAATTACAAATGAAATAAATAGAAGAGAAACAATGATTAAACAAATAATTCATCTTTCACCTACAAGTATAAGACTTTCACTTGAGGCAAATGAACTGTTTACTTCTGCCAGGCCATTCCTTTGATTTTATATTTTGCATTTCAATGAATCTGTTTTTTACAGTAATAAAAGTTGTTTTTCCAGATCTGGCTTATTTCTCCATACTTAAATATTCCATTTCTTTATCATCATTGGCCATCTTATGATGGATCGTTACATCTCAGTCACACAGTCTTGTTATTTTGTCCTCTTTTTCATTCTGCATTTTGTTCAGTTTCAGAGTGCCATTACTTTTATCTGTTCAGCTTCACCTCTGGCTTCTCATGCTGGTTGGAATGGTGTATTACAGCTGATTTAATTAATAAAGATCCATCTGGGAAAACATCATTAATAGTTTGAAACACAATACCGAAATATAATACACTGTAGCAATTGAATCACTGTATATTGATTATGTTATGTTACATTTTGGTTATATAGTCCCGCAAAAACACACTTCAAAGACCCCTGTGCCATTTGCCCATGCATCATTTACGTAGCCCTTACATCACTGTCAACAGCAATGCATTCTAATCAACATGACACATTTTAAACTGAGAAATACCCTTGACCCCCTTTCCTCACATAAGCTTAAGTTGCCTTTTGCTCTGACCAGATGATCGTATGAAGCATCTCGGCCAAAATTTGTTGGCTTCAAAGAACAACTCAGGAGCTGTGCAAGATTGTCTCTGTAAGAGGGCAAGTGTGACTTCAGACATGCCATGCTGCACTGTAGAATTCATTTGTTGCTGCAAGAATGTATAGACATTAATTTCTTGAAAAAAGAACTGCTCCCAGCTTCAGCAAATCTGTACTATATGTTTTTTTTTACTTTCTAGATGGCAACAAATGCTGCAAACTATGTTTTTTATGTGCTTGTCAATACAGCATGGATTTTGGAATGAAAAATGAACTATTGTCGAATTCTGACCTACTGCTACAGATGTCAATTGGTCAGGCATTATTCAAATAATTTTTACTTTCTGTTCACCCTAAATACCATTTCTCCAAACATGGAGCTGGTTTCGAAAAGCAGTGGTTGTTAATTTGTGGACTGGAAAGTAACAGGCACATTTATACCAATATGTTTCCAAAAACTGGGGTTAAAGAATCACAAACACAGGTCAGGTCATCTGGGGTGTTAATATTTTGGCACAGAAAACGTGTACAGGGCAGACAGCTGACAAGATTGTCAATGACAGTGCGGTGGCACCCATGCGGCACCGATTAACACAAGGCATGACTTTGGCTCGATAACTATGCATTGTATTTTATATCCCACTGTGTGTTTATGGCTTTGCAGTGTTTTTTAATTTTGCAGTCTCAAATCAAACTCACTACTCTCCATTTTGAAATCAGATACAAGATGTTCATGTGCAGTGTTTGGTGATGAATTCTTTGTTCGTGCTTTTTATATATTTGGATTTCAGTAAATTTCATTCATTTATCACACAATCATTTAACTACCGACAACTAATCTAAATCTATTCCATGCTTGCACTTGTTACAAGGCTGTTTTGGTCCTTCTCCAAAGTTCTCATGACGAAGGCGAATCACATCACATCACAATGCCTGCACTGTTTTGATAAACTCAGAGGGCTTAGAATCATTGTCGTTCCCATAACTGTTCAGTGCCCTTCAGCAAATGCTGCAAAAATATGAACTTTTCCTCATCGGGGGAAAGTGGAGACGTGATGCGGGAAGTCCAGGAAATGACACACTTTAGATTCTCTTTCTAGTTCTAAGGTGTCAAATAAGAGACAACAATGGCATCATCAAGCATGCCGCAATGCAGCAGCGGCAGCAGGGAGTAACGACAGCTTAGATCCAACTGTAGATCCCCCTACCCGCGCAGTCTGTCGGAGCGAGTCAGTGAGTCAGCGAGGAGGGGGAGCGAGCGAAGGGGAACGATAAACCAAACAGTGAACAAGATGCCTTTTCCCCATGGCTGAGATGCCCCTTCGAGGTGACGATGCGCATCCTGAGCCCACAGATGCATGAGCAGCTCCAAGTTTCCAGAGGCCCACAAATTCTCTGTTTAAAATGCATATATAACACAAATATTAAAGAGGTCACATAACAAGTGGTCATAAAAACAAGCAGGTTCATCTTCTGACTGTTTATGCATAAAAGATTCAGTATTCCCAGTTGACACACTGATGCTGCTGATCAAACAGAAATTACGGGGCCACGCCCGCACAAACCATGTGATCAGTCTGAAGGGGGGGAATCCCCAGCCTCTCTGACTGTGACCAGTGACCTAAATTGTACTTTCTGGGCAAAAGAGAGGTAGGGAGAGATTTTAAAACAACAGAAAATGGTGGCTGGTCTCAGTTTAATGGGATTAGATGCGTTTGTAGTACCAGGAACATTGTAGTGAGATGCACAAGCTATACTAATGTGTCTGCTATGAATGCGGCGGCCTTGAATGTGAGATTGGGATTTGTACTTTCAATCCTTAAAATCAATAGCCTTCTGCTTTAAATAGGTATAAGTATGATATATAAAGCTTACCATCTGCTCTTTGGCAGAGACCATGGGGAAACAAAACAGCAAGCTGACCCCAGAAGTGATGGAAGACCTGGTGAAGACCACGGAGTTTAACGAGTATGAGTTAAAGCAGTGGTACAAAGGGTTTCTGAAGGACTGCCCAAGCGGCAGGCTGAACCTCGAGGAGTTCCAGCAGCTGTATGTGAAAGTAGGTGTGCAAGCACTTTGGGGGCGGGGCCTACTATCCATTTCGCCACATGACTTTCTATCACAACGACAGCTGTTATTTGAGCTCAGGAGTGTCAATTAGTGCCATGTTTCCCAATCTGATCCTCGAGGACCCACAGACAGGAGCTGTGGGGGAGCAAAAATGTGGACTGTGACAGGGAGACGTAGACTGACTGTGGATCCCCGAGGACCGGATTGGAAAATACTGCATTGGTGCACAGTATATGGGTAAGGCAGCTTTGTGAAGGAACCGTGAAGATCTGGATCTGCTTTACCGACACATCGAGGTACATAATATTAAATAAGGAAGGAAACACTGAAATTCATCACAGTAATAAGAAGGTAAATATGAAGCTTGTTGCTGGAAAGTGGAACAGCGGCGTGATTAAGTTGAAGCCATTGTAATGGTGACGTGTGTAAAATAATGTCAAAAGAGAGTAAGGAGATGCACTAAATCATGATTGTGCAAAATATGACAGAAAATGAATTATGAATTCATATTAAACTAGAAATTCTGTATTTTTTTTAAATTGACATTTCAGTGCTCATTATATGGTATTTGCTTTCTTTTAATGGGTTTTATTTTAAGCATTTGACATAACCATAAACCATTACCCAGCTGCGGTACTGCAGTGTTTTAATGGCTGTATTTCTTCACCAAGTCATTAATATTATGGGCTGTGTAGAGGGTCCCAAGACATTCCTGTAATTTGGAAGGACGCACTGTCCCTCAGGTGTTCGGAGCAAGAACACTCGCTGTGAGTTTTTACAGATCTGTAATTGCCCTTTCTACAAGGCTACCTTTTCGGAGAGCATACGGATTATGACTTTGAAAGTCTGACCTGCTTGCAATTTAATGGTTTTTGTTTGGGGGAGGGGCTTTTTATTACTATAACTCAGGCCTCATTAATATATTGTATAATGTACAGAACAATGCATAATGTTGGATGGAGGCAACGCAGGTATGTCGACTCCAGTACTTGTGCAGGTGTGTATCAGAGTATATACTGTACCTGGCTGTACTGTATATGTATAAAACTTGTCACTTTTTAGCTGGAGGGGACATTTTTCAGGTCTTCACAATATAAACCTAAATTTTCTAAAAAAATTCATGAATGCAATGAAGTATCTAAAATAGCCAAAATTCTCATATTTTGTTTGGTTACTTAAGGTTAAGGTTAGGGCTGGGTAGAGCTTAAGGTCGTCATGTTGGGATTAGGGTTGTGTCCATAGAAATGAATGGAGAGTCCCCACAAAGGTACACATACCTAATCCTGTGTGTGTATAAACACTGGGGCTGGAGAAACAGGGATCCAGAAGGATCTAGAAGGTTCTTTGGAGGGCAGACCTGCCATTTTATACCCAATGAGGTACTTTTTTTTTGGCAGTACCCTTGAACCAAGTAGTTTATCCTAACTGCTTGTGTAAGACTTTTGTAAGACTGCCGCTGTATAAATGCACAAATATTGCCCTGGCTGGAAATACCAGGCAAGCAGTGAGCAGTAGAGTAAAGGGTGATTCACTGTGCTCCGTAATGCTGCAGCCTACAAACGCTGAAAAAAAGAGAGAGAGGAGGAGAAACATACAACTGACATTTTGTACTGAGTGACAGTTCATTTGAGGTAATACACACTGTCAATCACCAGTGATTACTTAATTAAAAATGATCCAATGCAGTGATCACGAATTATCACTGCTGGACACTAATACCCCAGCAACACATTCATCATTAAATGTGAAAATGACGAATGATACATGTAAATGGATGTCCTGTGAGGTCTATTGGGGAAAATGTGTCACTGTAGCCAGTGCAATTTTCATTTATGGTGTTTCGTTTATATGGGTCTGGCGTACATGTCCCAGTCACAGTCCCAACAAGATACTGCGAGGCAATGGATTCGCGTCGTAGGCGACTGACGAAATTTTATCGACTCGACACGATAAGCATTAAATACAAACACACACAAGATTAAAATAGTGCAGTTTTCACTGGGATATACACACTGCTTAAGTTGTATTGTTTTTGTTATAAATGTAGGCCTGTCAATCGAAGGCAGGCTGCATTACTTTCGCTTGTGGGGTTATGCCTGTGGGTTTTGCTCATAGCCTCCAGGATAGGCTCTGGATCCGCTGCAACCCTGAATAGGACAAACAGTTTCAGAAAATGTATGGCTGGATGGATGGATGGATGGATGGATGGATTTTGACTTTGTCCTTCCTCGTAATTGGTAATTTAAGCCTGGGGGAGGGTGTTGTACAATAATGAAAGGCTAAACTATTTTTGTTTAAATAATGTGTTGTAATAATGATACTTCTTAGTAACTGTCAACATGCTCGTTCAAATCTAAACATCCTGTATTACATTCACGGAATAACTGTTTCGAGAAAATAATGTTGCTCTGACACTGAAGAAACATTAGCAATGTTTGTTTTGTTTTACCAGGAGTCTTAGAAATGCTTCTAGCAAGTTAAAATGTAATTTGTGGTAAATGTACAGTACTGTGCAAATGTCTTGGGCAAGGAAAAGAAATATTTAAAGCTGTTTTAAAGCTGTAAGTATATATTATCTCACAATCTAAAAAACACAATCTAAAATTAAAACATATGCAAATTAAGAGTAACACAATAAAAACTAGTAATAATTTATTCTGTTTTTCAAGAAGTTACCGATACCTTGTTGGATGGCTAGATCACATCAGTTCCCAAACCTCTCCTCAGGGGCACCCCAGACATTCCATGTATTTATTAAATTTCACCACCAGCTCACTTAATTAATTAACTTAATTAGTAAAAAAAAAGTCAATAAGATATTGATTAGCTATACAAGGTCTGCTAGTGGTCATGTCAAAAAATACATGGATGTATTCATGGATTTAAGCACTTCATTGTCATTGTGTCACACAATGAAAATACATGTATGACAACCCCAAAGGTTAATATATACAAAATGAATACAAAATAGGCTCTAAAAATAATATAATTGTAGAAATATGTTTAAGTGGCCCTTCCATGGACAAAAAAAAAAAACAGAACAGATTATTATTGCCCGGTGCACAGCAGCAACAATTTGCTAATGTGTTATGTTGCACATTAACAATTACACATTAGCAACATAACTTATCAGTATGCATAACGTATTGCATGGTTGCTGGAAATAATGGGGTGATTTTAGCAGAGGTTTTGAAACGGCTAAGCTAACACACTTTGAAAGGCATAACAGCGTAGTTTTACACAAACATGACGATCATTTAAACCTCATTTTCTTTGGCTGCCTAGGACTTTCACACAGCTCTGTATATCTTTATTGTACAGATATCTAGCACTAAACCTACGGAAGTCTTGCCTTTTTAATAGTAATATGCAACAGAGACCTGGATAAACTATATAAACCATATTTTCAGTCAGATCCAGCTTAGCCCTGTTGCTTGCTCAGTTACAGCACTTCTGGCTGCGGCTCTAAGAGCACTACAGAAAAAAGGGGCGTAAAGGCTAAATTTAAAATATCATCACCAGCACATGGCATGATAACTCTAAAATTATCTAACACTTTTATTCTGTGCATCATTACTGAGTGAGAGTATTTTTCAAGTTAAAGCACATATACACAAAACAAATCACTCAAATTCTGGGTAAATACAGAGGGCCTTAGTGCATTTTTAGCTTTTATGGGGGTCGGAAGATTGATGTTGTCCTGTCGTGGTATGATAATCCAATATGGCCTTTGATGTAAAGAAAACAGGTTACTTTTGTTTAGTTTTGTTGACAAATCAAGACAATTCGTGGTAGAGGCACATAATGGAATCAGCAATGGCTTGACAACTCGCTGTGTAAATTGTTCCAACGTTACAGATCTCGATTGTTACAATCTTGTATTTGTGATGGTGAACAGTGGGGCATGCAGTTCAGTGATGGTGTTTTGATTGGCCTATAATTTTCCCTTTTTTTGAGAACTAGAGTTTAAACTTTTTCATAGAAAGAACACAGTAACTAATGTTTCCAAAATGAAAGTGTTTACGTCCTCCGTTTTCACAAGCAAAACGTTAAAAAAACACACAAACACACACTGCAAATAGAGTTTACGTAACCTGTTTCTTCCCGTTTCAGTTTTTCCCATATGGCGACGCATCGAAATTCGCACAACATGCGTTCAGAACCTTCGACAAAAATGGAGACGGCACCATTGACTTCAGAGAATTCATTTGTGCCCTGTCCATCACGTCCCGGGGCAGCTTTGAGCAGAAGCTGAACTGGGCCTTCAATATGTATGACCTGGATGGTGATGGGAAAATTACTAGAGTGGAAATGCTGGAGATTATTGAGGTATTGTGACTGGGATCTGCTGTCACACTGATATATCTTTACTAGCTTTGGCTGCCCATAACTATTCCTCTATATTACTTACAGTAGAATAACTGTTTATTGAAATTAATTGCCACATGGAGCTGTTAAATTTTGTCATTTTAATTTTACTCAAAAATCATGTTTTTCTAGGTTTTGTTAAAGATGCACAGATGATACAAAATATGAAAAATAAAAAAGTTCTGCTAATTTAATGAAAAATAAACGTAATTAACGTTAAAATGTCTCTTGAATATAAAGCGGATTCACAAAATGTCCTGTTCATTTCACGTTCTCCCAAAGGCTATTTACAAGATGGTGGGTACTGTCATCATGATGAAGATGAATGAAGACGGCCTCACACCCGAGCAGCGAGTGGACAGGATCTTCAGCAAAATGGATAAGAACAACGACGACCAGATCACACTAGACGAGTTCAAGGAAGCTGCAAAGAGCGACCCGTCCATCGTATTACTCCTGCAGTGCGACATGCAGAAATGAAGGGCGGGCTGACACAGTGGGGTTAAACACACTACGGACTGGACACCAGTTTAACGTTCCATTCAGTTTACAGCTACTTCCACAGGAAAAACACAACAAATAAAAAAACCCTAAAAAAACGTGCTTGGACTATCTTACAATGGACTTTTTTTGTGTTTGAAGCACTTGTATGCATGAGAATGTCATTTGCTAAATTATTTAAAATATTCTGTGTGTCTGTTAATGTTAATACAGTAGCTATTGTTCATGTTTACAGATGCTTGCTGTTTTATACACTGAAGTAATATCAACACCAAATTCCCATGGTAATGTAACTGTTTCCAATAAACCATTTATCCACACACCTTAGACACACGTTGGATCCATATTTATCCAAGCTCCTCTTAAATGTGTGTACTGTGGAATATAAATGTAGTTTAGCTGCATGCGTTTAGGTTGAAACTTAAAAATACATATTTAAAAAAAATCTGATTTTTGCATCCTTGAAATCAAATGGAGATGAAGCCTTACCAAATCAATGTATTGGACTGACAATTGTGTTTTATTAAGTCATTGTTAAACAATTTTAGGGATGTATACCTGGATAAACACTAGTTTACTAAGTCAGTGAAGTTTTTCCATCTCCTGGGGACAGTACTGGCAGTGTAAGAGAAGTACGGGGTTCTTTGCTTATAAAACACGGAGAGCTTGTATTGTGAGGCTAATTTCTCTGACCTGTTTTTAAAATAACTTTTTATTCACCCATCAGGCAACTTTTCAATGTGAGTTCATGAAGTTTTTTTTTTAAAGCAATATCAAATCAGTGTATAAAGCATGTTCATGAAAATGTTAAGGTTCTGCACTAGAGACCTTTTTCACGGAGTGTTAAGTGTGCAAGTCTGCCCAGGTAGTTTTTTTATTTTTCAATTTAAGTCCAAGTGAAGCACATTTAATTCACCTCAACTGTTCATTCTTCTAAATCTGCCACGTCCTTTTCTCCAGTGGAAGATGGACATTGAGTTATCGACTCCTTATCACATTAACACCTCCTGTAGAGCAACACTGTATCATCTGTATGAACAATCACACCGGCGTTTACATAGGACAGCCAAGTCATATTTTTTCCATATTTTTGTGAACTTTTAAAGATAAATGATTGCTGATGTGTCTATCTCCAGAACTGGGAGTGTACAGCTGGAGGACAGTCAGATTCAGGACAATAAATTGTTCATACCTGAACCACTGTATAATTTGACCAAATGAGGTTGTGTCTGTTTAATAAAAAAAAAGAATTATACATACATATAAATACAAATTATATATACATATCTCTTTGCCCCTGATATATCTGTGTTCAATATAAACCAATAAAAGAGGATACCAAACTGAACAAGCAGCAAACTGATGTAAAGATTTTTTATATCTATATCTATATATAATCTATATACATAGCGTGTGTTGTGTGTCTGATGACATTGCTGCACTTGTGCAGCAATACACAGGCTGTACTCTGATGAAGATGTGCTTTAAATGGAATGGTGTTCATTCTCAGTATGAGAAAGCGTGGTGGAAAGCAAATTCAAAACACGTATTCATATAAATGCGATGTTTTCAGATCAACCAAATTCAATGTGTAATTGTTTTCCCCCCATATTAATTTGCAAAATTTAAGGCTATCTTAACTTAGTATAAACAAACAAACAAACAAAAATCAAAGTGATTGTGTAATGAAGTGAATATGAAAACAGCCACTCTGACAAACACAGCAGCTCAGTCATTAGTGCTGCGGTCCCTGACAGTTGGCTGTGGGTTTGATTCTCATCCCGTGTGCATGGAATTTGTGTGGGTTCCTTTGCACTGCCCAGATGTCTGTATCGGTGTCTCTAAATCCCCTCAGTGGTGGTCTGGCGTCCTGCCGGTGTTTCCAAGCTCACTATGACCTGGTATTGAATAAGTGGTTATAGCATTTGGGTGGATTGGCAGTCAGTAATGAGGTTCTGTCACTCGGCTGCCTTTAACAATTTGGTTAGGTTCCCTGGGCAGGGAACACCTTTTTTCGTTTACAGATACCCTTAGTCTATGCAGTGTTGGAAAAATGATTACTGGCACTCAAGGGAGCCTGTGGCCACATCCCCTTTGCCTGAGGGGATATACACAAGGACAGAAGAGAGTGGGTGGAGTAAGGGTCAATAAGGGTCAAATGGCCCATTTTGTAATTACACTTCAATCTTCTCTAGCGTCTTTTATGAACTTGTACACACAATTTCAGTTTTTGATTTACTATAACATGTAGAAAATATAGATATGTGTGTACAGCACAAATGTAACACAACAAAATCCAGAACATATCCTGGCTCTATGTGTGTGGACTTCGCGTGATCTTCCCACGTCATTGTGAGGTTTTCTTTAGGAACTCACGTTCTCAACCTCTACAGTCCACAAACATGCTATGCCAAGCTGTCCATCGGGTACAAATGGTGTGTGTGTGTGTATGTGTGTGTGTGTGTGTGCCCTGCAATGGATTGCTTTGTGCCCGTAGATTCCCGGATAGGCTCCAGTCTCCAGCGACCCTGTATAAAACAAGGGAGCATTAAAAATAGATGTGTATATGGTTACACAGTAGCACCACCCTGTGGACATTTGTAATTGAAGCAGTTTAAGAAAATTACTTCATGATGATTGATCTGTCCTGTTTAGTAATTAATAATGTTGATTTGTATATTGCTTTGTTATGAATTCCTTTAAATAAGATATTTTTAATATCATCGACATTTAACATGGTGCACAAAACAAGGGGTACAGCATAGAAAATATGTTAGCCCTTTGCAAGATGCACATACATACGTGCATAGACACCCGCGCGCACACATGATGGCGTACCTATCTAAATATCGACCGTCCATTCATTTCTATGGAAAAAACCCTAATCCCAGTCAGGACACCCTTAACCTCTACCCATTCCTAACCTTAACCATAAGTAACCAACCCAAATACAAGACTTTTGGCAATTTTACTTTTTTAATTGCATTCACAGATTTTTAAATAAAACTGGGATTATCCAAATGGAGACCTCAAAAGATGTCCCAAAAAGTAGGGAAATTTCGGGTTTTACTACACTTTGGGGACAATTTGGTCCTCAAATGTGATCTATGTAAACCCTCTCTCTCTCTCTCTCTCTCTCTCTCACACACACACACACACACACACACACACACACACACACACACACACACACACAGGACCCCTAACACAGGAGTTGAGCTACACAATGAACCACCATGTCACACCTGATTACTGAGTCATCATAATATAACCTCCAGAGTAACAAATTAGGAATGCGATGCTGCATAAATAACACATTAACATATTTTAGTACTGTGATTTATTTGTTATATTTGCTGATAATACAGTCTAGCATTCGGTTAAAGCATCATATGCTATGTTTCTTACAGATTAGGAAAACCTAATGTAGATACAGACAAAATACCTAGCAGTCAGTCGGTTTATAAATTAAGTGTGCTTAACTGACAAACAGTAAACTGAATTGAAGGACAAAGCTTTTGAACGGCGCATGAAATCTTCTGATTGGCCAGTGTTTTTGTGACTGTAATTATTCAGTTAACATCTGTCCATCCAGACGAAAAATATTCATCAGAAAAAAATCGGTTTGACTTGATGATAATTAATACATAAATACCACCACTTCATATCACCTCCATGTTTAAAAAATAAATTAATTAAAAATACTCTCAAAGTCTACCCTGGGATGCGGTGGATTTTGTCAAGAAAATCCTGCCGAACTACGAAGTGCTGCTATTTAAAAAATAAAAATAAAAAATACCCACGTACACCACTGTGTGGCGTCACGTTCCCCGTCTGTAACAAGCGGTTAACGTTAAGTAAGATCACTGATTTTTAAAAAGGCTGTTATCCGTTTTATTACCAGTTAAATCAACAAAACACCGGATTTAGGCCTATAAAGTAAAACGAAACAGTCAATGAAGCAAACTGACAATTATATTAATGCATTATAGTAGTAAGTGCCCTTTTAAGGAGACAAATGTAGCTACAAATGGCTTTATTTTCTGTTTGCTCGGCACATGAAGGGGCGTGTGGTGTTTGAGAGAAAGTTATGGGTGCCCTTCTATAAGCAATCCTTTCCAATTAATAGTTCCAGTTAATAGTTAAATTAAAAGTACGTAGGGTGACTTCTCGTCGTCTTTGGAATACTCTTCTGTATTTTGCACCTTACTGCGTACAATTGTTGTCCGATATAATTGGATGGTTCTCGCTGAGCTTCTGTTTTAAAAACACTGCACACAAGTCATTTTCACATATGCGATACGAGGCAGTTGATAGACTTGCCCATTTATTTTTTCCCCAAATATAGAACTCATTGGGAAAGAAATGTACAGTTTTGTCTTTCTTGCCACCATTGTTAATTATACAGCTACGTAACAAGCAGGGACAACATTTGTCTTTTCAAATGATTTGATTTGAATCTGATTCAATAGCCTAAGAGCCAACAAAAACGCACACAGATAGATTGCGGCAGATCGCGTTCTAGCCCCAGAGTGTCTTTAGTTGATGCTGAGCACCGAATCACGCCGGTTCCCGCAGTTCAGCCGGATGTTTATGTTTCCATGGTTATTGTATGGCGATGAAGGGTACTTTCCTGCATGGGACTGGCGAGGTAGCCTATAACATTAAAGAAAGGTGTGTAATATCCTCTGTTTAATAACTATCAACGACGCTGCGGATTCAAGGCCTGCCTATAAGTCTATACATTTTTCTTTGTCTTAAATATTCACGTTTCACTTTCTTGAACATCTTTCACAAATATAAGTTGCAACCAATGGTTTTACGGCAGTGCGATGACAACGATGACGGAGTTGCACCAGGCTGTCGCATCTGAGGACTACGATCTGGTGGAAGAAATAGTAAAGAGTAAGAGATGCAACCCCAACCAGAAAGACGTCGACTGGGATTACAGGACGCCACTCCACTGGGCAGCCGCAAAAGGTACGCATGTTTGGTTTATTTCTTACTAAGTTACTAGACTATTAACAGTTGATTTTGCATGAAGCAATGCATGCGTGGGACACACCCACGTAATAAAATGACCCCCAAGATTTGCTGCCTGCCGTCACAAGGTAACATCTGTACAATGGGTCCGAAATATCCACGAAATTTATTTCTGGCTGCATGCACATAGTTTTTAAGGGAAACGAAGATCAACAACTTCTTTTCGTTTTAATCAACATTTTTGGTTGAATAACAATATGGTTTGTTTGTAAGTGAAATACAGGCATTCCCTTTCGTTGTAGATGATTGTCCAGCCAGATCGGTGTTTTTTGTCCATATCTGACAGTATTAGAACTAGAACTAGGATATACAGTGGTGCCTCAGTACTCGAAATCATTAGAACTCGAATTTCTTAAAAGTCGAACCAACCAGTTTGGGGGGGGGGGGGGGTTAGACCTAAAACTCGATCTGAATCTCATAAGTCGAACCCTGAACGCCAACCTAAGATAACTTGTATGCGCAGGGAAATAAGTCATGCGGCACGTCTCTCAGCGGAAACAAAGGGTAAAGCTTCAGTCTCAGCCTCACATTCGCTGTAATAGCATCGTTTGTTGGTGATATAGTGCTTTTTTAAATTGAAAATAGGTAATACACTCTATATCATTTGGTAGCCATTGTACATTGTTTGGATACATTTATTTTCTTGCTTCACAAATTTGTCATGCCTGGCTCATACAATCCTCAGTTGTGTACTGCCCCGCTCGTTAACCTCGTGTGATATCCCGATGTCATCAGCTGTTTCTTGTTATTTCCAGTTAGTCATGTGTATTTGAGTCAGCGTTCAAGTATGTTTCGCAGGTCCTGTCATTGAAGTTTACTCCGTGTTGTGCCTTATTTGCCAGCAATAAACCCAGTGTTCTTGGATTTCCGTCTGCCTGACCCTGATTACGTGCTCCCTGCTCGCTCGTCCTGCCAGCGGTGTGACAAAATGACTGTTTTGATAAATGTGTTTAGGATACGCTCTTCTTGTTTTATCCTGTTCATTTTGTGTTTAAATGCTAAAACGAAAAACATATTTAGGTGTAATTTTTTGGGGCCAGGAACCAATTAATTGGTTTTCCATTATTTCTTATGGGGAAAATTTGATCA
>JAODJW010000026.1:18031680-18047138 GCA_026777045.1 Hyperopisus bebe
ATAATTCTGAGATGCTCACAAAAAGATATCAATCAAATTTACACAAATTAATCAAAATTACACAAAATTAATTCTGAAATAAAATTTAAATAGGAAATATACTTTGTAATTTCCCAAAGTCACGTAAATCCTTATATATTTATATAACGATATGACCCACATAAAGAAAACTCAGCTATTTTGCTCTGTGTAAGATTTTCATTAAATTATAATGTAAGGCAGTTAATGTCTGTTTATACAAAACGATGAGTATTTTAAAATAAACACAACTGAATTGTTTTCATCTAATCTATGTCTAATTTGATGTATTTCTTGGTGCTGTTATTTGTAAATCCTCACTGCAGTCTAGAAGAGTAAACAATATTACAGTTACTTATGAAGGCAAATTTTCCAGTAGATGTTATAAATGCCCATAAAAAAGTTTTTAAAAGGGAAAGACATTCTACCTTTCTGAAAGTGAAGAACATTTATTTTTTAATTGATGACCCTTTTGTAGAGTTCTCATTTTTCGATGGGTTTGTTGTCTGAAAAAGAGAGAGACTATTTATAAGTCTGAAAATGTGACATTTGAGACGAGCCTTTTAAATGATGAACATTAACCTACCGATGAGATGAAACGGTGTAGTAGGGCATCTCTAACCTATTTTTCAAGAGAAAAGGTTCTTGAGACAGTATTTATTTAATATTACTGTTATATGGTAATGGTTTAATGATAATAAACATACTTGAAGGTAATTATAGTACGGAGCCCCTGAAGGGACCTGTGCAAAAATGTCAAATGGTCTTACGGGAAAGTATGTCGTGTGCACAAGTAAATGATGCGTACACGAAAGTAAATTGTGTGTACGCGAAAGTAAGATAATTTCATTTTTTGCCTTTCAGAGACTCCGTATTATGGTCTTCTTGCATGGTAGAAGCAAAATATACAATATTTAAAATAATTATTTTGTTAATTACCTTTTTCTCTCCAAAACATCCAGTAAGCAAAATTAAAACTCCCTGAATGAAAATGAGAAAAGTATAAATTACACCCTGCTGTAGAATCTCACAGAAAAACATATTTTGTGACAAATCACAAAAAAACACCCTGAACATACCTGTAAAGAATTTATTATGGTAAAAGCATAGTTGACAAAATATGCCCAAAATCCTTCTGTGAGGTCAAAGACCAGTACAAAAAATCCCAAAATCCAAGTTATTCCAAAAACAGGTGTTAAGAAAACAATTGCTTTCAGAATGCTTTTGGCCATCTCCTTCTGATCTCCTTTGCTACCCTCCGACACTTGTGGTCTCAGGAGTTTGGTAATGACCACCATCATAGAAAAGAAGTTAATAAAAACTATTGTTAAAACCGGGAAAATAAAAGCATGGATTGAACCATTAAATGGACTATTATAGTTCAACCAACAACTCCTGGCATTATAATAGAAATTTTCAGCTCCATCGTTGTAGATCTTGTAGGTCAGCAAGACTATTATCAAAGGGCAGACATAGCCTATGGAAATAGAAACAGTCAGGTAGATCTTCTTTCTCATTTGGTGAAAGACAAAAATGAGCTGATGAAGAAGCATGGTGCTTAAACAGAGCATCCAAAAAAACATCGACAGGTAGCAGAAGTGCTTAATGACCGTGAATGTACAGCACCATTTCGGGTTTTCGTAAAAGGAATTGACCAAGAAGACACAGTCTCCCATTAGCAGACACAACGAGATGTTGACCAGGGCGGTGTGACGGAAATGAGAGACATTTGACTTGACAACTGTGTTCCATACCATAAATTCTATTACAAGACAGACAATCAGGGAAGAGACTGAGGCTGCCAAGCCGACGTAGGTTATTTTATCCAGGTATGGAAGTTCTATTGGTGACTTTGACATGAGCGTTGAGAATGAAGTGAGATGGTTGCATACACAAATCATCTGGTCATTTGAACTTGTTCTGTTCCAATAACAGCCTTCATCCGACCATTTCATGGTAGAAAAATTCCAAAAAACACAAAGCATCTCATAATCCCGTGGCCTTTCATTGATCAATGAGAAATTCATAATGACCTCCTTTGTCAGGCTACTGTTTTGTATCACTGTCGACATTACAATGCTATTTAAATTCATATCGGGCTTACTGGGCAGGAGGTTAACCAGAGTTCTGTACCCAATTATGTTTACACTTCCACTGGTTTGGCCCGGTGTGCTGACTGATACGTTGAACACGTTGACATTGTTACAGATTGTCTGATTACCACTGCAGCTTGTGAGTTGGACGTTTGTGTGGGTGTTATCGCCGGAAGATGAATTGAGTTGTACAGCTAGTATTAGCTTTTCCATGGACTGCAGGTACAAAAGAGATAGGTAGTCATACATGTTATTCACATTCTTTGGAGTCCATGCGGTATGCAGGGATTCTTCCAACAAATTGCTTGCAGAAGACAGCAAGGTCTATAAGAGAAAACTGTTATTGAGAACATATACTAAAATATTTCTGAATATGAAAAACATGAAACAGCCATGTCTGTTATGCATTATGAATGCTTTATGTAGCTCTCAACTATGACAAATGGTTGGTATAAAAATTAAGGATGCTTTGTACTGCATTATAAAGTTATCTATAGTGCACTATAGATGAGAGCTTCATAAAGCATTCATAATGCATAATAAACATGCCCATAAAGTGTTATGCCTTTTTATAAATATTTATAGCATTGTTTGTAATGCTTTATAAATGCATTATAATGTGTTATGAATGTGTTTATCACTAATTTTTTTTTTGCAAAAAAAGAATTACTTAAAACATGGCCCTGTAAAGTGTTACAAAATACTCAATGCATTTCAAAGCTTTCTGATTCACGGTTTCACTAAATTAATCAATTTCTGAGTATTTTATCCAGTTATTTTTTTCATTACATGTATCAAAGACATTCTTACATGTAAAATAACACTAACATACAATAAAATGTATTCTTATATTTAAAACGTAGCTTTTTTATTATCAGAGAATGATGTGGGAAGACTATGCCCTAAAACAATTACATAGTGATACTCGATTTTATATTGCAGGACAATTTAAGATTACAAAAAGAAATACTCACAGGCAAGATGGAGTCATTTAACGTTACGTTTGATGTAGCATTCCCCAAGATCGATAGAATATTTACAGATGCATTTATGTTTCCATGTGTATTGATAGTGCTACTATTGTCAGTAGAATTTTTTAAAGAACCAAAAATATGGAAGGCACCCGTAACGACGTCCCCATATCCTTTTTTTAAGTCCTGAAATAAAAACACAATTAAAACATTCTGCAAGATATTGAATAATTTCCTTAATGTGATCAAATGTTAGCTGCTTTGAAGCTGTTTCAAAACAAGCATTAATTATATTTTTTTCTTTAAAAAAAAAAAAAAAAAAATTAGGTTGTACAGTATATTGCTAATTTTCCCAATCTTATGGAAAAAGTAATATTTACCAAAGCACTTTGGAGAATATTGTACAGTTGCAGATTAACACAAGTCGACTGGTTTAGACCCCATTCACCACTTCCAGAGCAATTCCGTGTCAAGCTTCCAACTGCGGGGATGCCTGCAGGGCACGGCAATATGGCAGTAGTGTCGCGCTTTGCTATAGGCCAAGGGTCATCCTTTAGACAAACATCGGTGCCCTCTGATTTAAAGAAGGAAAAAATGAGAAAGTAAAACATCCTTTCAGGCAGGTGATTGAAGACACACCGGGTTCATTAGGTCACTGATTACAGCCATCAAGCCAATTGATACGCAGCAGTCAGTCAGCTTTCAGTAAAGTCTGCCATGATATACCCAAAACTGTAACATACTGAATGCTCTAACACCACTTCAAATGCACTCTAATTAGGAGTCTAGACATTTCTGCTATAGTGCAGTATAATTCAAGTTTATATTAACACCGACAAGCATTATACATCAAACATACTTATGCGTTTTCTGTGTTAGCATATAAACAAACAGTATCCAGCTTGTAATGATAATAATAATAATAATAATAATAATAATAATAATAATAATGAACTTACTATAAATGACAGGTATTGTGACTGTGGCACTTTTTACTTGGTCTTTTCTATTTCTATATGTGCAGGTGACTGTGGGACCCTCAGACAGCTCATTGCTACAATTGATGTTCACCCTCACGTTAGATATGCGGAGCTTAAATAATATGTCGTACTTGTCTGGAGAGTATATTGTAATGTTACATCCAGTGCAATTCCAAGTAACAGTGTAATTTTCGAGGCTATCCTGTATGGCACAGGAAACGGGGACCAATGTAGACCCTTGCCCACTGAAGCAATCCGGGTACTGAGGACTGCTGGATATTTGAATTTCCTCTGGTAGCAATGCTATGTCCACATCTATGATGGATTTGTGAGTAAGGGGACCCTGGGAAAAACTGCATGTGTAATTACCTTGAGAGAAATAGAGAAAGTACCATTTTTTTCATGCAAATATAAATATAACACACGACAGGAATTATAAACCATTTTGAATAATTTTTGACTTTGCAGTGTCAGGGGGTACCTTTTATTACTTATTATTTATATTTATTTTCATAAAGATATTGTAAGAAACCACCTCATACAGACCTCTCCAAAGTTTGGATGTTTTCTGAAGAGTAAGATTACACGGGGAACTGAAAGTCACCTCAGTCCCGCTTACAACATTCACAGTGTTGTTTTCTTGGGTCAACGTCCAAGAGCAATCGCCAAAGGTCGTATCGCCAAAGATACATGCCAATGTATGGGTAGTATCATAACACAACGGTCCAACTGGTGCTTGACCTGTAACCATTCCTGCAAAAATACAGCAACAAGGAAGGTATGAGAGGTGGTCAAAATCAGAGGAATAGGCAGCAGAAACATTTATTAACGAAAATACAAGGGGCGTAAGACTTTTCCACAAGGGATAGGTCTAGCCTGTGAAAATGCTTGCAGCCTTAGTGCGAAACACCGTACACAGAAGCTGTTCAGTGACGTATGTATGTCAGAGCTGTGATGGTGGCTGCGTGGAAACACGGTGGAGGGCTGAGTATGCATTACGCTGAAGGAAGGAATAAAACTGCAGAATGCAATGTATGTACGGTTAGAGCTAATATTTCCTAAGTATGAGCACAGTAATATTTATATAAACTGGATGTCTTCAGACTTGTATTCTTTCTGAAGTTTGGTTAATTACTACTTAAAAATTTCTTGGTGCTCCACCATATGTTTAGAGCTGGAAAGTAATGTGTGCTTTTTGACTAGAAGAAGCAGACTTGTGTAAATCGTGTTGCCAGTGGATTTCTTTCTGTAGCCTATTGAGATTGCTTTTGTTTGAGTAACATGACCATTGTATTTTCCTATTCTTCGCATACTCAGATGATGCTGCAATAACACTAAATGCAGATAGTTTGCCATATTAGTTGAAATGTGATATAAAAATCTCATTTATTGCTTAGTAGTTGATAAATGGGGAAAACACTGGATTGGTCCTGGCAGACACAAAAAAAAAATTAATAATAGGATCAGACCTGAAATAAATCATATTGTGCCATTCACTTTTGAAGAATAGTTCAACATCTCACTACATCCCACCGAGTCCGGGACTCATGATATAGCAGTTTAACAAGGACTGAGGCTGTTCTGAAGGCAAATGGTGGCCCTACTTCTTATCAGGACATTGATACTGATATATTGTTCTGTTACTATCATTCTGTCCACTCCATGATTAATCAGTATTATTATTATTACCAATGGTTGCGACTTTTAAGCTGCCACTCAGCTGGGACTCCAAGGTGCTCGTCATGTTCACAAATTTGGCTGAATTCAGCGGGACGTTCAATATCATCTGAAAGTCAACGATCACGCTTCCACTCCTGTAGACCATTTTCCACAGACACAAAAAGAGACAAAGGTGAATGCTAATCATGCCGGCGTGCGGTAATTGCGCGGTCTGTCCGGCGCGCGGCGATTGCGCGGTCTGTTTGCGTTTTTACCTGAAGCCAGTGATTATCAGGGAATCAAATCCGCTACATTGACTGTAGATTTGGCTTAGCTGAAAAAGAGAAAACGGCAATATTTTATGCACATTAATTTGTCATTTGATTATGAAATTCAGCCATTCTTCCAGGCAGAGAATGAAAATGAAAATTTTACATTAAACGGAAATGTTTAACTTGAACTTTTTGTTTTACAATTACAGTATAGGTTAGGCCTATTTCTGTTCCATAACATATTCAGCCAAGTCTACCACTGCACCATTCTTTAGCCTAAGCCAGGGATGGGGAACCTGTTCCATGAAGGACCGGTGTGGGTGCAGGTTTTTGGGATGACCTCTCAATCAACCAATAATAAAGCTGTAGTTCTCAACTCCAGTCCTGAGGAGCCACTGTTATTGGCTGATTGAGAGGCCATCCCAAAACCATGCAACCACATCGGCCCTCCATGGAACAGGTTCCCCACCCCTGCCCTAAGCAGCTAATAGCACTCCGGTTATTAACAGAGGTAGAGATTTCGGGTCCAGAGAGTACAAATCCAGACCAAGATTTTGTTTCAACCAACCAGTTGAGTACTCTGTGACTGTGACTCTTTATAGTGAACTGGTTGGTGGAAACAAAATCTTGGTCTGGATTTGTATTCTCTGGACCTGAAGTTTCCACTTCTGGTCGGTAATTACGCTTTAACACGGCAGGCGACTGCCTACATTGGTTTGCGCTTGCTGCACCATGGTTTTATAGGATGTTGAGGCTGGATTATTCAGCTCAGAGGTATATTGCAGTCCCAAAGTAAGTGATCCGGTGACAGTAACTGTGAAAAACACGTTGAATAATTGTTATCAGAACAGCAACACAGAAAATATTAAAGCAAAAGAGTAGTAGGAAATGATCTACTATACATAAGATGGTGCAGTAAAATATATCTCAGAACACAAACAAAAAACAGTAACTGTGCCGTAATATTAAGACATGTACCTCTTGACTTAGGCAGACATACTGGGGTGGGCAGTGATGAATTTGAAATGCATTCTTTTTGATTGCAGCACCCTGGATATAAGTCACACACTAACGGGTCCCAGTCGTACTGTGCATTACATTGGCAATAGGATTTCTCTCCACGAATGTCACATTCTGTTAAAAAATAAAAATACAGCATAAAAAGTGAAAATGGAGGTGAGCTTGTGCTATGAAAACTAGTTACTTTGTGCTTACCAGTATTTTCATTTAAAATTTAAACTCTAAACTCAGAGTTTACAAATGAAAATGCATTTACCTTTAAAAGATCTAATCACATACAATATGACAATACTGTATCGGGACTGGAAAAGGGCTTTGATATAAACCAGATCAGTTTGTGACACGTATCCAATGGAGAGACGAAGGAGCACGTTTATAATATGAAGCAACTTTCATTTTATATCATTTTTGTTGTTGGTGTTTGAAAGGTATTTCTAAGCCCTTTGGGTTTACCAGAAGGGTGTGAGGTTTCTACCCATACTGGTTTTGATTATTGAGGGGGTTAAATCCCCCCTTCAATTTCCACCCATGCACTACCTGTTGTGATGTTGGAGTACGTCACATGAACGGTGGTGGTGGTGCTGCTGCTGCTGATGTTCAGATCAAATGGGAGTAATTTAGGCAGAAGATCCGTGATGTTCTGCAAAGCTCCCTCTTCCACCTCAAGGTCAGCATAATACATTTTTGTTGAATCACCTGCAAGATTGAAACAGCTTACTGATATCAAGAGCATTTACACGCATATAGTGAGGTTGTTCAAAGTTAGAGAGAGAAGGAAAGAATTAAGAGGAATAAGTATATCTACAAAAACAAATGTAAGACCAAATTTAAAAAGTGGATGTACATCTTTGGAAGAGGTAAACTTATGGAATAGTGGCAATAAGGAATTAAGAATGTGTAGTTCATTTTGCAAATTCAAAAAAGTGTTTAAAAAAAGGGGATAAATAAATATTAAACTGATGTTTCAGAATTACAGTTGTTGAAATTTTTGTTTTTTTTTTATTTAGTTTATCTAGTTGTTTTGTTTTGTCATTGTAGCTGACAATGAACTACATAGTATTTGGTATGTAAAAAGGGTAGGTACTTGTATAATGAGCTAAAGATTCTGTTTACACCTTTTCCATCCATGTTTTTTGTATTTGTTTTTGTTATTAAGTCCGTTAATAATGTGTGCATTTATTTTAGAAAATTGTATCGAAGGAGCAAAATAAATAAAGCTGAACTGAACTGAACATTTGTAATGATATGTTCGCCATGCACGTTACTGGACCGCAGCACCCTGGATAAGAATGAAACACTGACTGGTCCCAGTCATACTCTGCATTACATTGGCAATAGGATTTTTCTCCACGAATGTTACATACTGTTATAAAAAAAAAAAACAAATACAGCATAAAAAGTGAAAATGGAGGTGAGTTTGTGCTATGAAAACCAGTTACCTTGTGCTTACTAACGTCCCCTACCATGCATACCCAAAGCTTTATGTTGCTGGCTTTATTTACAATGTTAGTCTATTTACTTTCAGTTTCAATTAATCTTTCTGTCCCAGTTTATACGATCTGTAAGCATTCTATGCTAATCTGGCAGACTAAAAGCTCTCCTATCCAGCATTCAAGTCAGTGGCAGACTTCCAAAATATCAGTATAAAAAACTATCCGGCAGTGTAAAAAAGAAATAATTTCTTAACAAAAAATACGGAAATATAGACTGGATATCCAGTATATTCAAACTGATTTTTAATTATTAAAAATCTTATAATTATTATGAAGAAATAAAGCGTACTTGGTCAATTTCCCCATCTGAAGTATGTTCATAAAAATTCTGTGGTTATGTAATTCACAAAAGTAAAGAAAGCAAAGATTGTAATTATGTATTATGTAATTCTCTTTTAAAAGGCCATCAATTGTGTAGAGCAGCACTCCGTAGTTTTCTCATAATACTACTACAAAGGCTGTTTAAAGTAATAACACAAATGTAAATGATAGTTTGCCGCATCTACAACAATATAAGGTGGTGAATAACAGGCATGAGCAGGGGCTGGGGGGGTGGAGGCCTTTACCCTAACAAAGGTTATAAGTGCAAAGGTTTGAGGTTGTAAGTGGCTCTTTTCAATTGACCATGATAATCACACACAATTTAACGAAAGGGACCCTCACGGTTAGCAAATTTTAGTGAGGAGACCCCACCCTCTTCGCTACCCTGTTTTAGCACATAACCCTCGATAAGTCTGTGATATATAAGGTAAGACTTAATCTAGCTTGGGTGACCAGATAATCCCTGTTAGGGAGGACACTTTGAGCTAGGATAAGGCTTGTAAACTACTACTTCAATTAAAAGGATCTCGATTTCACTTAAGCACTCAGTTCTTGCTATTTGCTGATTGGTCAGTTTCCTATTGGTCAGTTTGCGGACGACACTATTATGGTGGTTCTCATCAACGACAATGACGACATTAACTACCGGAATGAGGTGAACCAGCTGGCCACATGGGGCAACAACAACAATCTCCTGTAAAATGTGGACAAAACAAAAGAGGTCATCATGGATTTCAAGAGTTCACACACCTAACACCCTGCTGGCCAGAAATGGTACTACAGTGGAAAGCATGAGCGGCACAAAATTCTTGGGGGTGCACATCACAGAGGATCTCTCCTGGTCAAAGAACACTGCATCACTTGCAATGAAAGCCAACTAAAGTGAGCTAGTGCCCTAGTACTGATCATGGCTGCCTTCTATTAAGGCACCACTGAAAGTATCCTGATAAACTGCATCACAGTGTGGTTTGGAAGCTGCACCACCAATGCCCTGTAGTGCATAGTGAACCCAGCAGGAAAGATCATGGGAACCCCACTGCCCTCCCTCCTGGACACCTACAACATCTGCCTAAGCCATCAGCATTGTGGGAGAACCCACCCACCCCTCTTACAGCCTCTTCAGTCCCCTGCCTTCTGGGAGAAGGTACCAGAAAACCCTGCCCCCATAATGTCTGGACTAGCACTAGCTACTTTTCTTTACTTAACTTAATTTAATATAAAGACTGTACAAAGCAAAAAACTGCTGCTGCCCACCTTTGCACAGTGGATTTACACTATTTGCACTGCACTATTTTCTTCTGCACACTGTATTTAATTTGATTCAACTTGTGTCTGTCTTGCTTGTCGATGTTAGTACACTCACCATGGGGTCTGAAATTTCAATCCTCCATGTGTCAGGTACGTGTGGCAGAATTGACAATAAAGACTCTTTTACTTTTGACTTTGATAATCGTGCATGTGTTACTAATGTTAATGTGAAACCAGTCAAAGCACAAGAAGAACTGAATTTTTTAGCCTAACACAGGAGCCTTTCAGTATTAAATGAGTTTGTAAAACCAGAAGTAGCTCAAAGTGTCCTCCCAGACACTGATTATCTGGTCACCCTAAGTCTAGTTATTGCTTGGGAAAATGTATTTAAAACATTTACATTACATATGATATATATTAAATCTAAAAAGCCTAGAAAGATTTAATATTTATAACTAGAGGCATTAGTAGGCTGGATCTGAATGAGCCCCAATGATTTGTTTAGCTTTGGTGGTTTAACAACCATGTTCTCTGTTTGAGAATCAGGGCGAAATCCCAGATGTCTTAAGATCCCAGCAAAGCCCAGTGTTTCCCAACCCAGTCCTTGGGGACCCCCAGACAGTCCAGATTTCTGCTCCCTCCCAGCTCCTGGTAGAAAACATGGACTGTCTGGGGGTCTGCGGTGATCAGACAGGGAAACACTGTTGCGACACATGTATACCTGTATGCTTGTGTTTGTGAGAAACACTACTTAAGTTCCTATTGTGATACTTGACCCACAATTTGTGAAAATCTCACATGCACACTGTTTTTGGCAAAGTCGCATCATCTAGTGGAAATATCAAAATATTTGTACTGCAAATTAATGTAAAGTAGGAGACCTCAGCACCTACCAGTGCATAAAATATGTAAATTTTTATGCAAGCAGCTGTCCTAAGAAGAAACTGTACTTTGAATTTAGAAATAAAGCGTATGATACTTATAACAGAAACAGCAACCTTAAAAGTAGAACTGTTAGTTCAAATGCAGATTATTGTTTTATACCATCTTTTGGTCTGACTGTGTGTAACTCTGGTTCCTGTAATAACATTTCCTGTACAAAAACATTTGATATTACTGCTACCTATACAATTATGTGGTTAGAGTACAGTAGAGTAGAGTAGAAGATAAAACAGAATGCATGGCAATATTAACAGTATTACATAGCCTGCCATGTAGAATATATATTTTAATACAAGGAGTAATGAAAAACATGATTCATATATATTATCAGAGACTAAAGGCTTATCCTGCTTGTACAACAAAGGAAAAATGTTGGAGAGGTTGAAACAATCATGATGAATAGCAGTATTGGAATGAACAAAACATGTTATTTTGTTAGCATCCAAAAGTCGACAGAATTTTAACTATAAGTATGTATTTGTTGCAACTCACGGAAGAAAAGAACACTTACCTGTTGAAGATGTAGCCTGTACAGATTACAAAAATGAAGATTCGCTTCAGTTGCATTCCAACAATAGAACAACAAATGTTAAACACTATCCGTTGTTTTGTAACGTCTTTCACAGAACCTATCTTTGTACTACAACACTGGTTTGTTTTTTACATTATATTAGACACTGACCTGACTGGGAAACATTCCCAAGGCATAAAGAGTCATTATTGGCCAAAGCCACATTCTGAATCTGGAAGAAGGACAATGATCATTGTTAAAATAAACTATAACATTAATGAAACCTTCCAGAAGAATATAGATGTAATATATGGGCTATAGGCTAAAATTTTGACAAATGATAAGATTTGTAAATTATTTACTCAACAGGATGTATAAAAGCCAAAAACCAAACTTTGCTAAAAGGCCTCATAAATATTACAATGGTAAGTCTTCTTTGGTTAAAGATATTTGTCATAGAATATATGTTTATAAATTTACAATACATAATATTTAGATAATATTTTTAGTTTTACATTGCTTTGAATGTGAGGAAACAGAAAATTTAATTAGTTTTTACATACCACTTTCCACTGTTGTTTGGGGTTGATGACTAGAATCCTTTCTTGTGAAAAGTCAGATGCACAGTTTTAATTGGGCAGGATGTTTATATGAAAATCATCACATTTGTCACTGTATCCCCGCTGTCATTTTAGGAGGAAAAAAAAGCCTGTTAAGAAAGCACCTACCTCTCTCTTTTTGATGCTCTTTAGTTTGTCAAACTGGCCCAAAAATTGAATAAGATGGCAGTCCACCCATCCAAGCTGACGGGAAAAGACCACACAAGTTTCCTGGACAGAGTGGAGACGACAATACTCCCGAAGGGGAGGTAATGAAATGGCAAATAAGAATTCCAAAGTGTTCTTTTATATTTGCATAGGGAGCATAACGTTGGCTCATCTGTTGGACTGAACAGCATATTTGTATCTAAGCCTGTATTTGAATAGCAAATACATTTTCTGGCCAGGAGTCCACTGACAAAAAGAATGTACCATATTAAAATATGAAGAGGAAAAAAAAACTGTTTATTCCCCATGACAACCGGCCATTGCCCCTCTGGTCCTGGCAAATGAACACGACAGTTGTTGTCTTTCAATGAATCTCTGAAAGGTGACACATTGACCGGGGAGATTTGAGTCTACATTCATCTTGCATTACACTGGTTAGGAACACTTGCTTGGAACACTGACAGGATATGTGGAATAGGATCAAGACCCCCCCCCCCCCGTGACCCTGACCAGGATAAGTGGGATAGGATCGAGACCCTCCTGTGACCCTGACCAGGATAAGTGAGACAGGATCAAGGCCTCCCCATGACACTGACCAGGATAAGTGGCATAGGATTGAGACCTTCCTGTGACCCTGACCAGGATAAGCGGGAAAGGATCAAGCCCCCCCCCATGACACTGACCAGGATAAGTGGGAGAGGATCAAGACCCCCCATGATGCTGACCAGGATAAGTGGGATAGGATCGAGACCCTCCTGTGACCCTGACCAGGATAAGTGAGAAAGAATCAAGGCCTCCCCATGACCCTATATGGCACCCATAGGTTCCCACATACACAAACATAATATATTAAAACACACACTAATCACATCTTTAATAAACCTTAGCCAAGACACATTTTCTGAAGCTGTAACCAATGCTGTACAATATCTTAACATTTACAACCTTGGTTCTCCTATATTTGTGTAACTTAATAAGAATACAAATAAAACAAGATTTTATTTCCATTTAATTAGTTTTATTGCAGGTCATAACACCTTGTTTCCAGGATCAACAATTTGATTATCAAATTTAAAATCAGGAATTAGTTTGCATTTGACTGATGTCTGTGTGGATTATTTGAATGAGCTTTTGTTTGTCGTTCTGCAATGACGGTGCCAGGCAGAGATGGCACCCTGTTACAGCAGAGAGAGTCTATCTAACATCTTTTTGCACCAAGCACAGCCAAATAGGGGGATTGCTGAAGATTTAGCCTTAGACCTAGAATGCCGCTGGTTCAAATCCCTGAATGAACCCTCTTATTAATATTTATTATGAGTTGCCCCTGAAAATTACCCATCTGTAAAAAGTTTCAACTGCTCTGGATAAGCTAAGTAACAAAATTGTAAATAAAATAGGATTTCATTTTACATCTTTATCTTGTTCCTTCTCACAACTCGACTAGGACGTTCCTGTTTCTTGAACCCTACGGAGCTTGGGATGAATCCGAGCCAGGGGCGGTTCTGGGGGTGGGGGTGGGGGCGGGGCAGCACCCCCGTGACAACATACACGGCCCCCCTAAATACATAAACTCCTTGAGTCTGGAATAAATATATTAATATTATTATTATTTACATTAATATATATATGGGCTAAAATGTTGTGCGCTGGGAACAGGCTAAACACAAACGTAAGCACATTTTCTTGACGGACACTTAACGCGCGTGCGCCGGCTGGTGAAGCCGCTTTATAGTTGGTGAAAAGCGAAATTAACGACAGAAAACAAATCAAACTCGTGGAAGCAAAACAGTCTAAACAGGAAATCTGAGTGAGTTACATATTTTTGTAAAAACTCTGAAATGTAATTGCAAAATATTGCATAAATAACATCGGTTTTCAAAGCTGTCTCTTGCTTCTTAATACTTACAATACGTAAGCAATACTTGGAGGATTAAGACCCCCCTAACAGGACAACTGGCCCACAGGTGTTGAATTTATACACGAGTAGCAATGGATCTGAGTGAAACACCTGAATTCAGTGATTAAGAGGTGTGTCCCGATACTTTTGTCCATATAGTGTACCTTTTAGGAAGCCGCTGAGTAAAAAAAAAAAAAAGTTTTTCTTTTATTAATACTTGGTAGCTCGACTCTGACCCCTCCAGTGAATCTACACACGTGATAAGTTGATTTCATGTAAATTGTGAGGTGAATGCGCCACTTTCTTCTTACTGTTTGTGGCCAATAACGTCAAGATCCATAGACCAATCAGTGGTGCGTTCGGCCTCCAATCCGTAGAAAGGAGTTGGGCTTGTCGCGTCCTCTGTGCTACGGACTTATATGTTCTTTTCTTAACTTACGGTCCCGAAAAATGTTCTGAAGATTTTTCTTCATATAAAAACCTTAAACTGCATGTATAGTTTTCATATGCCAAATGAGATGACACCACTCTGTCACAACTTATATCACGCACATTAACTTGTTTGTTTTTCAATGAGAACGCATCCTACGTTTCACAATTCCCTAATAAAGTGTTACATCCTATGTAAAAAGCAATGATAATAAAATATTTTAAATGAAAAAGGATCACTGAACTACTAAAGACAAAGACAGAAAACTATGCAAATAGCTAATTATTCCTGTAATATGTACTTATTTAAATATTTAAATTGACTAATAAACCACGTATCATGATTTGTAACATATACCATATTAACATTATTTTTAACTACATTGCTTTAAAATGATCTATTCCATGAATATTAAGTAAACTATTATTATACTATTATTATAATTAGTACACTTTATTATGCAGAACTAAACGATAAAATATCTATATTAGGGAATAAAACTGACGGTGTTTTTGCAAGTCTTTTCAGGAGTTGGAAGAATACGGTTCTCTTGACGGCTGGGTGATATATTTCCCATAAATCCACAAGAAGCATTTATAATACCACAGAGTGCATTTCCTGAAGCTCCAAGTGCGCAGAATACAAACGTATTTACATGTGAATTTACATAGTAAATTTGCATTCTGGTTTCTTTTTTATTCTGAATGCCATGCTGCAGGGTCAACCGGTTAACCGTACCATTATGTAATGAATATACAGTCACCTAAAGGATTATTAGGAACACCATACTAATACGGTGTTTGACCCCCTTTCGCCTTCAGAACTGCCTTAATTCT
>JAODJW010000026.1:18054649-18069445 GCA_026777045.1 Hyperopisus bebe
TGTTACCCCCCCCCCCCCCCCCCCAGATAAGCTCTGGTGAAGCTGATCTATTTTCAGGAGTCATATAATTAGTCTGTGCAATAAAAGTTGCAGAAGTGGGTAATGAGGGCATTAGAGACACAACCAAGAGGCCAGTGGAAACTCTGAAGGTGGTGGCAAGCAGTTCAGCTGAGATAAGAGAAATCAGTACTGTGCAAAAGTCTTGGGCAGTCAAATGGTAAGTTTAAAGTTACCTGGGCAGTAAGTGTGTATTTGCTTAGAACAAAAAAAAACATAATTTCACATTAAAACATATGGCAATTGAGAGAAACACAATGAAAACATAACAGGAACAATGTCTGTTCTCCAAAAAGTTACTTGAATTTTCTTGGATGGCTAGATGAAGGCTGCTCCTAAAAGTCTCAAACCTCTCCTCAGGGGCACCTCAGCTATTCCGTACAGTATATTTGCTAAATTTCACTATCAGTTCAACCAATCAATTGATTAAATTAGTTTTTTAAAAAATCAATGAGGTATGGATTAGTTATATATGCTAGTGGTCCAGTAAAAAAAAAAAATACATGGCTGTATTAGACGGTCGCTGCAAATACTGGGGTGATTTTAGCAGAGATTTTCAAATGGCTAAGCTGACACAGTTTGACAGACACCACAGTTTTACACCAACATGAAATTTACACATCATTTTCTCTGACTGCCTTCTGCATAGTACTGTACACAGCCTGAATGCTTCACAAACCTGGGTTTTATAGAAGAGGAACTGGACAAGAGCTGTTCCTGAAAAACTCTCTATGAGGTCCCATTTACAGAGCAACTGGTGTCGATGCATTGGCCCCACCCTCTAAGGGGCCCACCCTCTAAGGGGCCCCACCAAAAAGGGAAACCTAGGTTATTAAATAATTTATTTTTTAATTGATTGTATGCAGTCAAGTTTCATCTGAATGTGTCATTTTGGCTATGTAAGAAGCAAATACATTAATTGACATGGATGGAACCCAAATTCACAAATAGATATTCCGCACAGAAAACATGCTAATGTGGCATGTGAGTTGGTTATGGCTAATGCTGGTTACAGTCAGTCATAATCAGCAGTGTGGGAACTTTGTGATTTCACAGTAATAGCAGAATGGAATGCTGATACTTTGTTAATCCCCCATAGGGACATTTTCTTTTCACCCCATCTTAGGGCGCTTTTCCACTGCACAAAGTACGGTACTTTCACTTTTCCACTGACTTCCGATCGAGTACCGGTACCGAAAGTGCCAAACCAGCTGGGATACTTCTTTGGTACTTTGGGGTGGGACTTACAAACGTATTTGCTGTCAATTGGTTATGCAAATAGCCTGCCGCTGAAACACGAAATACAACTGCCACCTTTTGAAACACACAGCGAACAGCGAGAAATGAAATAAAAAGCAGTAGAAACAAAAATATAAAAAAAGTAAAATGGAAGGATGGACAAACGAGGAAACACAGGCTTTAATCGCCATATGGTCGGATGAACAGATCCAGCGGGATTTGGTCATCCATTATGGATAACCCCTCCCACCCTCTGCACCACACTGTGGAGGCTCTGAGCAGCTCCTTCAGCACAAGACTGTTACACCCACAATGCAAGAAGGAGCACTTCCGTAGATCATTCCTCCCCACAGCTATAAGACTTTACAACACATCACTGCAGTGACATACTCATCCCCTTCCCTGTTCATACATATACTAGCATTGTGTATATGTTTTTCTCTTTATATTTTTACTTATATTTATACAGCTCAGAGATTGTTCTTATATTGCTATTTATGCTGATCCTTTGGATCTTATTATACTTTTACTACTGCTGCTGTTTCTAAGGAATTTCCCCATTGTGGGATTAATAAAGTCAATCTAATCTAATCTAATTTATTTTGGAGAATCATTATTTATATTTTAAAATTGATTCTATTTTTTCTGTGTATGCTTATTTTAATTCCTTTCTTTTAAATATCTGTAAAGCACTTTGTAAACCCTGTGATTAAAAGTGCTATATAATTAAAGATTGATTGATTGATTGATTGATTGATTGATTGAGAGCAAGCTTGGGGTCACAGTGCAGTCAGCTACCATACAGTACCTCTGGAGCTGGGGGCTAAGGGGTTTTCTCAAGGGCCCAGGGACATTTGACTATTCTGCTGAGGCAGGGGCTTGAACTGGTGACCTTCTGATGACAAGTATAGAAGCTTAGGCCACTGAGCCCTACACCACCCCCTCTTCACTGGATAAGACCAAGACTGGCTGTCGGCTCTGTCATACTGAACTCGAACGTTGCTGGAAACATGCTAACCACATTTGAGACGACATCAGCAGTTTGTGTGCGACTGCAGCAAGGCAGAAGTAGCTTCTGCAAGTTAGTCCCCCCATGGCATCGAAGACACTTTTGCCAGAAAAATCAGACTGGGCTGAAAAATAACTGACACCCATAGGAGAGTGGATCAGCACAGACATGCGGCCATACATGGTAGCAGAGAACACACAACTTAGTCCATTTGTTGTTTGGAGTCCATGCAGCAAAGCTGCTGGATCCCTATTGTTTTTGTACGGATTATTATCGAAATCGTCCACAAATTTTTCTGCAGTTCAAACTGTCTGAAACGTGCAGGTATATCCCAGAGAGATCTAGGGTCATGCAAAAAATGGCACGTTGGCCATCAGGGGCGTAATAATAACTATAATATAATAACTACCGAAGAGCGATTCAGATATTTGAACTTTGGGTGTCCCTCTTGTGTGGACTGAGATGCATCTCGTCGTGTATAATAAGTCCATTGCCACATTTGTTTTTTCCTTTATGTAAAACATGCCTTTGTTACCTAGTCATTGGTACTTTGACTGAAGGAGACAAAATTCATGTAAATGATTCTCGGCATCCTCTTTAGGAAAATTTCTCCATTATCTCTTCATTTCCTACTTTTTATCTTGGAAGCTTGATGCAATATCTTTGGTCATACAGTACAGTGTCATTTCACACGAGACAGTCAAAGTGACCAACAGATTCTCCAAGCGGCAGCAACTTTTATAAACTCTTTCAGCATATGCCACAGAATGTGCCAAGTTTGGTTAAAAACTGATGTTGTTCAAATTATTTTTAAAACTTTCAGTTTGATGTCAAACAAATTATTTGGTGGTCTGTGCTGCCACCTGGTGGTTGTTAACTGTTACAAGGTCGAGTCTTACACTTTCATTGCCGTAGTAAAAACAATGAACATAAGGTATGTGAGTGAACCCTCACGAAAAAAAAGCTGTAATATGGACAAGAACACTCTGCATAGCAGAGGTACTTGGCAAACATGAGCAGTATTTTATAAAGTGAATAAAAAATATTGAATAAAATGACAGATAAAATTAAGAATGACTAATAGGTAGCAACAATGGATAACACAACTGCAAATCTATTACAATCTGTTAGTGCTCTTTCTAAGCTAGACAGTAAACCAAAGTGGCACTGGGCAGTTCTGTGGAGAGAGGAAGCTATATTTATTTTCTTATACCACTCACCAGCCAGTAAGGAAACAGACTGTGTCCAGATTTGTGTCCTTACTTAAAGGCAAGGAAGAATAATTGATCATGACTGATGACTTACAAAAGATGATATATAAACTTTGTTTCAATATGAACTATAGGATACCTGGTTTATGCTGTTAAGACATCAAACGACATTTTAACTTAAACTTTTCCTCCAGTAGAAATCTTATTTGGTGCACTCTTCTTTCACCTAATGATCATTCAACATGGTACATTCCAAGATTTAAAGATTTAAAACTCGAAAGATTCAATGTCATTATAATACACACAACAGAATTAGGTCGGTGACTTCCAAAGCCGATACAAACCAACGAGAAGAATAAAATACAGCTGTAACAATATACAAAAGAAAGTAAAATAAACACACTGAGGTAGTCCATCCATAAAAGAGAAAAATTATAGAGAGACAGACTGCATATAACATAACAGAAACTGCAGTTATCCGGATATTGTAAAGATCAGACATAAATAGCTCTCATAACTAGAAATAAATTTACTCAGGTTTTAACTGAAACACGATACTTCCAAATTAATAATTAAAAAAACAAAACCACACTGAAAAATGACAATACCTAAAATGTGTTTTAAATGAAAACTGAAAGTATTATAAAGTAAAAACCTAAATAATTAATACATTTTAAAAACTGCAAGAACTCTAGTTCACAGTGAGAGATTTAACGCTGGCCACACTTTCAGCTGGTCTGTCTTGAATCGGTACTGTTGTCGTCCATCACCTTCCCCGCGGCTTTTTCTGAAGGACATTTTTATTTTATGTGCTGCATTGTTATTGTTCCGATTTACCTATAAATTCGACTTAAAGACTGACTTAGGGAATGGATCTCATTCATAAGCTGGGGACTGCCCTTACCTTAAGCTAAAGACAAGATCTCAACACGTACCCCTTGTTATGCACACAGGCCTGCAGTTGGCTGTCTGACTTCTCTCTAGCATGCAGACATACAAGGGACAAGTAACCTGGTCCAGATAGATATTTTTGCTTCGTAACTGTGTGAGTTACATACCACATCGGGTTGCTTAGACCCTGGTATACAGCTCTGGAAAAAATTAAGAGACCACTCAATATTTTTAAACAAATCTGCATTTTTAAATCCTGGTTTAATCCTGGTTCTGCTGGCAGAAGGCTACACTGCGAGGCAGGCTGCTTCCAGGCTCACAGTTTCTAAGACAGCAGGACACAAGAACAAGGTGAAGCAGGAGACACTGGCAGTAACCAAAAACCAGCCAAGTAGAGGGCAGAAGCAACTTTCTAATGCCAGAAATGAATATCAATGAATATCCTGCAGTGCCTCATAAAACGGAGGATGACCTCAAGTGACCTTCAAAAAGAATGGGAAACATTAAGCAGTGTGAAGTGCACTGCTAGGAAAAGTTCATATCAGGTTCCTAGAAGCAGGACAAAAGAACCATAAAGCAAGGAAGTAGCCCTTCATCAATGAGAACCAGGGAAGACCCAGGCCGGAGTTTGCAAAAAATGTGTATTTTACACAGGCGCAAGCCCATAGAGAATTGAGTGAAACCGAAAATTTTGGTCTCAGTTTTTTTCCAAAGCTGCATTTGATTGCGGATCTAGTTATTATTAGTAACCAGGGTTTTACTGTCACACCCCAGTCTGCCCAATAATAACCACGACTACTCCCATTCAGATACCCCTGCAGGACTTTGACCATAACCCATCCAGCCAGCAAACACCCCCCGATTCAGAGAAGAGCTTCCAGCAGCCTGGATCAGCACTGCATGCTGTCTCTGCCCCGCCGACCCCCGACACTATCACTGCTTCCCTTCTGCGAGAGACCGCTTGCGTCTCTTAAGTTCCCCCGATTGTCCTAAGCTCCTCCCACACTGGGAGTGCCGGTTGGGCTTCTCCCCTGTGTGAGTCTGCTGATGAATCTTTAAATATTCTAAACGACCGAAACTTTTACCACACTTAGAGCAGTGATAAGGTTTCTCTTCTGTGTGAGTCCACTGGTGTGCCTTCAGGTGAGCAAGGAGACGGAAACGCTTTCCACACTGGGGGCACTGGTAAGGCCTCTCCCCTGTGTGAATCCGCTGGTGGATCTTTACGCGTCCTGCTTGACTGAAGCTCTTTTCACACTGGGAGCACTGGTATGGCTTTTCCCCAGTGTGAGTCCGCTCATGTGCCTTTAGGGTTCCTATTTGGCTGAAGCTCTTCCCACACTGGGAGCACTGGTAGGGCCTCTCCCCTGTGTGAATCCGCTGGTGTGTCTTTAGGGCTCCTAAATGACTGAAACTCGTTCCACACTGGGAGCACTGGTAGGGTCTTTCCCCTGTGTGAACCCGCTGGTGGATCTTTAGGAGTCCTACTTGAATGAAGCTCTTCTCACACTGGGAACACTGGTATGGCTTCTCCCCAGTGTGAGTCCGCTCGTGCACCTTTAGGACTCGTACTTGATTGAAGCTCTTCCCACAGTGGGAGCACTGGTAGGGCTCCTCGCCTTTGTGAGTTCCCTGGTGCTTGTTTAGGTCTCCTAAACGACTGAAGCTGGTCCCACACTGGGAGCACTGGTAGGGCCTCTCTCCTGTATGAATCCACTGGTGTTTCTTTAGGTTTCCTAAATGACTGAAGCTCTTGTCACACTGGGAGCACTGGTAGGGCCTCTCCCCTGTGTGAGTTCGCTGGTGTGCCCTTAAGTTACCTGACTGACTGAAACTCTTTCCACATTCTGAGCAGCGATAAGGTTTTTCCCCTGTGTGAGTTCGTTGGTGTGTCTTCAAGTCACCTAAATGGCTAAAACTTTTTGCACACTCTGAGCACTGGTAGGGCTTATCGCCTGTGTGAATTTGCTGATGCATCTTTAGGTCTGTTAAGTGACTGAAGCTCTTCCCACAATGGGAGCACCAGTGAACTTTCAGTAACGCACCAGGGCCAGACTTGTCTGGGTGGGATTTCTTAATGTGTCTGTAGAGGTAAGTCTGTGCCATGTAGGACGAGGGACAGTGAGGACAGGAGAACTTGTGCACGCTCCTTCCTGGTACGAGAGCTTGTACTGAATAAGAAGGCATGAAAAAGAGCAAACTTTAGTTTGGAAATAGGTAAAGGGAACAAAAGAGATGGATTCAGGAGAAATAAAGTCCATAACAGCAAAGACTAAGAGACCAAGAATTCAGTAACATAGACCATAAATGGCATGGGATATCTGTGATGCAGCATGTGGAATTTTCTGAAAGATGGAAGATTTTCCTATAGTCACCTGGGTTTGGAGGTCTGAGACTCCCTCTTCTTGTCCTCCGTTTACCTTCAGTATCATCCACCTGAAGAGAGACAGCTGGTTTCTCCTCAGTCACGTCCTGAAACACCGTTTCTTCTTTCACCTCCCCATTAAAGACAGGACACACCATACTCTCTGCTTTCTGAGGAAAAGAGAACAGAGTCAATACAATTCTTCTGATTTCATCTAATCTATGGGACTGAAAGTGACATGTTTCAGCATCACACAGAGAGGCAGTGCCTGGTCTATCAGTGGTTTTACCAGGCAGCATACAGGAGACCTTTTTCCTGACTGATACTGAACGCAATCTGTCCTGAAGCTGCTGCTATCTCCACTGTTAATCCATTTAAGCAGTTCACTGCTAAAGGTACTACAAGGAAAATGCACAGGTGACATGACAGCAGACTTGCAAAGGTCTTTATATCAGATTCAACATCTCAGCTAATATTGCTGGAGGCAGGACACAAAGAACATGGATGTCCTTGACCGTTCTGGTGTTCTCGCATACCCATTTGATGTCATCTTCCATTGCCAAATTACAAATCTGATACTCAAGAAAAGAAGTATAGAGGACGGTAAAAAACCCCCAGATCTTTTGCATCCCTGCCAGTGAGAACAATCCTATGATTCCTTGCATCACAAGTTTGTGCTTGGGAGGCAAGTTCGCTAGATCGCTCTTGCCAAGAACACAATTACGATCTTTGTATTCTTGGCACTGACGTCAATATGCATACTTGACCTTACTTGTGTTCTCGTGTACCCATTTTACATCATCCTCTAATGCCGACGACCAGTTCCAATACTAAGAACACAAGTTCAGAGGACGGTAAAAATCACCAGATGCTGGTCTTGCCCCGCGCCAAATATCGAGGATACATTGGTTGCATCTGCATCCTTGCCGAACAAAACCAATCCCATGATTCAATGCACCCCAAATTTGTTCTTAGAAGCCAAGGTTGCAAGAACTGTCATGCCAACACCACAAGTACGGTACTGAGAAACACCTCATGTTCTGGGGAAAAATTGGTACGAGTATTTCCATTGTTATACTGGGATCCATTGATTAACGTTACCACAAGCATGGATTTTGTGTTCTTAGTATTGAGGTTCACCCTATGTAAAATCTCAGATGACAGAAAGGTCAAGGTTCATGCGAATGCCTGGATACTACCAAGCAAGACCCCACAACAGCAGCGCTCACTGTCACCTCGTCAGGGCTGCTGTGCCCGGCCCCGTCCACATCCGATACGAGAACATCCTGCGCTTCCTCCTTCACATCAGCCGCACTTAGCAGCACAGGTTTCTGGTCCATGCTTCAGCTGGCCCCAGCCCTGCAAGGGGGGGGGGGCGTCTGTGAGCAGAAAGGGAACACCCGCTTGGGCTTTACGTGTAGCCAGCCTTGCCCTGGCTTTGTTGAGAAGCCCTCAGTTCACGTTCACGCTGCTCTGGTAGGAAATGCTTTTCATCTCCTCTGTCTGTGGTCCTGGATACAGCCAGAAAAAGAGGAAACTTGGTTTGACGTACACAGCCAACTAAAAACAATCAAGTCGTAGACAGAAAAACAGTGCAGGTCTACTCTCTGGGCAGCACCACCCCCCCAACCTCTGCAATTTTCCACATCTCAGGCTAAGAGTCATGGGGGGGGGGGCTCATTTGTAGTACTGTGGCCTGTCATTTTTGCATTGTAGTTTGTTCTCGTTGACTTTTTTCCCTGTCCCAGTCCCGTGATTAATACTGAAATTGACTCCCATCCCACAGGATTCCCAAAACATTCTTAGCTTCTACACCTGGGAACCACTGAATTATACACAATGTAGAGTTATAGCATTTAGGTACCTTAAATATTCCTATCTTCTAGATGTCTTATATTCACATATAGATTTATGTGCCACCCCAAAATGACCTCTGGTCCCACCCTGGCTACCCCACTGAAAATTTTCTGGCTCCGCCACTGCTGACCGGTCCCAAAACCATATGTATTCCTATATGGGCGTATCCCACAATCAGAAATCCGTAGTAACGAGGGAAGCTTTAATCTAGTGTTCAAACTGACTGCCAATAAACCTGCTGAACAGGGGCCAATCTAAGGGCCAAACCCAGTTGCCACCCCACATGAACAAATCCGGCAGATCCGTCTACTGGCAACCTCTCTCCACCGGTTGTGAAGTTATATCATCTACACCGCCCCCGGTCGCGCACTGATTAGCGGATTATTTACGTTACATCCTTTTTATTTCTCTCTCGTTTCCTGGTTATTTAAATGCTCATATTTTTACAACGAGCAGGACATATACTCCTACCATACAGGTAGGGCGGCCCACAACTGGGGAGACAGGATGGAAGGGGGACTTACAGGGGTCCGGTGACACCCCCTCTCCTCTGCAAAATTTTACTCTTTACTGCTGTTATTATACACTTCAGCAGCACGAGAATGAATTAGCCACTCTCGGAGCGGTGAGACAAGACACGAGACTAAACCTAAAATGTAATGAGTACATACAAAATAGCCAACAGATACGTGCAAAAGTGCATATGAGGCGAATTATTCCCCCCCAAGTTTAATTCAACTTTTGTTCAAGGCCCCAAAAAGGTTTGGGCCGATAACGAATATCGGCATCGGGATACCAACCTTGATATTATTTGGTATCGGATCGAAAAGAAAAACAGCGCGTCAACCGTCCATAATACTCGACGTACACCCTTCACATCCCTGTCGGGCAGCATTAACGTCATGACGTAACGACAATCAAAACGTGTTACGTTTTACGTTCGGCGTCATGACGCTGCACCTGCTACCGCATTGCTTGGCCACACCTCATGTCAAATAAACCTATTTTGTGAAAATTAAACGTGAGTGCATAATTCCATATATTTTTACCATTACTAACTGGGCTTATGTACACCTCTGTGTTTTAGTAAAACCGTACAGGTTTAAAACTTCCTCATGTTTTTGTGAATTTAAACCTAAAGATATTTCTGTTGAAATTGTGCAAAGAACAGAGCCAGATGATGATAATAAACAAAAGCTTGAATTATTAAGGGTTCAACCAGTGTAGCTGATGCAACTTTATTATTTTTGCTTGGATTATCATTATTTTCCACTAAAAATCCTGTTTTGAGAAACACCCAAATGATTGTTGTATTGGCTATATGTGGTGTATTATTTTGAGTGACAATTGCCGTAAGATGGTTTGGTTTTTCCTTGCCCAGCCCTTGTCTGAAAAGGCTGAGGCATTTGGTTATTGGTTTATTGGGGGAGATTGTAATGAAAGCAGAAGTGTAGCCGAAGAATAGCATTCTGAAATTGGCACCCTTGGTTCAAAGGTGATTTACAACAGAGTGTGAGGTGAGGCAGATGGCATCCTCTGTCTGCCTGTTTGTCCAGAATGCAAACTAATATTGACAAAAGGATGAGGGGACAGTTGTCTGAGGAATGAGAGGATGCTGTGCATATATGTATATATATATAGCTGGACGATGCTGCGGATGTTCTACGAGTCTGTGGTGGTCAGTGCCACCATGTATGCTGTTGTCTGCTGGGGCAGCAGCCTGAGGGTTATGGGCACCAACAGACTCCACAAGATCATTAAGAAGGCCAGCCAAGTTGTGGGAGTGGAACTGGACTCTTTCAGTAAGGTGTTGGAGAGGAGAACATTGTCCAAAATAAGGACAATACTGGACTTTCCTTCACAGCCACATGAGCTCCTTCAGCATCAGGCCAAAACCTCCACGCTGTACAACTGATAGACACAGGAAATCATTCCCTGCCGGTCGCAATGAAACTGTTTATCTCGCATATCTGATCACTGAAACCACAAACCACAAACATAAGCACACACACACATATCTTATTATTCTTTGCTATGTTTGTATCTGTATTACGGTGAGCTAACAGTAGCTAGCACCCATAAAATCCATTACTTGATTAATATTGGAGCTTTGTCAGTTTTGCAGGATTCAGATGTACAAAGCTGGTAGAAATCTACCCCACCAGACTGTAGATTTGGGGACAGGGCACTCAATCAACAATTGTTTCCTTCAGTTTAACTAACTTCAACCACCAGAATTATTTTGCACCTTCAAAGTGTGGAGTATGTTGTGTAAACAGTGGAAAAAAATGTCATGTAAAACCCATTTTAATTCCAGGTTGTAACCCTTCCAAATGTGGAAGAGTCAGTGCCCAGACGATTCCACCGTTTCGGCCAAGAAACATGGTGTCAGGATGCACCTGATGTGACACGAATCAGACCTGAGAAGGAAACTGCCAGCTAGTGTCCTCACCTTCACCATCTGCCACGAAGGACTTGGACCTGCCAGGGCTGGCTGCTGAAGAAAGGAGGCTGTCGAGACCCCCCCCCACGCCCACCCTACGAGACCAATTGCTTCTAAAAACTCATTCTACAACTTCACAATTGACAGGGAATGAAGCAACACGAATATAAATTAAAAGAACGCTGTTTGAACTTTTTGCACTGGTGAACACAATTTTAATAAGTTTCATAAGCGGAAATGTGAAACATCTACTTAAAATATGCAAATTTCTGTTTTATAACATGGGGGACAAAATAGGTCTCAGTCTATTGTAGCAAGAACGATGAAATAAATAAACAGTGCCTGAGATGGCACGTGCTTCGAGTAGGATTTGTTAAAAAACTAATTTGTTATTGGTAGATTACTGCAATATTCAATTTATGAAGGTCTCTGTTGCATTTATTCATAATGGCACATCATCCACAATCACAAACCAGGCTTCTGAAAGCATACACTGCAGGACTATTTCATTTTGACCTTTACTCCGTCCTTTGTAGTCATTGTAACATTACTTTCTACTCACTAGCAGTTACAGGTGTTAGTAAAAGTTTATCTGACGCAAAGGAACGGCAGATCCAAAAGCCTGAGACTACTCATGTATGTAAGACTCACTGTGGGCGGGATTTGCATTTTATTTATTAATAAACAGCAATGTGTAATGTAACAAGTATGCAGTATGCTTACATATTGTGTATGTAGTATGCTTACAGCAATGTGTATGCAGTATGCTTACAGTAATGTGTAATGTAATGTGTATGCAGCATGCTTATAGTAATGTGTAATGTAATGTGTATGCAGCATGCTTACAGTAATGTGTAATGTGTATGCAGTATGCTTATAGTAATGTGTAATGTAATGTGTATGCAGCATGCTTATAGTAATGTGTAATGTAATGTGTATGCAGCATGCTTACAGTAATGTGTAATGTGTATGTAGTATGCTTATAGTAATGTGTAATGTAATGTGTATGCAGCATGCTTATAGTAATGTATATGTGATGGACAGCTACAACACTGAGATATGCCCAAATTGACTCACATCCGGTGGTCCCGGTCCCTAATGCGAACACATTGACGCAAGGCTGCATAACAAAATGAATTTAATGCATGACTGAGTTAGTGGCGGGGAGGGTGGTCCCCCTGGGTAAAATTTGCTGAGGGGGTTCTCTACAAATTAATGTGCTGGCCGGGTGGGTGCAGGGGCGGGTCCCCTTTCTTCCCGTCCCTGCATGTGGGGCCGTAGGTTTGAGTTTCACCTTCACTCGTTCACCATGTTCTCCCAGTGTCATGTGGGTGTGAGACAGCACAAAGACCTGCAGTTTCGCTAACTGGCATCTTTATATTGCCTGCAATGCCGTTGTCTGTGCCCTGTGGTGGACTGGCATCCCATGCAGCATGTACGTCGTGCCCTGTGCTGCCCTGGATAGGCTCCAGACCCCTCGTGACCATGATATGAGGTTAAAAAGATGGATGAGTAGAAATAAAAAGCTTATAAAATAAAGGTAAAGATGATTTCTGATAATGAAGTTAAACAGATCATGGATAAGAAGTTTCTCTTTTGTGAGTCAACCAATAAAAGATCACATAAAAAATACTCTGTTACAAGAACATTACCTTATTTTATCCTGCCATCTTAATTGTAAACATACAAACAGTTTCAACACGCTTTAGTTTTCCCACAAAATATTTACTGATAATTGTCATATGAAATATTTCAGCATGTTCCTGTTTGATTTTCACCTTTAGCAGTGTGCCTAAATAAAGATATCCCTATTCACTTGTGTTAAACAGTGTGGAATGTTTGAAACACTTTCACATTCACAGTAATAATAATAATTATCCCAATTCAGCAGTGAATAGTGCTGGAAACTATAGTTAGACTGAAATGTATGCAGTACTACAATATATGATCTTCTAAGTGCATACAGACCTTATGGTAAATAGCCCATGTAGTATAAGTCATCTTTTCCTTCAGATATGCCATATTAAAAGGAAAATAATACCTGCAGAGTATAATTCCGGAATTCAGGAAAACTTAGATTGAGGACATTTTGTCCAATACATCAGTTTCTCTCTAAATCAAGGTTTATATGTACTGTATATATATACTGTAGCACATGAACTACTTAGCAAAACAGCTGCTTGGCCCTTTTAAGAACGTGATTTTCTAGAGGCCGCACAATAACATAAAAAGATGAAAGGCATGTGACATCAGAGCACTAATCTTAATATTATTGGATCAAAAGCACTAACAGTAGTGAGCTTCCACCATCTCTCACCCCCTACAACCTCCATATCCTCTGCATAATAGACCCAGCTGCCTGTCACGGCGAGGTATCTTAAACCTGGCCTTTCGGTGACTGTCGACGGCCTAAGGATTCCGGCTTGAAACAGAAGCGAAAGTACTGGAGGCCTTTCATTTCAAATGCAAGCCTGAACCGGGGTGGGGGGGGGGGTTGGGCTTGTTTCCATGGTGACAGGCCTGCTGCTCTCCACAGCAGATGTGCTCATGAGGGAGCGAGACAGGGAGTCCGGAATGTAGACAATAGAGGAGGGAGAGAGAATGGAGCGCTGCTGTAGCCAGCAGAGGGAGTACGCATGGTGGAGATTCTCCTCAGACAATAAAAAACGGATTTATGAATCGAAAGCACCTTCATAGAGTTAATTTTCAGTGAAGAATGGGATGAGTATTTTGCTTTGAAACCAGGCCTCAAGGCTCTTCCTCAAGGAATCATCTATCCATCCATCTATCCATCCATCCATCCATCTATCCATATTCCAACCACTTATCCAGTACAGGCTCTCCATGGCAGTCTAATCAAATTCCAGTTTTCGGACAGGGAACCTGAGATAAATTATTTAGAGAATTTATCAGCATTACAATGAAACTGTCCCGCCACTTAATAAATGTGGATTTCTAGGTGCTGTGAATGTCTAAAGCATCAGAAAGCAAATTAGCCTGACCAATCGGCTCTTCTTTCCACAACAATGGAAAGGATCATTCGTCTGACCCCCCGCACTAGGTCCCAGAAGCGATCGCACCTCATCGCCTTTGGCAATCTGCTCCTGTGTTTGTGTGTGATGTGGGGACACTGCGTGACAGAGACCTGTGACCCAGGGTTCCCAGAGGGATGTTGCCTCAGCCGACAAAGGTCAAGGTTTAAAATGACTCGCTCATCTGTACTCCTTCATCCACACGGCATGTAGCCAAAAAAGCCTGAATAGGAGGGCAGACTGAAGAAATATTCTTCTCTTTGCTTTTGATTAAACACAACGTTCGTACTCAGAAAATTCTGGAGCGATTCCTTAGTGTCAGGAAGCTGATGAGAAAATTACATTGGTATAAAAGAACAAGCACAACCCCCCCCCCCCCAGAAGAACAAGCACACACATCAAAGTGAATGCATTGTCTTATGTCCTATGAGTATCAATTGTGAACATAACGTTCCAAATGCACCAAGTTTAACAACAAACACTAAATTCATAGACTTTCAGCAAGTCTGGATAACACTTTGCGACAAGTTTCTCCTGTAGGTCAGGGGTGCCCAACTCCAGTCCTGGGGGCCGTAGCCCTGTGTAGCTTAGTTCTTTCCCTGTTCCACCATAAACGATTCAGCTCAAGAGCTGTGTGGTAATTAGCACAAGGAGCTGAATCAGGTGTGTTAAACGAGGGGAAACCCAAAAAT
>JAODJW010000026.1:18081602-18101419 GCA_026777045.1 Hyperopisus bebe
CAATAAGCATTTCAAAAGTAATTGTGTTTTGACTTCTCTGCTTAGACATCTATAAATAAAATAAACCTTTACGATAACATATCTATCTGAAAAATACTTGCATCTACAAGGTCATACTCATGTTTCCATGGAAAGTACAAAAAAAAAGCAAATTAAGCAAAACGTCTGGAAGTCAGAAATGACCAGAATACTCTGAGAATTCACAGCTGGTTGATGGCTACCACCTTCGTTTACGTCTCCTGAATGTGTGTTTGCTTTGAGCCGATCAGAGCTGGCCTCCTTCGCCATCTCGCTAGAGGAAGTTCACTAGCCGCTAGGCCTTCCGATTACTTTCCGTCATCGCCGTCATGTGACTCCCGCTTGATTAAAACTGCACACACGTAACTGACTTATACATTACGGAGTCATCACATAGATTCAGATCCTTCCTTTCGTGCTGTGGGCATGTACTCGACTGCTAAAAAGCGACCTACGCACGAAGCCTTCTCTGGGCCGTCTTATACCACCTGACTCAAAACCTGGTTGAGGGAGAGGGACAAAGTGTGGGAGTGAGGTGCGAGATGCCGAGTCCAGCAGCGGGTCGGGTCAGTTAGCTCGAGATGCCCAGATCCTCAGCCTCACGGTGCCACGTGACGTCACTGGCTAATCTCCCGCTGCCGCTCGTCCCAGTACTTGCTGTAGGCCTCCTGGAACATGCCCTTGCAGCGTAGCTGGGCTTTGAGCCGCGAGCAGATGAGGAAGGAACCGCCCATCTTGCGGTGGAGGGAGTAGGTTTCCTCGGGGGGCGGGGTCAGCCGCTGCCTCAGCATGACGGGGATGAGGTTGTGGATGCGCTCCGTGGTGCTCTGGGCGCCGAAGTCAAAGGGCTCGTCGGAGGCGAAGGCCTCGCCCAGGATCATCACGGCGTCCACGTGGGCGTTCTCCATGGCCTGCGGGGAAGGCACCCGCTCTCATAGCCCGCCCAGAAGGGGTGGGGCTTAACCCCTGCCAGGCTTAAGCTCTCATCTGAATCATCTTTTTCCACATTTAGCTCTATATTTTACAGGAGCAGTATTGGGATAATCACCATGTAATATCCACTCTGTTACTCCATATTTAACCTCACTTGACCACTATGAATCATACTGCCTACCCTGTATGGTTTTCCAAACGCGAGAAGAAATGAAATGTAAAAAGGACCGAACAAGGCAGAAACAGAAATGGCCGCCTTTTTAATTTGGGTCTTTATGATTAAATAGAAACCAGAGGTAATATTGGGCATAATATTTTCCTTCTTGGCCTGCTTAGACATGCAGGGTCGCCCGGAAGTGTATTCTGGGAAAAAGTGTGTACGGAAGGCTAACCCTAATCCTATTGACACTGAATTTGGTTCAAAGGTGATGGCAGTGAGACCAATAGCCTTTCAAACAAACGAGTAAAACATGGAATGAAATGATTACAGCCGCTGCCCAATGACCCACCTTCAGTCGCTTACCTTTGTCTCGTAGCCTGTGAGGAACTTCATTTCTATCGACTTTTGAAGCACTCTGTCCCGGTTCCTTTCCGCAGCTGCCTTGATGACCTGATGGAAACACGCACGCATGCAAGATCTCTAACCTTTATGTGAACGTTCAAAATAAACCCGTCAACTTCGTGACCCATCAGGATTTATGAGATAATAAATTCGCCAAATCAGCTACTCGTGCGTCACTTGATGGCCGATACCCAAGGAATGAAAATTCATGAGGAACAGAAATTTACTTTAATCCCATGAATAAAGGGTTTTATAGAATATACTTTATTTTCTAAACATCAGTAAACTAAACAATGTAGTGTAATTTTTCCTAGTAAACATACTAACAAATTAAATAATTGAGTATAATGCGAATTTGCATAATCCTACTATGGGCAAAATACATATATCAAATTGCTTTACCTCAATATAGACATCTGTGAAACTGCTATCAAACCCTCTGGTGGCACCAAAGTCTAGCAGGGCAACCTGACACATAAAGAACAGGTACATATGATGAATTTCAGCAAACACGATGTCATCAGTGCTGACAGAAAGGCGGGACCAGGCACACTTACCCTGTGTGTCTGCGGGTCATAGAAGAAGTTGGACCAGTTGGGATCAGTCTGCATGTATCTGAATTCAAACAGTTCCCTCAGGCAGAGGATGAGGATGTTCTCACAGATCTGCAGGGAGGCAGAGAAGGGCAGTTTATGGTTCCTTTGCAAGAGCTTACAGAAGCCTGAATGATGAGAAATTAAATATGTAAATCCTGTGAATACAGTAAGTAGCAAAACGATGGAAACCAACCAACGTTACATACAACTGAAAAATTTCCGTTAAAAAGTCAGATCACTAATCTGCAGTATGAAAACTGGTTTGCAAAGAACCTCATATCTTACAGTAACCCTAAGACGGAGCAGAACAGCTGAAACAATTGTAACTACTGTGCAATGAGCCTTTAACTTAAAGGAGCCAAAGGAATAACAGTCCTGGAGTTCAGTCACGGTTGGAGCCCTTGCCTCGTTCTTAAGCTCCTGGGAGAGGTCGTCAGCCTTGTCCAGTGGAAAGCCGGGCACCAGCACTGTGGTGAAGACATGCTGGCTGCAGAGCTCATCCACCACATCGGGGACGTAGAGGAACGGGTGGCCCTCCAGCAGCTCTCTGGGGATGTCCCAGAATGCAATGCTGCCGGTCAGATCTGGTGCCTTATGTTAGCTGAATGATGTCAACCCAAAGACTAGCTAAAGCTACAAGGGACAAGCTATTTTTTTTGTAGTAAATAAAAACGCGTGTCTGATGTGCATCTCATTGTGAGCTATATGACATGCTGGGAATTACACCCCCCCACCACAAAAAACGATGGTTTGGTCCAGGGTGACTGCCCTCTAGAGGCTGCGGATCAGATTCATTTAAAGGGGCAGTTAACCCAAAACTGAAAAAGACATGTTTCTGGGAGGGGGGTGGGTGGTATCTATCCATCTAGGTGGTCCTGCTGGGAGTTGCCTAGTTTTGGGAATATGGACCGTAGAAATGGTCGGGCTTCTCGCCAATATAATCTTTTTGTGGTGTTTAAAGCACTAAATAAATACACACCAATCGTATCGCTGGGCAGAAGACACTGTCAAGGTGCTCATGCTCGTATCTTCTGTGTGGTGATACGATTGGTGTGTGGAAATAGTTCCTACATTAAACTGCTCACTACACAGCCTATAGATTATCTTGAGTAACCGGGTCACGATTTCTGGTAAGAGATGCCGCTGTTGAATTTCAGTAATGCATTTTTGACGCTTTAAACACCACAGTAAGAATGCCATTCGCTCCCATTATAATCGGGAGAAGCCCGACATTTCTATGGCCGATATCTCCAAAACTAGGCATTGGGGTGCGATGTCCCTTTTGAGGAAACTTGTTTTTCCTGACTCACTTGAACTTTTTGGCACATTCGGCCTCCCTGACATAATCGCATTCCAGCGCCAATTCCCGGCTCATGACTTCAATCAGGTGCTCAGGAAACAGCCCTGTGGCAGGACAAACACAAGGCGCCCATGATCCCACAAAACATACAAAGCATTCTGAACACGACGGCGGACATTATTTGCATAAAACTGATTTGTGTGACATGGGGAGGGTATTGAGGTTTTGGGGGAGGGGCGAGTCCAGGGGGGAGCCTGATAATGTTATACTGTATCATATTTCACATCGCTGACTATTTATAAATGTGCATACTGTTATGTACATGCAATTCCTTGCATGTGTGAACGTACTTGGCAATAAACTCTATTCTGATTCTGACATTATGTGTTTTATGACATTTATGACATCATAGTCCAAAGGTACTCGTATCTGATTAGTGAAATGGTGAGATATAGATAAACTTGGGACACAGGACTCTGATCTCAGTGACGAGAGAAAGGGTACCTGACCTTCTGGTAAAGCGTTACTCATACTCAGGACGGTCATGAGGTTATCCACATCACTATTGATACTCTGTGCCACGCCAGGGTACTGCAAATCATGAGAGAAGCAGTCAGTCTCAGTCTCCTCTACAGCCTAAAATCTACTCTGCTGTCTACTTGAGTCTAGTGTAGTCTGAACTAGAGTCTAGAATTTACAGTCTACTGTACTGTTTACGCTACAGTCTACCAATTAGCATTTGATTTTTAAACCCGCTCTGAGACCAAAGGTGAACTATCTGAAACATGCATGGTTCCCACCTGGATCTTCATGGCCACCTCTCGACCATCCTTCATCCTGGCCAGGTGCACCTGACCAATGGAGGCGGCAGCAAAGGGCTTCTCCTCAAAGAACTCGAGCCTGTCCCTCCAGTTGGGCCCCAAGTCACCGTTGATAGTTTTCTTTAAGAGGGAGAAGTTAGAGTGGAGCAGACTGGTACATGGGAGTGAAGCATCCTTCAAGTGGTCATCTTTATCAGGGAAGGTGATAAAATGCACGTAAGCTCTGTCAGTGTCTTGTTGCTGGAGCTAAAAATAGTGACTAGTGTTTATTTGACTTCATTCTTGAACATCTGGAAAAAATGAAGAGACCACAGCATGATATTTGGTTTCACTCATTTCTCAGTTTATGGGTGTGTCTGTGAATGATATATATGAATGATTTAAAAATGCAGATTTATTAAAAATATAGAGCGATCTCAATTTTTTTCCAGAGCAGTATATTATTGGAGTTTTATAATAATTAATATGCAATAATAGAATGCTCTCTGCAAATATAAGTTTATAAAACTATCCATGAAAATAAAAAAATGCATATTTAGCTAGCATCCTTGAGTTTTGATTTTGCGAAGTGTGTGGGTGTCGAAACAAAGCGAAAGCGAAAGCACAGCTGAACAGCTATGGATGAGACACGAATGGAAGGCCGACGTGAGATGACCGAAAGACGATACCATCATCTGCTTCATGGGCATGAAGTCCGCACTCTGTCGCACCCGATCAAAGATCTTAGCAAGCTCGGGATTGATGAAAGCATCATCTACAGAAAAAAGGCAAAAAAGAACAGACGTAACCATTCGTTTTTTTGGTGCCATGATTAATGGGATTTCAGTATTCAGTATTTTGTCAGTATTCTGGTGGTACGCAATACAATGTACTGAAAGGCAATTTTTTAACATGATTTACACCTTTTCAGGTTCCTGAAATGTCGAAACAATACAGAATCAATACAAACTGACAAGCTAAAAATGAAATAAAATTAGTAACTATGCCATATAAAGTCAATTTATGCCACTGATCATTCCTCTCCCAGTAGCTGAACTTCATCTGACATTAAGTTATTATTAAGTTTTCAAATCTATTTTACAGTGCTAATATTTTTCTTTGTTGGTCTTTCAAGGTAAACTCTGACAGATATGCACCATTGTATTAAATAAACTGCTGCAGATGTACATAGCAGGCCAGCAAAAATGGATAATAAAATAAAATAAACATTTAAAAAGAGGCTCTCAGGTTCTTTAAAGATACAAGGTTGTTTTTTTCACATTAATGGTTTACAAGAGCACGTTTAAGAACGCTTTTGCACACAATGCGGCATGGCGGCTTGGCGACTGAATTTAGCCTCGCAGGTCAAATGGCAGGCTCTTTATTTTGGGAGCTGGCATCTCCTAAGCCGTCCCTGGTCTGTAAGGAATGATGGTTGTTGCCTGTCAATCATGTCGCAGGACAATGACCGTGCGGTTTAGCTGCCCGGAGCCGCGATGGTGCAGGGGAAAAGAAAAAAAAAAAAACATTAGTCGCCGGGTATGAGAGCAAATCGTAACAGCAGAGGTCTACCGTGTAAGTAAATGACGCCCTTGTGCGTTCGTACCTGGAAGCGCTTCAGGTGACACATGGCCGCTTTAGTAAAGCCTAATCGTCCACCGGGAACCAAACTGACCCAGAATGAAAATGAGCAGAACGTCTGCCCGATATTTCACACGCTGACGGATGGGTAGCGGGAATAACCCAGAAAGACTGAGACAGTCAAGGGCAATGGCTGGGGGGGGGGCGCATCTGGGGTTTGCAAGCAAGGTGACTGAAACATTGCAGCGAGTCGTTAGCCGCAGGGGAGTGACAAGGACTGAGGAGCGATTAGGGTTCCCACCCACCCCTCATAATAGGGGAGGATTCCGAAACAGAACATGCTGCGTTCTGTATTATACAGGATGATGGCAGCAAGGATAACAGTCATATACATCTTATATATATTTAAGGTCACATGGGCCTATTTTTATGAGTCCAGATTGAGCTGCTGGTGGTGGTTTAACAAGAGGGCAGGATGATCTGCACTCAAAAATTATTAATTTGACCCACTCCAACATTTCAACTTCCCAATAATTTGCGGTTTAAATCCTCTGACAAACATTTAAGGAAAAAAAAATGCATGGAATGACCAAAAAAAAATGTATGAACGAAGGGGCACCGTGTGGTGATGTAGACGGGGCTGGGAAATGGCGGCTCCCACCTTGGATGCTGAGCATCTGGCCCAGCTTGAGGGCCGCACCGCGCACCTTGCACAGCGTCCGCACGATCCGCTCCACATTGGCCTCCGACAGGAAGGGGCTGTCCAGCACGGCTTTTTTCCTTCCTGGGACAGAAGCAGGAAACCCTTGAGAAGGATCTGGCTGCAGAACACTGGGTGACCACTAGGAGGACTGCCACTGTGGGGCCGGAAATCACATGACCTCGACATCTCGCCTGGACATGAAGCTACTGAAGAGAACTCGGCAATTGCCATTTGCAATTTGTTTCCAAATTACGAAGAGGGATATTTCTTATATCTTAAGCTACATAAAGGTGACAATTTCACACCGAAACTGCAAATTTAAAATAGACAATTAACGTCCATTGCTGTAAATTTCAATGAGATTATTAACGTCTGTTCCCAAAGTTGCACTAATATCACTGAAATAAATATATATTTTAATAAGTGACAATGTTTCTGATGTTACATGAATATCATATCCAGCGCTACTAAGGTCATGTGATTTCAAACTACCGCCTCCATTCCTGATAGCCTTGAAACCCTTTGTTGACAATGTCAGTTATTTTTCAATGAAGCATTGATATTAAGCTACTTTTAAACTATATAAAAAAAAAGGTAAATTTAATGTTAAGTTTTTTTAGGTTGAAAATAATCTTCAGATTTAATAACTACTTAACTGTTTTAAAATACCTGAAACAGACAAACAAAATGCACTTCACTTGGCTACAAAAAAGTCATTATATATAAGAAAAACGAAAAACGTACCAGTTCTGTCCTCTACCTTAAGACTCTGTTTTGCTACTTCAGCAAGAGCCCCAATGCCAAGTCCCACTGCCAGGCCTGTGGGATGAAAAAATCCAGTTTGAATACTAACTGCACAGTCACAAATAAATTCAGAATAAAAAAATCATTACTCCGCCTTTAAGAAACTGTGACAATATTATATCATGGAAATATTTAAATGCACAATTGTTAATGCCTCTCAAAAATTTTCAGAATAAAAACAAAAACTTTATTTAAAAGAATTTACTCCAGCAAAAAGAGCATGATTACCTCTTTCAGCACTGTACCGAAGAGGCTGCCAGCCAAACAAATTGAGGGATTAGATACTAAGCATGAACTATAGGCAGCATGGAAGCGAAAGTACAGGAGTCTATACGGGCGGCAGCAAGGATGAGGAGAGTGGTGGACTTAGGAAGTCCGGCAGGGGATTTGAGAGCCAGTAAGTACCTCATGGGGAGAGTGTGCATCAACCAGATATGCAATCGGCTCAACCGACTTGTCCCCGTGATTTCAATAGGGCTACACGGGGGGGGACATGGAGTAACATGATAGCCCAGGCAAAGACCCCCAGCAGCTGACAACGGGCCACAAAAGATCACCTTCCTCATTGGCTGTTCGGGGATATTTTTGTACTCGTATGCACCATCATGTTTCGAAAAGGCAGTTTTGCGCCGCTTCTGGAGTTTCCGTGTCGCCATCAACAAAAATTATGATAGTAGTTTTGCCATTTTGGTAGGGATAAGCATTTCTTGCTGTATAAATTCGGCACTTTGCAGGACGATTTTCAAAAAGAGGGAATCTGTAGCTTTGTTTAGGGAAATTGCTCCCTGGAGACCTCATCATCAACAGCAGGTTTTTCAACCCACTTACAAAAGTGAATTTTATAGTACAACATATATAGCATATTAAAAAGCATACAGTGCTTACTTATGACAGATTATGAATTATTATTTCATAAGACTGCTAGTACCTCATCTATTTGCTTTACCACACCTCTTTTTTTTACTGTCACCAGCTTGTGGAATGTGGAGTTGAGATTCTGAGCCTCGTCACCATCTTTCTGCATTTTGTGACTGAACAGATGGTGCCATTGTTCATTTTAAGATGCCTGCTGCAGATTTAACACCTTTCTGAACAAAATCTTTATCCGTCCCACAGCCGCCAAAAGCGGAATGCCTAATTAGCTAGTAAGGACCTCACTCTTGTTCATACTGTCACTTTAGGTCCCTGTGTCTTATAACTGCAAACAAACAAAAGTTCTGGATCATTCTGCAGGGGTTGATCTCCTGGCAAGGCCATTTTCACTCCACCTAGGTTGACATATATGTGCCCAAGAAAAAATTAAAGTGGGCGGTGAAGTTTCCCTTCCTCACATGGGCTTTGACTGGCACAGATTCATTGGATACACAAACCAATCATTTTCAGCCAATTAATCTGACATCATCATAACATTTTTCTATTTAAAGCAGTTACTGGTGCACTAAAGGTGTTGCATTTTAGCAGTGAAAATCATCTGTTAACTCCTCAAGGTTAAGCAAGTGTTGTATTCTCATGAGCAGGCAGAGGGATGGAGTGCTGTGACAGATACCCTGCCCCCTACAGTCACCAGACCAAAACCACATGGAGCTGGTCTGGCATGAGTTGGATCAAAGAGTAAGAGCAAGGCTTCGCCTGGTGGCTTGTGCAGGCTTATCTTTGACCCTCAAAACATACAACTAGCCAAGTTTACAGGCAACCAAACTTTACCTCCAAAATTTGCAAGCCTCCCAATACGAGTGACGGGTACTTTTCGTTCTCGGGCTGTTTCACTTAGCTGAGGAAACAAAAAAAACAGAAAATAAGTGAAAAGAATAAGAATGATACATGACACCTATTATATGATCATTTTAATGTACATGGTGAAAAATACACATTAATTAAGGTATGATACAAACTTGTTTTCAATTCAACTAAAACAGTGAAAAAGAGAACTGAGGGAAAATGTTACCACTTGTTTGTGCTGTTTGGAACTGCTCGCTTTGTCTTCTGTTTTGTCAATTTCCTTTGCAGCAAGTCCATTAACTGATGAGTGGTCTTGATGGAATAAGCGGGGCTGTCCTAAAAACTGCCTGTTTGGGTCCTTGCAGGTTCCAAACATCTTCATGATATGTTTCCTACTGACTGGGACAAACAGACCAGGCTGCAAACTCACTGGTCTTTCACTGGGAAGAATACTGTCCCTCCATGTCACATCACATTTTATCATGGAACCAATCTGATTGGGCTTGGCAAAGGCTTCTTTGGGTCCATGAAGACAGTGCAAACAGTTCCTCTCTGGTCCAAAATCAGAGGCATGCCAGTGCTGGAGGTCCTTTCACAAACAGAATGAAGAGTTAACTGGAATGACATTACAGGTTTGATTTGGCAGGGCTACTTATGTACTAAACGTGTTAAGTTTTCCAGAAATTTCTATATACTGAAATACAGAAAATATACCACTACTGCAAAATATTTTATTCAGAAGCTCTTACATAAATAGATAGGAACTAGATATGCATGTTAGTGTTTGAATGTCAACCAAGAAAAATTTGCAACATTATTTTTACTAAATCCTATAAATTTGTTAAAAGACGCTTGTGATGCTAGATTTATCCTTTCCATATTTTTCCCTCATTTTTTACTCTGTGCATGGTCTGGAAGTTTCCATTTCTGGCCAACATGCAGCACTGAGCCCAGCTTTAATCAGTGATCTTACATCAGCCCGTGGCTTCTGAGCAGGAACGGGTATCCCAAGCCCAGCTGTCCCCCGGGTGTAACGGACCACCTGTTCACGGCGCCCGACGTGGGCCTGCATCCCAAGTCGGGCCACCTTGCTCATCAGCAGAATCATGTTCCACCTAGATGAGTTGGGGAAACCCCAGACACACAGGTGCGCGCACACACACACACGCACGCACACACACATACACACACACACACACACACACACACACACACACACACACACACACTCCACATCAGAAACTGAGCTGTCTGGTGGCTCCCAAAATTCAGAAATGCATGACAGATCAGGAAAATGTTACACATGCTTATATGTTCTGCCATGTTAACAATATACAAACATATTAAATATATTCAATATTAAACTGCATGAACATGTTAAAAGACATCCGTGAATGGGATGGGGGGGGGGGGGGTCACTCTGCTTGGTGCCCCTGGCCATATGCCCAGATGCCGGTGTGGTTAATCCAGGCCTGCACACGCATCACAGGAAGCTAATAGTGAGTCTCCTATCAGCCAAGATTTGTGACACAAAGGCCATGAGAATATTTGCAAAATAAAAAGGGCATCTCATACGGCTGTTGATTTAGAAGGGTCATGAAATGATATGATCGAAATGAAATGGTGAAAACGAAATGAAATTATTATACTTTATTGATCCCCATGGGGAAATGGTCTTTTTGCCTATCCCATCTTCTCCTTAGGAGACAGCAAGATTTGCAGCGAAGGGCAGCCACTTGTAACATATGCTTTGCAAATATTTTGTGCAGCAAGTATTTCACTGTACTTGTATAAATGACAATAAAGTTTTTGAATCCTTTTGAATGCTTCATGATGACTATGGACAATGTCATGCGTTCCATTTACTCGTACCTGGATTGTATATTACTTTTCAGAGTATATGTGACTCATAATATAATGTTTTCCTCCCATAATATTGAAAACGTCCTATAGCATTTACAGAGATCAGTACCGGTCCTAGGCAATGTGGCCCTAGACAAGCATAACCGCCAGTGCCCCTCCTGTGCGAAGTAAACAGCCTGACAAGTCGGCGCCCTCTCAGAGACTGCCGCCCAAGGCGACCGCCTGTCAGCTATATGCTTGACCGGCTCTGGCACAGATTATTCGCCTGGTAGCTGGGATTAACGCAGAGGAAAAACACCGGGGCTGCATTCCGGTCAAGGCATTTACCATGGTGCCAGGAATGAGCTGGCACTTTCGGATGAAGCCAGTGACTGCTGATAAGAAAAACGCTGCACACGGAACAATGTATGCAGGAATACGAGATATGAATTAGACCACGAGTCAAATAGGAGCACGGCATGGCTTATAGTTAAAAAGTGACCACGGCCGTGAGGGTGTATTCCCGAGAGTCTGTCTAATAATACGTTTATCCACTATCAACAAAATCTTGAAAAAGAAAGAGAGATTAAAGTTCAAGCCGAATGTTTCAGCGCTGAGAAAGCCCAGCATTAGTGCGTACAAAAAGCCTACTAATTTAAAACCTCAAACTCAAAATGTTATCTTTGGCCGAAAAGGTCTGAAAATAAACAAAAGCTGAGTACATACTCGATCTGTATTTAAACCTTAGAAGGCAATGACATCCATTCATACTAAAAAGTGAATGCAATGAATAACTGGCAAATAAATATTATATCGTTATTATATTGGTACATACTCTTTATACTACCAACCTGGAGAAATGTCTACCTAAATTTTGTAGTTTACTTTAAAAAGTACAATTTTGGTCTTAAAAAATATTTCCAGATTAGGACAATTACCCAATATAAAGACAGTTGCAATTAAAGTTCCTAAACAGTAATATACTGGGTTGTTTTCGACTCCTTTTGCAAGTGAAATGCTCATTAATAAAGATCAAGTTTTCACTTTCTCATAACCGACCAGCTCATGAACCAAATCTTTCTTGGACAGCGTGCAGACTTCACAAGGATCACTTTGAAAAGCACCCAACGCGCAAAACAAGTTTGTTTCACTTCACTTGAAGTTCTCGCACAACGATCACTACATTGCATTAAAAAAGATACATATACACCCTACATTATTGTAGCCTATGCAAAACAGTTCTACTCTTATTACAAGTATTGCGGAAAAACATTCATGCAATTAATTCCGAGAAAATGTCGACATAAATAAAGGAAGCCTGTAAAACCGCAACACTGGAAAAAACACGTGTTTTAGTAGATTTATAATACTAAATCAATTACACGACCTACACACTTACCGACAGGGCTGGTAACCGATACGCTTTGGAAAGCGCCTCCTTTGGGTGTCGGTATGTGTCTTACACCATGAGGTCAAAGCTATTATTTACAAATTTGCGCGGTGCCACATTGCCCTGCGGCTTACGGCCCGCCTCAGCGGATCGCCGACTGGCTGCGCACTCTCTGCCGCCGCGCCGTGACCAGCTGACTGGTGCTTAGCGGACCCCTGGCCGCTCAATCATCCATCAAGCGTGTTAGAAGTACGGCCAGTATTTAAATGGAGAAGGCATAGCTGAACCTGTGCCGCCTTCAAGTACTCTAAGAACTTTTTCCGGTCTATAAAAAGTTATTTCATGTACTTCCATCCATCTTCCAAACGCTTGTCCAGTGCTGGATCGAAAAGCATAGCGTGTTTAAATGAATGTATACGCAGCATATACTATATATTAAGGTCCAAAATAAAAATGTTGAATCATAATTGGCAACGCTCACGCACCTGGCGTGACACTCACGCTTTAAGACTCTCACGCACGAAATCTTATGGCAAATCTATATTATTCCATTACAAACTTAAAACTAGAAATCGAAAACTCTCAGGTAGTCCGCAAATCATACATACTATATTTACAAGGTAATAAAACTGTTACATGCTTTCAAATGTGTGTGCCGATTCTCTCCAATTGAAAATCTCACTTCAGCCTGTATTGCATATTTTAGAATAAGTCTAAAATTAGACTAGACTAAAAAATATTTAGACTCCTTTAAGTTCCTTATAGTGTATTCTAAATAAATCGGAGAATTTTAAACCTTACAGTATATTGATAGCCAATTTCCCTATATAATAAATTAAACGTGTTTGTTTATTTGTGTGAAATGATTTAAGTTTCCCTTGGTCGCTCACTTGACTAAAAGAGTGATAGCATCTATTGTTTAAAGCTTTCATAAATTCATTCAATTAACGGACATACTCTATATGGAGGAAATTCGCAAAACGTTTACTGGTTTTAGTTATAACAGAATTCACGGTCATTCACCACGTACTGGTGTGAAAGCGGTTCTTACCCAGAGATTAAAGTATTGTAAAAATCAACAACTAACTTCAGCAAAATTTAAATTTAAACAGAACGTTATGCAACGTGTCGTTTAATGCTCACATTTCAAAATTACGTCTCGAAACGAGTTCTCTTTTATAAATTAACTACATGTAAATACAGAATAGCAAGGGGGCGCCAAGCATCATATTCAGTACATATTTACCGCCACGTCAATAGCTAAAGCATATCGGGTTGTGAACCAAATACGTGAGGTTTCTAAAGTACAACGATTATACGGACGAACTGTAAATGGGAAACTAAAAGATGGATAACTTGGTATCATTGCAGTGTATTCTCCCCGTACAAATTCTCAAAGCTGAGCGGAGTCAATGCAATTATTCCTTTGAGAAAAGAGGGTCAATGTTTGGCTCCCACAAAATCGGGATTGTGGAATTAAGAGAAGCTTAAGTTATAACTTCACGATGTGTTTGACACCTTCCAGAACATGTCTTTTGAAGATCCTCAATAACACATTTCTTTTTTTCTAATCATGAAGCAATCACTGGTGGCATGTACATTTTGTGTAACATGACATTAATGGTACAGCTTGTAAGATCTGCCCTGTCAGGCCATGATGAAAGGTTTCAGCCGAGGGAAGAGCTTCAGGGCGTTATGCTTCGTTATCTCCATCACTGTTTCCAGGGAGACACCTTTGACCTTGGCAATGTACTCCGCCGCTATGACGATATTCCGGGGCTCATTCCTCACCTGTAACCCGGTGACAAATGGATTATTTTGGTTGAGCTCTACAGGGGCAGCGAGGTCAACATGAATTGCAGCCAAACTGGCCATAGTGCACAGTACAGACATCTATGGTGTCTAAAAAAGTCACATTGGCAAATATGTGGATGAGTGTAGAATACTGTCACCTTAACAGAAACCCAAAACTATCACGGCTCCGCAAAGCGCCAAGCTTCAAGTATAATAAAAATGCTTTTCACTTTTCACCAGAGAAGTGAAAAGATGCAGAACTGTGTATTTTAATCCTTTTCATGAAAGCATAAAAGATAAATATTTTAAATTTAATAAAGCATTCATAAAAAATTAAGCTGCATTTTAAACTTTTGTAAAAACATCATTAGCATGTCATTTTGGTTACAGATGTCAAGGTGTTCTGCTGGTGTTGGGTTAGGCCTGTGTTTTGTTTTGCTTACTAAAATATTCATATAAAATATGTTCAACATACCTAATGGTAAAGATGGCTAAACAAAGGCTTGCAAACAAATTTTGCCCATTTTTTATATAGCATTTCCCCCTGTTTTTACTTGCTATACCATTTGCAGGATTTTTGCACTAGCATCAAACATTCCTGCTGATGTCGCCGTCGTGGCCAAGCTCCTGCTAATCATTAATCTACCTGCTTCTCTGGACCGAGGGCCGGCGAATCCGTCTCAAGGCACATGTTCTCCAACGGCAGCTGCTGCACCAGCTTCTGCTTCTTAGGCAAAATACATCCATCATCAAAACTGTGGAGAAGTCCAGCTCTGTGCAAGATTACACGCAAATATTGCCCAAGAAAGACACAATTTAAAAGACAAAATGACTGCATATTTCTAAGATTAGAGGTCCTCAAAACAGAGGAATAGCAGCCTGGAAACATACACGTTTCAAACAAATTATAAGGTTGCTGAAAGCTATGTCTACACCGATTAATCAGTACCTGTTGACTTCTTATTATGGAAGGAGGTATAGAAAAAAAGTAGCCGGCTTTTACACCCTCCATTGCCACTGAGGGCTTTCCATCAAAGGCATGAAGCAGAGCCTTCTGCACTCCTGCAAAACAAAGTAATGGTATATGAGGTCACGCCACAAGTCGAACATTCAATGTATTAGCCTGCTCTGCACCAATACCTTGCTCCTTCAAAAGATGAATAGTAGGCCTGCCTGCTGACCTTGAATGAACATTCCTAGATATATAGAAAGGAAACATTTTAGGCTTTTAAATGTATCAGTTAATGAAACAGTATATAAACATCTATGGATATGAATAGATCTGAAATGATGAATGAATGAAACGTTCCTTTATTTGCCATTTCAGCAAGTACGAGTACGGGTACAATGGAACGCCTTTATTTTGCATAGCCCGTCTTGTTCTGCTTTGATTAGAAACCTAAGAACCCACCCAATCATGTATCTGAGGCAGCATAGGGCCCAAGGCAGGGGTATATCCTGGCTGGGGATGAGTGTCCATTATATTCACATACATGCTCACACTCACAGGCAATTCAACAGTGCCAGTGCCAGTTCACCTAACTGTATGCCTTTGGACTGTAGGAGTAAACTGGAGTCCCTGAATGAATGATTTACTGCACTACTGGGATAATAGGGAAAACTGCACGGTGGGGAATAATAAACCCGCCTACATTAGATTAATCTAAAGTCTGCTTTCTTATTGTGCCATATTTCATATTTTATAGACTTACAGTGGAAGGTCGAGTTGTTTTGCAATCTCGGCTTGTCGAATTAACACCCGTCGCTGTTCTTCCTTTCCAGTTTCATTGTTAACGATTCGAGGAGTGAAATCAAGACCAACCTGTTCATAAACACAATATAACAATGTTAACGGGGTGCTAATATTAATTCTGTGGAAACCCAATGACAAGTCTGTCCTTGCGAACAAGCTCAACACAGTCAGATGAGTAAGTGCAGTTAGTGTAATGAGGGGAACGTTACCTCTCCTATTGCTAAAAGCTGGTCTTTATATTTCTCTATCAGAGGCAAGGCAGCATCTAAATCCTGTAACAACATGATAATAATCAGAGACTTTCTTCTAGCTTAGCTTATCTTCCTCAAAATGTACATCTGAATATGTGATGGAATAAATTATAAGTTAAACTTTGCTGCTGCTTAAATGTAATGCACACACTTTATTATTTTTATTTCTATTACTCTTAAGCATTGTCTATTTCTATTACTGTCCCATGTTTAGAGATTTAGAGAACATTTAACATGGAATTTCAAGTCAATTTACTCCAGAAACAACTATACAATATATACATCTGTGATCAACAGAAAAAACTACATTATAAAGTGGTATGGTGTGGCTTATATACAGCATCTGTGATCACAATAAGGAGAGTTCTGTATAGTTTATCTATCTATCTATCTATCTATCTATCTATCTATCTATCTATCTATCTATACACACAGTACATTTCAGTAACTATAAAGGTGGGGGCAGTATGCAGTCCATAATTATGGGTGTGACTAAGTGAAGATTAATGGTGGTGTGACAGGTTAGCTAGGAGACAGCAGTGCAGAAGTAGTAGTTCCTCAGCCTGCTGGTATGGGAGCGTAGGGATCTATAACGAAACCCAGGAAATTAAATAGTAGAAGGGTACTTCAGTATTATATTTTCATCTTTAAGGCCTTCCCTGACTGAATTATATTTATAAAGTCCCAGACTAGAACATAGTGATAACAGAGAAAATAAACACCTCCTGTACAATATACCTGAAATGTCACGCCCCTCTGCTCTTCTGGATGTATACCCTGAACTGGATGAATGCCAAGGCATGGAAACACAAACCCTGGGAACCTGGTACAGTAACACATGCAGTACATAGTGTACATATTAAAAGACAGCCGTGCCAACTGGATTACTTGGCACAAATTTAAATACAGTTACTGTCTTTGTCTAGGTGGCTGGGCAGGCTACCTTGTAGAGAGCTGTATGATCTTCTCAAACTCCCCCGCGTGTTCTGCAACGGCCACAAGCGCTATGAGCCCATTCTGTGAGACAGGGCATCGTTAATTACTAAAAAATTGTCACTTTATATACGAGCATAAAATAACGTGGACTCCTCAAGAAAGGTACCTTTTTGGAATTATCAACGACAGCTTCTATGTCCTAAAAAGAAAAATTCTGGGTTATTAATTTGTGTATCGCTAAACGATAAATCCAGTTTGTATACGTAAAGTCACATTACACTGCCTTCATTAAGGCAAAATTAAGTAAGGGATGAAAGCAAAAATAGACAAAACGTATATATGTCTTACGTTATCAAACTCTTCAGCAGAGATATGACAATGACAGTCAATAAAACCTTTCATGTGGCCGGCAGCTGAAAAATTATATATGTCTTACTAAAATCTAAAGCATTTCTTCGGCATAAATGAAAAATGTGCAACACAAATAATTTAGCACCCTATCTCGAAAAAATTCTGTTACAGCTTCGAGTCACTGCTACATTACCATCGAAACTAATTCGGCTTCTAACACTTCCGGTTCCGGTTCAAAGGTCACATTAAAAACGTATCATGTTGAACAATTGAAGCGTCCAATCATGGGTTTCCTCGTGAGAAAATTCATGTTTTGAAACAAGTATATTTTCCTAGATATTAAAGTACACATTGTCTTGGTACAGTATGTGCTATATCGGTTTAATACGTAGTGTAGTGATAACTGCATCAATACTTACTTTTATTGAGTAAGAATTCAACCCAGCTAAGAAAGGTTAGACACACAAATTAAAATAAACACCGGTGAAACGTAGAATTTTTATTTCTCTGGATTTTAATTACACCATATCATATATATTACCAAGAAAATGTAGCAATGCAAATCAATTCAAATGTTTTCTTTAAAAAAATGTTGCAAACAAAACACATGGAGGTGGGCAGAAAAAAATTAGAGAAAAATTGACAAAAATTAGAATTACAGAAAAACAGCAAAGATATTAATAATTAAGATTTAAAAATTAAGATAAAATGACTCAATTTGCTCCAGTCAGTTTAAGAGTCCAAGCCCAGAAGCATGGCATCTGACTGACAGAAAGTGTAGGCAGGTAGACCGTCAGTCCAGGATTCAAGGCAATCCACTTCAGAGGCTGAGCATATCCCAGAAGACCCACCTTGTTGAGGAAGAAGACTGCATGTGAGACTGATCAATGTGTGGTTTATAAAAGGTGATTAAAAAACTATCCCCTTCTGCTTGATTTTACATGTACCATGGTTTCTCATTTCTGCCACACAAAGAATTTAATGTTTATTTTGCAGATTGTTCTTTTTCAAAAGAACAATTTTGGAATAAAACTCATCAAAAGGTCCAAGTCTGAAGGAAAGTAGCATACACACTACAAACTACAACAAATGCAATGGGAATACTTTACCTCAGTATTGTTAAAAACAGCTGGCACATTGAGGTTTACTGTTCCATTTGTGGGCCATTGTAAGAACACTGCGTAGATGTCTTTCGTCTGTGGTTTCCATGTATACCTAAATGAAGGCAAAACAGTCAAATCCAGAAGACTGAAAGGTGTTCAATTTGGGGAATTTTTATACAAAAAGTTGGTTCTCTGGTTGTTCTTCTGCCACACAGAATCAGAATAAATACAAATACTGCTTCTTCCATACAGTTAACGTACACAGCTTCTAAGCTTTCATTATGGGTATTATTATAACGAAAGTAGTTAGAAGCCATATAACCCCAGTAGTGACTGACCAGACTCCTGGAGAGATGGTGTCGTTCTGGGCTCTCCATGCACTAGTGTTGTAGATGGCTTCCCCATTGACGTTCAACCACTGGCCCATCTGTCGCAGGCGTTCCTCAAAGATTGGGGCGATGCGTCCGTCGTGCGTGGGCCCAATGTTCATCAAGAGGTTACCCCCACAGGATACAGTCTCCACTAATGTCTGCGGAAAATTCTACTCTGAGACAGTGCTTCTTGTCTGCACACCCAGCCATACAACAGTCTAGATGCAGTTTCATAAATAAAATTCAGCCCCTGGTGAAGAGGAACCACTTTCTTGTATATACACAAGGAGAAGGGTGTAATTTTCAGATGTTTCAGAAATACTTCTGTATTTTTTAACGTGTTCGTCAGTTGTGCATTTTTTCAGAATTTTACCTCAGAGAAGTTTGAGCAGAAATAACAGCTTATATGCTGAAACACTGCTCACTGCAAAATCAATATCCTAAAGTCAGTGAAGAATTTGTGAAGCATGGTATCGAATGTATATACAGACTTTACCGCCACTAGCTGCTCGATGGTGAGGTAATCCTTCAGCTCTGCGTCCCTCCGGTATCCCCAAGACTTCTGGTCTATAGTCATGCAGTTCTCCCATTTATGTTTCAGCAGGTGCCCGGGGTTGTAGCGGTCTGTGCAGGTGTAATATCCCCCGTGCTTGCATATAGTGTTAAATCCCCAGCGGTCATTTGTCACGACGGTTTTGCGCACAGGGCTGTAAAATATGAATTGCCTATTTATAAGCAGCATCAGCCTGGTCTTCCTTAAGCAGCAAGCAAACAAGTTACTTTTAATATCTCCACCGGCTACCACAACAATGGTTTAAACTGTCATGTTAAAGTGAAACTGATTACAGTAGTTGTCAATGTTAACAGCACTGCACAACAACAAAATGTGTCCTCTGCATTTAATTCATATTTGACATAGCAGGGGGCAGCTAATTCAGTGCTTGGGGAGAGTACCTTATTACTCCAGGTACCTCCGCGGTAATTTGCTGGTTGGGGATTCGAACCAGCAA
>JAODJW010000026.1:18126874-18146581 GCA_026777045.1 Hyperopisus bebe
TTAAACTGTGGTACCTTAAATCCGACAAGTTACCCCGATAAGCCAGTAACCCCGCTTCGTAGTACAGGCCACTGGTCTGCTATGGTCAGTGTTATTATTATTATTATTATTATTATTATTATTATTATTATTATTATTATTATTATTTATAAATCTGACACTTTTGCTTTAAAAATGACATAAGAATGAAACCCAGAAGGTGAGTGCACATTCATGGGGTTACTTGTCTGACCATGAAGTATACCACATTTTTACTGTGGTTTAATGACTCATAATGTGTAACAGCAGCAAAAAGAGCAGAGTTTTCAGCTGGAATGCTTGGTTTTGCCGCTTGCCAGCAGAATCTGTTCCTGCAGGTGTACTCTATGTCTCCACGCAACATTATAAACCTGATACACGAGTCACTCTCGTTTACTGACAAATTGTGAATATTTCATGCAGTGCCTGTAAAAAAATCTATTTTTAAACATCCCAGAAGTAAGCTGCGCTTATTTATTTATCCGATGCAGTGTGTACCTGCAAAAACTCAGTGGAACAGTTCATAAGAATATAGCAAAACTGGTTATGAGAGATTTTCATCTGCTGTGGTTTGGAATGGCTATCTTGTGGGAGCATGTGTCCAGTTCTTGGGAATGCTAGGCTACATTTCAGTTAATGAACATAAGCTTGGTGAATATGATTCAACATTTTTTGTTGCCCATGTGCAACAAGTATATTACAGTGCTTACTTGTTAAGCTATTTCCAGTACAAGACTGACAAACAGCCACTAACAAATAAATAGCCAGTAGATGCATGAGTAACAGTTAGGCATCACGATTAGCACAAGATGCAGGTGCAAGTAATAGCACAGTGGTCCATAATTAGTTTTTAGCTCTTAGCATCCACGTTAGGCTCTGTCAGTGACCCTGAGTAGGACAAGTGGGCACAGAAAATTGATGGATGGATGTATGGGTGATGATGGATAGGGTTGGAGTCACCAAATTGTTTGTATCTGTGAATGTGTGTGTGAATAGTATGTGTGCACTACGGTGTGTGGGTGCCCTATCCAGGGTTATTCTCTGCCTGGTGCTCGTAGCATCCAGGATAGACTCCAGATCCCAGCATGCCTGAATAGGACAAGTGGGTACAGAAACTTGATGGATGGATGGATGGATGGATGATTGCGGATAGCTGCGGAGGAAGAAACTCTTCATAAATCTGATAGTTGATGTCATCATGCTGCAAAACCTTCAATCGGACTCTAGGGTGGTGTAGGTCCTGTGAGATCCCAAGCTTTATTGCGGCAGCGGTCGATGTGTATCCGATGAATGGATGGCTGTCCAGTCCCTATGATCTTTCGGGCCGGCCTGCTTGCAGAATGCGCTGTGCAATATCATCTCCTGATGTCAAGGCCTGCTTGGGTTCCAGGTACAAATCCAATGAAGACTACGTTTATGTGAGGGGCCGGGGCAGAGGGAAGTACATCTGCGAGGAATGCGGCATCCGCTGCAAGAAGCCCAGCATGCTGAAGAAGCACATTCGCACACACACCGACGTCCGGCCATACGTCTGCAAGTTCTGCAATTTCGCCTTCAAGACGAAAGGTTGTTTTTTTTTAGGATATATGATATGTTTGTTTGCTAAGACAAACTAAAAAGCATCTGTGTTCATACATTTGCAAGTTCTGCAGTTTCGCCTTTAAGATGAAAAGTTGTTTTTCTAGAATGTATCATGTTTGTTTGTTAAGCAAACATAAAAGCAATGTTAACCTGAACTTCTTTGATTTCTGATTTAGGAAACCTGACGAAACACATGAAGTCCAAGGCGCACATGAAGAAATGCATGGAACTTGGCGTGTCTTTGACGTCCGTGGAGACACCAGAGGCCGAGGAAGCTGGTAGGCAGCAGAATTACTGTATTTATTTCTGTAAATATAAAATATTTAGCATTTCATTCTTGATGTGCCATGATCGACTTCCTTTACTTGGTTTGAGTTTGCAGCTGAGCATCACAAAGGGGTAATTAGTGTGTCTATCATATGCTTTGTTTTAGACAATGTGGATGAAGGACAGAGGGCACCTTGGAAGTCAGAACGAACGGGAGTAATTGCTGAGCACCAGTTCTCTGACGCTGACGACTCTGAAGGGGTCGAAGAGGAAGCCGATGAGAATGAGGAGGACGATGATGAGGATGAAGAGTACGAGGGCGACTCCACACCCCGGACACGTTCCAGAAGCACAAGCCCCCAGCTGTCTGGGTCACCCTCTGTGCCCATCACTGCCTCCACGGTGTCCCTGGGGGCCTCTTCAGACTTCCCGTACCCAGCTGCCAGGCAGCCACTCTTCGGGCTGCCTGACATCCAGCTAAGACAAAAAGGTGAAAGGGCTTGCAAGGCACAGATGGTGGAGGGCCAGAGGTCCACGCAAGGGCTGACGTGCGATGAGCATGAGAAAAGTCTTAATATGGCTGGCTCCTTGGACAAGACCTCTGCACTGTCACCAGAACACAGCTTCACAACCACCGATTTCTCTCCATCTAGTCTGCCATCTCCTGGTTACGACTCATCACCGCACAGGGAGCCCTCGCCCACACCGCACAGGTACCTGTGTCCTTCGCGGGAACTCCTATCCCAGGGGCACCTGAGGCATGTGTCTCCAAAGAAGGACATCTCCATCAGGCGGGGCTTCTCTCCACGAGCGCACTCCTCCACTGACCTGATCGCTAGGCCTGTGTCACCTGGAAGAGACATAACTTGCAAACGTGAGCTGTCTCCCAGGAGTCGGCATCGAGGCACCATAAGGCCCGTGTCCCCTCGGAGGGGAATGCACCACCACAGCGTCCCCTGGAGCCAGGGATTGAACCTACCGTCAGAATTAACCACATTCGACAGTCGCTCAGATGTAAACATGGTAGGTATCATTGGATATTTCATTTCTTTAATGGAAAAAAACCTTTAGAGAAGTTTTGGATTTCTGTATTGTCTTGTTCATTAGTTCTCTCTTGTTGTTCAAATTTTTTTGATTCTCCTTTGAGAAAAACATGATACAAATGAAATCTCTGGTTTCAGGAGCAGAGGAAAAGCTCTCCCCAAACATCACACCTTCCCAGTGAAGACCACCGCAGCTTAGTACCTCCAAGTACCCAGCAGGGTCTCTTCAGTCATCTCCCCCTGCATTCCCAGCTTCTGGTACGGACACCGGTCTCCACCGTCCCCATTGGGGGGATCCAGATGGTTCCAGCAGCACCTCTGTCTGCCGGAGGTCTGCTGAAGAACACGCTTGGCGAAGCCGTCGCCAGCACCGTACCCTCCCGGCGTGGCGAGGGTAGCCGTAAAGCGGCGGGCGACTTTCCCGTAAAGCAGGAGGGGCTGCCCGTTCCCACCCCCCAGAGAGTCAGCCAGGATGCCGGGGACAAGGCCGGCGCGCCGGATGAGAGCGTGCAGATCTGCATGAAGGCCATCGCCTCCCTCAGGATCAGCGCGGAAGAAGCCGCGCAAGAGCATCCCGATGACCGCCAGCCGCTGTAGCGGTTTCCGATATCCGCACTGTCCCAGGACTGACGTGTCAGCTTTCCCCCCACCCCTGGCCAACTCAGCTCTGGACGGCTCAGGCTTGGCATGTCCTCCATCGCCCTGGGCAGCCTTCCGCACTACGAGTTCCAGGGAGAGATTTACTGGCAAAATGACCTGAGGGCATTACCAATAAGCACAAAAAAACTGGACAAGGAGTCACGGATCACAGGCAAAAAAGGGATAATACATGCAAACACATATACAAACACACAGAATCCACACACCATACATTGGTACTGAAGTCTTTACATATACCAATAATTTAATATTGTAGTTTGAATGTAAAGTACTGTATTGCATGCCTTTTATAACATTGAATTCCAGTAATTACGAGTTAAAAAGTGGTTGTGTATGGTTATACTGTATATACTGACATGTAAGTCTGGCCAAAATTGCTCATAGAGGTTTTTTGTCCACTCTGGTACTTCTCAATGTTATGATATGTGTGCCTTTTCTTTATTTTTGTGCTATGATTAAGTCTATATTGAGGATGGAGAGATGTACATATATCTGGTTTGTGTAAATTCCCTTTGTAATAAATTTGAACTTAACAGGAGTCTGAAAGACGTGAAGTATTAATACATGTGAGGTTGCACTGAAACATATTTTTACATGAATGGAGTCTAAATATTTTTGTGTACAGCTGCTACTCTGAAATTGTATTTACAGTGGTATGTAATTATTATTGTCGCCTCTTTGTATGTATCGATCTCCGTCACTAATTCTGAAAAACAAATATGGGATATGTATAGTGTAAAATTGCTTTATGTATAATAAACCTTAATGTCTGTATATGCATACATATGATGAGATTAACATTTTAAGCTCATGTTCGGTGCATTTGTTGCAAGGTACTGCTGCTATAAATATGTATATGAAATTTTAATGAGCAAAGATCTTAGGGTACTATCGTAATATATAACAGATTGGAATTTTAAAAAGTGCTAGCATTTTAAATGAATGTTTGTTAAATGTGTACAAAAATGAAAATAAACGGCACTTTTTTCTTGAGTCTAAGTGTGTAGAAACTAGCTGGATTAAGTGGATGGAATTTAAGTGGCAATTCATTGAAAATCTGTTGGCCTTAACTCAGAATAATTTAAACTGGACATCCTGTTACAGGTAGGCTATAGTTTACGTATGTATATATAAAAATCTGTGTTATTTGCTTATTGTCTATACTCGCTGCACTTTGTTACTTGTGAATCATGTCATGTAGCTGTAAGGCTACAAACACTGACACAGACAGTACTTACAGGATATTATTAAAAAAAATTAGTATTTTTCTTATGTATAATTAAGAATAGTTTTCCTACTTGTTCATTTCTTTTGGTTATTCTTCTGCCCCTATTTGTAAATCTGTGCTTTTCTTCAGTGCGTAACTTCAGTGGCGCTATAGCAATAAATGAAAAGGACGTTAACCAAATAGCCCGTAAAGTCTGATTTTCGTAAATGTGCTTCTTTGTCACGCGATGATAATTTCAATGTCCATTTATCGATCTGCTGGAACTACTTGTAGTTTTAAACGGTGGTACAATATACACATACACAATAATAATTTATGATTTTAGCTAATTGTAATAATTTGAATAATCGCTTAAAAGGGGCACGAGAAAAGCATTTCAGTGATTTTGATAATGTAAAACAACATGGCATGCTAAATAGTCAAAATCCTGATTGTTATATTTTTCAGGACAAGAATTTCCAATGTAATGTAAAAAAATAGTTGAGGAAATTCAATGTAAAAAAGTAGAAATATACATGGTATACAAGCGCATGCTGAACTGACTACACAGTATCCATACAAACAATACCATTTAATAGAAAATCGGAAATTATTATTGTAAATGTGATCGTGGTTGCACAAGTGTCTGCAAAATACGTTTACATGTACACACTTCCCACTATTTTGAAACATAAAAGTCTTACAGAAGCAATATGAGTTTATATGTCATTTATATGTTTAGAGATATTAATGAAGATACTGATCTCTGAATGAAATAATAAATAATGTAACTGGCAGATAATTCATAGTCACACTCACCCTTAATGTACCACAGCCTTATTGTGTGTTTCCAAATTCATTAGGTAGTAGCGGGATGATCACTGACCCATCAAACAAATGAATTTCCAACAAAGTGTCTGAGAAAATCTCTGCTACTCGCAGCGGCACCGTAACTGCTGTTAAGTAAAGGTGAGGCTGAACTTTTTATCTACGGTGCAAACATCGTAACGCTGAGGCAGAGCCGGTTTGACCTTATCGGGGGGGGCTAGGCTTTAGTTGGGAGGCCACCCTACCAAGAAAATCGATGATCATTTCACTTCCTCTGCAACACAGGTAATTTGGGGGCCCTAACCAACTCCCTCTTCTGCTTATATTGGAGTCCTCCCTAGCATTAATAACTACTTGGCAAAGTGACTCAGGGGGCAGCAAGGCAACTTCACATCTGCATTGGAGGCTCCTGTCCTGGCTCCAGCCCTGCGTGTGTGGAGGTTGAAGCTCCCCCAGTTAATTAGCATCTCTAAAACTACCAGCATTATGTGTGAGTCCCCTGCCTTGTGCCCTATGCTGCTTGGGATGAACTCCAGGCTCACGTGTATCTTAATAAGCAGCTGTGCCTTGCAGGGATTCAGTTATTAAGAAGGACACTTTCCTTTTGACCCATCGCTCATCTGAGGTGTTACCCACCTGAAGTGATGATGACAGTAGCGGCTGGTCTCCCGGAGGTCTGGATGACATCTGAAGCACTTCATTGCCATAAACCCCGAAGCCCACGACTCTACAGAAGAGCATGTGAGCCAAGCTAAAGCGGAGATGCTTCAGCTTAGATAAAAGCAGACAAGCAAAGGAAGCAGATTGTTCTGAGAGACTTAGAAAGCCAACAGACACAGAAAGAGCTTGTATCCTAAAGAGCAGAACTTACAGTGCGACTTAAGATCGGTTTCTATGCGAAAGCATTTATTAGGTGCAAATTTTTTTTAATTAATAGACGTACCACAGAATGAGTACATATGCTCCATAAATAGTTTATTTTTAAACAGAAAAGTTGCAGCAGTTGTAACTATGTGATCCCTCATAAAAGTTCTTGATATAGTCAAGCCTCGACTAGCTGAGGTCAGATCTTTCGTACCACGTGTTCCCTTCATAGTGAATCTGTCAACATTAGACAGAGTCCAAATCTCATTCTTACGCTGTTGAAAGTCCTTATTAATGCCTATACTCCCTTAATCTGCCACACCTTTATCAATTTAGCCATTTGGCAGGAAAAAAGACAACACAAAAGTGAAAAACAAAAGAACATGTGGTCCCACAATAATCCCCACTAAGCTCTTTTTCGGCAGAAAAGGAGACTGTTGCATAACACAGATGGAGGAAAACCTGCTACAAAATGCAGTGCAGGTGGTGCATCACTGAACAATGATCGATCATAATTTTAATTTATTTGCGTCCTGAGTGGCCTGGGACAGACTCCAGCCCTTCCTGTGATAAATGCTTAGCAAATGGATATGGATATACACAACAAATGCACATGTATTATTAAATTCTCCCATAATGCATTATGCACACACACACACACACACACACACACACACGTTTGTATTTATATCTTTGTAGGGACTTTCAATTCATTTCTATGGGGAAAACTCTAATCCCAATATGACGACCTTCAGCCCCACCCAGCTCTAACCTTAACCATAAGTAATAAAACTAAATATGAGACTTTTTGGTATTTATAGTTTTTTTGATTGCATTCACAAATCTTTGTGGGGACCTGAAAAATGGTCCCCACAATGTCAAAATAACAAGTTTTTATCACATTGTGGGGAATATTTGGTCCCCACTATGTAATATAAATATAATCCACACACACACACACACACACACACACACACACACATACACACACACACACAGGGTTGCTGGAGATCCAGAGCCTATTCCAGAACCTACAGGCACAAGGCAGGGAACAACCCAGGAAGGGGTGTCACCCTATCAGAGAGCACACTCACACCATTCACTCACACCATTCACTCACACTCCATTCACTCGCACCTGCACACCTATGCACTCCTGCAATTTAAATCTAAATGTGTGTGTGTGTTTGTGTGTGTGAGGCCCAGATATACATCAATCAAAAAACTAAAAACGCCAAAAAACTTGTATTTTGTTTGGTTTCTTATGGTTAAGGTTGGCTATGACCCAGCCCCCCCCCCCAACTTCATTTTTATTTTGTGACAAGAACATGCAGGTTACCATCCTAAGAAAACCCCCCTGTCCCACACAAGCCTAGCGTTGCAGAAGCTACTCCTCCCGGTTATTTTGAGCTCTGCCTGTCACAGCTGTCCCCATGCTGCCTACCACTGGGACCTCACTTTACTTCCCTCTCTTCTCCCTCCCCTCTGGTCCCGGTAAGTTGTGGCTCCATGGTCTCTCCTCTGTGTGGTCTGCAATTTCTGTACAGAAAGTGTGCTGCTAATTTAGCACGTTTCTCTTTGAACAGTACCGCTTCTCATTTGCATAGGAACAGTCACATTACTGAGTGCAGTTAACTGTGTGACTCGCCTGAGTCTCCAGTAGCCAGGAATTCTTTAGCAGGTAGCACACACACGCACGCACACACCCACAGACACACAGACGCACAGACATACATTTTGCCAGAGCATAGTATTTTACATGGGAATGAATCATGGTTTGTGAACCTGTAAGTCAAGATGTACAAAGTCTTTAAGACACACGTAAATAGTATGTTCCATTCAGACAGGACAAAAGCAATGTGCAACAAGTCTATCTGAAATAAGCTAGCTCAACTTGAATATTGAGAGTGAAGACACCTCGGCTTCAGCGTAAATCCCGTTACAATTCAGCGTGCAGTTTTGTAGTGAGCTCTGAGTTTATGCTTTATACCGTACTGCAGTAAGGATAAGACTGGAATAAAAAATAGCTTGACCATATTAAGATGTTCCTAAAATAGACTATGGCACTGGAACAGGTGCCATGTGACTGCCTGTGGAATCAGACGGGGTGTTGGAGATGGGGGAGGGTGAGAGTGGAGAGCTAACTTCCTGCAGATAAACAGGGGTGAAGAAACACTACACGATTTCTGGCTGAGGTCTTCTTCTGAGGTCTTTTCAGAACAGAATGCTCAAGGAGTCATTTGCATACATGGTTGACATTCAAAGCATATTTTGGAAAAATTGGCACAGTAATTCTGTATTAACTTTCCAGGGTCAGGAAGTATATATTTACTGATCACCAACATTGATCTACTTTGGATTCTCATATATATTCATGCTTTTTTTTCAGTTTAAAGCAATACACTGAAAGGATGAGGCATTTACCACAAAGGCACTGTAATCAAAATATTGTCTTTCATACCATGACATACAACTGTGTGTTTTGCTCTTATTTTGCTGATTGTTCAAGACCTGTATATAAAAGAAATGGTCATGGTACAGCGCCAGTCAAAAGTTTGGACACACCCACGTTAAGGTTTATTTGTACAATTTTCTACATTTTAGAATAATTATAAAGACATCTAAAATATAAAATAACACATATCGCATTATGCTCTGACTAAAAAAACTGTTAAACAAAAAAATATTCATAGTAATTCTCTGGTTCAAATCCCTGGATCAGCAGTGTGATCCCTCCAACGGGCCCTTAACCCCAATTGCTCAAGGGACTGGCTGACCCAGCTTTCTCCTCTATGTCAGTTTCATGAGGTGGCCACCTGGGAACCTTCCATCCATCCCAACTTTCAACTTATTCAGTACAACGCCACATAGAGCCTGGAGTCTATCCCAGAAAATACAGGGCAGCAGAAACCCTGGATGGGATGCCAGTCCCACAGAACCTGATATGCATGATGGTTATGCACATTTGACGTGGCCAATTTCAAGTAGAATGATTCTCCAGTTCTGTTCTGGAATTATTCACGCAAAGTTATTTTCCAGGCACGTCTGGTAGAATGGAGAACCAAGCCACACTTCCAGAGGTCACCGCTGGTGCCTGCAGCACAGCAGATCGGTGTGTGGACATGACGGAAGAGCTAAACCAGCAACTGGAGGACATCATCAGTACGTACCAGTCAGAGGCCAGCCTGGTGGAGCCTGACGAGCCTGAAGAACTGATCGGAGAGCAGGATGTGGTGGTCACCGGCATGATGGACACCAGCGTGGGCAAGGACCAAAAATTGGAGAAGAAGATGCTGAAGGCTTTAGGTGGGTATTCACAGAGCACCAGGAACTAATTCACAAGGACTTACCCAAATAATTATATCTGAACGGAAAAGAAAAATGAAATGTCTATGGGTAGACTTAAATGGAACCACATAATAAAGGCTGAAATAGTACTGAAATGCTGAAACGGCCATTTTTCAGACCGTGATGGATACATGCAACTGCAACCCAGTTTTAAAACATAGTGATGACTTGGTGATTAAAATGCACGATCACCTGGTTAGATGGATTTAAATGCTATTCTACTTGAGAATATTTAAATCCACATCAAGGATATTCATGGGCTTAGATGAAAAGGGCCGTGTGACCTTCTCTGTTAACGCAGGGAAGGAGGGAATGATTCTGATGCAAAATTTGAACAAGCTCAGCACTCCAGACGCAAAACTCGAGGCAATTATCAAGAAGCATGCGGAACTGGTGAGTGGCCCTCCAAGCCAGCCTCGATCGATAGCAAATAAATATAGCCGTAATAAAAATAAGCTTGACAAAGAACATTTTAAAAGAAGATGACCTTTTGACTTTTTATGTCTGTCTGACTAACACAAATTGCATAATGGCAGTTCTTGTTCATTTGCCTCAATTAAGCAGAGATAAATCCATGGCTGCATTGGATGATGTGACCAGTGTGAAGCGTGAAGTGAAGAAAAGGAAAGAATTTTATGTGTAATTTTAGTTTTTGGTTGTGCTATAATAATACTAATAGGTAAATGCATGAGAAAATGCTATGAAGAACGAATAAAACTGATGCATATATGTTTGAAGTAAAAGTCCTTGCTGTTGAGATATGTCCTATAGAAGGTTACGGGAATCTCTCACGCCCACGTCCTTCACAGCTGGAGGAACACCGCACGGACCAGAAGCAGCTGAAGGTCCTGCAGAAGAAATTGGTGCAGGTCGTGAAGGAGAAGGATCTGCTGCAGAGTGAGCACAGCCGGGCAGTCTTAGCCCGGAGCAAGCTGGAGGGGCTGTGCAGGGAGCTGCAGAGACATAACAAGACGCTCAAGGTTGGGTAACATGAAATGACGCTTTGTTTGCACAAGTATGTTGCAGTTTTTTTTTTTTTTTTGCACATCCCATCATGCTCGCTTCTGACACATACACACAGACCGGAGCTGAGGTGTGAGCGGGGATGCTGCAAGAGATTTTGGGCCCCTAACCCAGACCAATTCAATTATGTTTCAAATTTCTTTGGGGTGGGGTGGAGCATTTAGCATTGCTGCCTTACACGTCTGGGCTCTGTGTGTGTGGAGTTTGCATGCTCTTCACATGTCATCATGGGGTTTCCTCTGGGTACTCCGTTTTCCCCCCCACAGTCCAAAAATATGCTTAGGTGAACTGGAGTTACCAAAGTGCATGTGAGTTGTTCCCTGCCTTGTGCCTGTAGCTTCTGAGATAGGCTCCAGACCCGCCGTGACCCTGAACAGAGCAAGTGGGTGCAGAAACTGAAAGCATAAAAAATGAATGATATTTCTGTGCCCCTGTCTTAGAATTCAGATGTTTGTCCAGTGCTCTGGAACATGTCAGAGAGTTTAGGGCCTGGCACAATGGTCAACGTGTAACCGTTCTGCCAAGGAAGGGATTTGAACTAACAACCTTCCAGTCACACACACACAGGCCTAATCCACTGAGCCACAATATCCAAAAAGAAAACCGTACACAACTTTCCTCATCATGGAATCACAACGCCACAAAACAGGCAGGGGCACTGACCACTATACTAATGCATTGATTGTTTCTGGTGGTCACTGATTTTTTACTTGGTTTCTTTGTGAATCTCACTGGCTGGTGTTTTCTCACGTGCTTCGTGGCTGTAGGAGGAGACCCTGCAGAGGTGTCGCGAGGATGATCTGAAGCGCAAGGAGATCACCACGCACTTCCAGAACACGCTGACGGACATACAGACCCAAATTGAGGAGCACAGTGACCGAAACACCAAGCTGTGTAAGGAAAACAGTGACCTGGCGGAGAAGCTGAAAGGGCTTATTGCACAGTATGACCAGCGAGAGGCGGTAAGTCAGCCTTAGACCCTTATGGCCAGTTTCCCAGTCAAGGATTAAGCCTAAGCCTAGACTAGCTTTGAGTTACAATGGTGAATCTCCATTGAAACAGCAATTTACTCCAAGACTAGTCTTAATCCTTGTTCGGGAAACCGGCCCTTAGCATTTAAGGAAAGTTACAACTCATTTGTGGAGAACTGAAGTTCCCCGAAGGTAACCATATTTTGTTCTGTGAATACGTCGGTGCATTTTGCATCACCTGCTGATCGGACTGAAGAAGGCAGAACTGAAACCGGGCAAAAAATGGACTGGTGTAACCTACATGGACACTCTGCACATCGAGTAAAATCTCCATTTGCCTTACTTTCCTCTTTAAGAACTTGGAAAAAGTCTTCAAACACCGCGACCTGCAGCAGAAATTAGCCGAGACCAAACTTGAACAGGCAAAACTTCTGCTTAAGGAAGAGGGGGAGAAGCACAAGAATCAAAAAGAATGTGTGAGTCGTACTAGTGGCACAGAAATATTAACAGTAAAAGATTGTTTAGTGTACAAATGACAATATGGACAGAGTGTATTCTTTACGAAACAAATTAAAATACGGTTACATCCGTGTTTACTTACCTACCATTAGTTGTACAACTTTAACTCCTTCATGTACTTGACTGAGACAATGTGTGTGTTTTTTTTTTGTATTTTAAATGCAATTTTATAAATATTCCCCGGTTTTAATTTGGCCCCAGCTCCTTCAGCAGACTGCTGAGTTAACAATGCAGGTGAAAATTCTGAAGGAGCAGGAGAGTGCAATGAAGGCCCAGGTAAAAATCCATCACACTGTCTGTCATCAAATAATTTTCCCTTTTGATCTCCCAAAGCAATACATTTGGAGTATATTCCTTTGTAGTTTACAAGTAACATTGAATCTTTCTCAGCTCTCCATGTACTCTGAGAAGTTTGATGAGTTCCAGGGCACAGTGTCCAAGAGCAAAGATATTTATTCCACTTTCAAACAAGACATGGAAAAGGTTAGTCCACCCGAAAATAATGTACATAAAATGTCATTGAACAATTCATGGCCATCTGTATTATAATATATATAGTAATAAAGACACATTAAATATATAATATTTTGTAGATGTCGAAGAAAATTAAGAAGCTAGAGAAGGAGTCTAACACCTGGAGGACACGATTTGAAGGCTGCAATAAGGCTCTTGTAAATATGGTTGAAGAGGTAATGCTCATTTATTTCAGTTTTTATGCTTTTCAAATCATTATGTCATTGTGGAAAACAAATGAAAAGAAGTCCTTTGGATTAATTTATTTTACTTTTCATGCGCATCTTAGAATTGAGCAACCGGTCTTTATTGCATCCTAGAAAACACTGAGAGACAAAGAGTTGGAGCTCTGCACTCAGAAGATCCAAAGGCTGGAGAAGCTGTGTCGGGCACTTCAAGAGGAGAGGAAGGACCTGCACCAGAAGGTCCAGGGGATGCAGCTCCCAGGTGACGAGGTGAAGGTGGAGGCGAAGGACGAGGTGCTACCAGGGGAGAATGCTTCTGAGCACACACACTTGGAGGTATCCACGACGGCTGGTGAAGCTCTCCTCGCTCATAAGCTAGCCAGCTTAAAGGTCGAACAAGCCATATTGCAGGAGATAGCAACGTCATTCACAACCTCGGAGGAATCTAACCAGGAAACAAATTCAAGCCAATGCACTGAGGTGCAGCAGGATTCCCAAAAGGAACACTCAGCAGGTCAAGACCAGACCCCTAATGCCCAGGAAGCCCCTATTCAATCCAAGACTGAAGAAACAGACAATAAACTGGAGGCAGTCCATTAGGATATGAGGGATGGATAACAAACATTGGTGGTTGGTCCACATTGCTATTGCTGTGAATCTAATATTCATTGCAAGACTATGTTTTCTTGTTTGCAAAAATTATCTACAAAAATAAGTGAGTTCTGACCTTCAACAGCCTGTCTGTCTTTGATTTCTTGAGATAAGTTACTGTTATTTTGCAAAAATCTTTTTTTTTTATCATCATTTTTAATTTCTGGGTATGTATGTCTCCATTTTTGCTTTCCACCCACAAAATAAACATCCAATAAAGGCTTGATATGGTTGCTGGTTTGATATGGTCGCTGGTTTTCATTTTCCTTACATTGGCAAAACTTCAGGTGACACATTTTATATATGTAAAGCTACTACTGGCTTGCCACGGATAAAACTAACAGTATAGATCTTAAACCTCTAAATATTTAATAAAGCCTTTGAAACTGTTGTAATGGAGATCTTAATATAATGTGATGCAAAGTTATATACAAATATTTGATAAAATATTATCACACACAGTACAGGCCAAAAGTTTGGACACACCTTCTCATTCAATCAATCAAAGTTAATGCCTTTCCAACTAATTAAGTGAATGTGCAGGTGTGTGTATTTAAAACCTAAGGTAGACAAAGCCTCTCCCAGATACAAGACTTTTGGGTTCTGCAACTTATGATTTAAATAGAATTTATGAGTCTAAATTATTGAAAATTAAGTTGTTGAAGCAATGTAACAAGGATTGGGGAAAGATGATGGAAGATGAGAAAAGTTTGACGAGGTAACGTCGTATATAGTCAGCCTCTCACCAGTCGATGGTTTGTTCCAGATCAATTGCTACATCATTTATTTGTGTCATATTTCATTGTTACATTTTAAGTATATTTTGAGACATTCATGGACATAGTATGTTACTTACAGTACATTACTGTAGTATCTTAAATATTTATTCATTATGCTTTGTTTATATTGTATATTGTTACAAAATTTATTTATAACCCGATCCGGTCCAGGGTGTGTGCCCTCCTTGTGCCACATACAACCTTGGCTACAGGCTCCCCAGAGACTCTGACAAGGATAAGAGGTTAGAAGATGGACGGATTAATGGATCTTTATATAATCCACAGCTAGGTGTGTGAGAATGACATCTAGTGGTGTAAAATGAACTTTTAAAATTCTTAAGTAATAATAGTAAAAAAAAAAAAAAAACATGCAACCATATTTGTATAACACAAAAAAGCTGATTGTCTTATAAAATTTACATTACTTTATCACTATACCTTCTGCTCTCTGCTGCCAGGGATACTCTCCCTGACCTATGACCTTGACCAAAAAAAGTGGTTGGAAAATGGATGGACAGGCATGACATTGCTATGTGATAAGATCTTTGAAAAAAGAAGACAGATTGCCTTGGAGATAACTCAGTTTTTTAAGCACTATTGTGAATCTTACCAAACTTGATATTAAACTTTCATACAGTGCAATGAGTTTACATACTGTAAAAGGAAGGACCTGCTGTTTGAATTACTCTTAAGAAAAGGCAAACATGCAGATGTAATCATATTTAATTGGCGGGACCAGGCTCAGAGGAGACAATCTTGTTTATGAGCAGCTAAACAGTCTTTGGCCTCCCGTGTCTAATTTGCTTGCAAGACTTTGTCAACTGTCTGCCTAAAACAGTGTAGATAGAATTGATGCTTTCACACCGTAATTGGCCTGTAAGACATGTTAAAGGGTAAGGGGAGGAGAAAGAGCCGCCGTCTTTGTCTGATTCCTGTATCTTGCATTTGCATCTGGCTGTCCTTTGTGCCCCTCTGCTGAAGTACGCTCTCCAAACTCCCGCCAGAGCACGACTAAACCGAGAAAGAGAAGTTTCTCCTAGTAGAAGTTCATTTCAAACAGCACAATGCTCCATTGTAAGTTATCCTGCATGGCTCTCCAGCTGATTAGCCTCTGTCGTCTGTCTTGATTAAGGATTTCGTACTGAGCGTAGGAAAAAGTGTGGCATATTTTTGCCTGTTTAATATAGGAATCACGATATATTTTTTAATATACTATATATAATTTTTTTGTTTCCTTTCCTGCTTGAAACTGTGTAAATCCTTGATGCTTTAGGAAATTTCACAAAGGACATATGTTTGCAAAAAAGTTATGGGAAATATGTTTTTAACACAATTTAATTTTAGCAGAATTTTTGTTTGTGATGTGTATCTTTTGTCTGTATATTGTGTAGCTTTATTTTAAAAAAACAAAGCCCGGACTCTCTCACTGCCTTGCTTTGTAGAGGATTTAAATATGCAAGAGCACCTCTTTGTTCTGTCCCAGTGTAAATATCTTGTGTGAGCCAAAAAGGCAGGTCTGAATCTGTGCACTGCTTTGAAGCACGCCATTTCTCCTCACAGTTTTTTGTGGGTAAAGGGCTTTCACTGTGTGAAACGTGCTACAATACTGTGTCGGGCTGCTCACCTTAGCATGGCTGCGCATGTGCGCTTGGGAGTCGGTAAAGTTTTTTTCTTTCTTCTTTTCCTATAAGAGGAGAGTCCCGTTACTTTCAGTCAGGCACAATGCTGCCCTTTGACGAGCTGCTGGTTGCCGTAGGAGAGTTCGGGCCTTATCAGAAAAGGCTCTGCATGTTGTCATGCATCACCGGAATCTTCTTCGCCTTCCTTTATGTGGGTGTCGTGTTTTTGGGCAGCATTCCGGGACACTGGTGCCGGGACCCAGGAGCGGAGAGGATCCAGAAGATGTGCGGCTGGACGGAGGAGGAGTTCCGGCAGCTGATGGTACCCCGATCGACGCTGGACACTTTCAGTAGCTGTCAGAAGTTTGACGTGGACTGGAACATCACTCGGGTCAGCTGCAGCAACCCGCTGGATGACCCGAACTCCCTCAACACCACTCGGGTGGCTCCCTGCACCAATGGCTGGGCATTTGACCCGTCTCACTCCACCATTGTCTCTGAGGTAGACTTTTAAAACCTGAAGTCGTTAAGTGGATCTTTGTTACATCACCAGCCATGTTACCTCAGTGGACTCACAAAAAAACTAAAAAGTTTACTTTTATGACTCAGGAACCATATAAAAATGTAAATAATAATAATAATTAAAAACAAAGCATATGCTTGAATTGGCAAATTGCGTATTGATTGATATTTTTGATACTTTGGTATATTATTTTGATTAATTTTGCAGCCCTGTACTGAATGAGTAGCTATGGAAAATGGAGGTATATATAGATATTTCTTTTTATTGAATGACATAATTTTGTGCAGTTTCAGTTGGTATGTGAGAATGCGTGGCAGGCGGACCTGAACCAAGCATTTTTAAATGTCGGCTTACTGCTGGGGGCTCTGGTGATTGGATATGGAGCAGACAGGTAGGAACTGAGTTAGAACAGTGGTATGATGTTTTTATATGTGGTTGAAAAAAATCCCAGGACATCACACAAACCAAAAGACAGGTAGGAGTTACAAGAGCACGGACCGGTCGTATGGCAAAAAGCGTGCACATTACAGTAGTTTTGTTATTTCATTTTAAAATGGGGTGAATCTTATTCAGATTTCAGATTCAGTTTTTGTTCACCTCCGCCTGTATTTCCCTGAGTAACACTTAGCAATTTGGAAAGTGTTGACATCAAAACTTTCATATACAGTATAGAGTTTAGTGCTTGATGTTAGAACTGACATAAATAGTATAACCTTATAAATGATAAGATCTTATGGGCTTTAAACTCTCCAAACCTATACATTATACCTTTGACCTAATCATTTTGTACAACTAAAGCTAATGCTGTTAGCTTATCGCTAACTTGAACCAGTCCCGCTAAGAATCACTGACTTTTCTTTTTAGATACGGCCGAAAGCTCTGCTTCCTTATTTCCATTTTTGGACTTGGGATCTCTGGTATAGGGATGATATTTTCCCCAAATTACATAGTCCTTCTGGTGATCCGCATCATCCAGGGAGTTTTTGGAAAAGGGGCGTGGATGTCCGCTTATGTCCTGGGTAAGAGCCCCGCATCTCACAGCTTCTGGCTGGAGGGCCGTCGCTGTTCCTTTAATGGGATTCGGCCGGGTAACACCGGATGAGCTCATTGCACCTAATTAGGTTGCCGGGGCAGGGATGCAATTAACACGGGCCGTTCCCTTTTCATCACCCAGTAACTGAGATCGTCGGCTCCGATCAGCGGCGACTGGTGGGGACCGTGGCCCAATTATTCTTCACCGCCGGGGTCATCATTCTGCCGGGAATCGCCTACCTCATCCCGTCATGGAAGACGCTGCAGTTCTCCATAACGGCTCCATGCTTCCTCTTCTTGGTATATTACTGGTAGGTGGGTCTTTAAATTAAGATCACCCTTAAGATGCTTAGCTATCACTTTTTCTTGTTCCAAAGCAAAGAACAAGGGGGGGCCATAAGGGGGGCGTGGCCTAAAGCCATGTGAAATACCCAGGTGAGATTGCAGCACCTGTAACCCCTCCCATATATACTGACACCCGAAAAATAAGAAGTTCTGTCCTGACATGTACTGCCGCTCATTCGCGACTCTGAGTTGTCCAAGATTGGATTTGTTCCACTTCATAATAAAAAAGGATTTCATTGGCACTTTATTGTGCCGCTGAGACATCAAGTCTAATTCATTCAGCTGCAAATTAGTTCATTTGCAGTCTAGTGCCTTCATACAGGATAGAGTTTGGATTAGATTAGCAGCAAAAAATCCGGAATAGTAGAATAGAGTGTGACTGTATTCATACAGTACATAAGAATCACAGGTGCTTCAGATAATTGGTTGGGCTGCTTCTTGATTAAAAATTTCATAAAGCATCAGTAAATTTTTCTTTTTCTTTAAAAAAAAGTTTCTCCATATGTCCATCTTCCGAGTAAATATCCAAGATGGTGTCACGGGAGAGATGGGGGACTTATGACATGTAGCATAGGTCACAAGGGAGGGGATACCCTGGACAGGATGCCTGTCATAGGCTTCTCTAAGTCACATATGACCAGAATACTTTGTGTAGAGACTTATTTCCTCTGAAGGCTCCTTCCAGAGTCCCCACGATGGCTCCTCTCTATGAAAAGGACCACAGAGGCTATGGAGATAGTCAAGCATATGGCCAAAAAGAACGGAAAATCGCTCCCACAAGATTACATTACGGTGAGTGTGTTTGCAATCATTTGGTGTAACAAAAAAAAAACATCCAAAATGGTTATAGACACATTCTGTACAATTCATCACATTAAGGCAATACAATAGAGTATAAACTAGAAGCCTAAAAGCTCATTCTTTCCAACATCTCTCTCATCCCCTCCTACACTTTTGTTTATTAAAACACACATTTTACCCGTGTATTTCAGATGCAGCTACTACAGCCTGGACTTGAGGATAATTTATCAAGCAACCCAGTTCCCTGGGATGTTTTTAAGACTCCTCAGATGAAGAAGATCACTTTAATCTTGATGTATGCATGGTAAGAACCTGGAAACTCTTCACTAATGAATAGGCAACGATTTATTAAATAAATATATTGTAAAGCACTACGTTCACGTGATCTAAGGATCTTGGATTATATAGAGCACCATTGATACAGAGATCTTACACCACTTAGTGATCTACACCACTGATGATCACATGAGTCAGCTGGATATCGTAATACCCAAGCAACTGCTTGAATATACAGTAAGAGACTCTGTTAAAACAGAATGACTGTATATTTAATAACAGCCTACTGGTGACTATAGCTTGTGTCTTTTACACACTGTCCACAAAGAAACAACCTCTACTTTAGACAGCTATAAATTTCTCCCCAAGCCAATTTTGTAACTTCTTAATTTTTTTCTTCACTGCACAATAGCACAGTATCCATCCATACTGCTTAGTAACTAATGGATCATGTAAACCGTCACCCCATGAAAGCCAAAGCTCTGTTTTCTTGAAAGCAGAGAGACACTGTGGACTGAGTCTTCAAACGTCTGCTGCTGTTTCACGGCCTGTAGGTAGACTGCAGGACATACCTAACCTCTGCTTTGGACACTTCTCCAGGTTTACCAGCTCAGTGGTCTACCAGGGCCTGATAATGCGCACCGGCATTGTTTGG
>JAODJW010000026.1:18158499-18188449 GCA_026777045.1 Hyperopisus bebe
TTAAGGTACCACAGTTTAAAATGATTTCATTCTCGTTCACTTACATTTTGTCCAGACAACCTTAAATCCGACAAGTTGCCTCGATAAGCCAGTAACCCCGCTTCGTAGTACAGCCCGCTGATGTTATATATGCAGCAGAATTTCAAATCACAACATTGTAATTTCCTGTGTGGATATAAATACGTAATATGGATTATACACCTCTTTCGTACGATGGAAATGAATAATGGAAAAAATAGAATAAGGTTAATGTTATAAGCCATGGCGTTGTTAATTTTAACTAGTTGTGAGGCTCCATTTGTCATTGATCTGTTTAGTTGAGTTGGCACACATTTATGAATGTTTAAACAGTTTCTTTTAAATGCTGGATAAGCTGAATGTTATTGATTCTTTATAAACAGTCCCAAACATTTATATCATACTTATCTTCAATATTTTCCAGTCACCTGTGGTCTTTTAAGTTCCATAGAGTTTCTGTTTCAAAGTGCTTATTTTTTCAAGCAGGTAATGAGATGTCTATATCCTGGCTACAAGAGGGACTCAGATTTAAGAAATGTTTTGGATGTGACTTGTAGCAAAAATCCATCCATCTTCCCCTGGTCAGGGTCAGGAGGATCTGAAATCTGTCCAGGCAGCGGTACATCCTGGGCAGGTTGCCAGTGCATTGCAGAACACAGACTATGGGCATTTCACCCAAATGTACCCCCTGAGTCACCATACTACCCTCATTATTAAATGCGCTGCATTATTAGTGCATGTCAGAACAAATATCTCCAGGAGTATGTTCTAAGCCATTTAGTTAAATGAGATTATAAGGAAAGAATGACCACAATTCCTTTTCCATTACCAGAAAATGGAAAAGAAAAATAAATGCGATGCACTTTCTGAACAAAAGCCAGGTACTCTTTTGGTGAGGATACAGGGTGGCGTTTTGAGCAATGTTGCCGGGCAACTGCCAACCAGGTGAGACAAAGGGCCACTCATCTGGATCTGGATGATCGCGAGAAGTTTCCCATTGCCGATTAAAGTTTTTCAAAAGGAAACATGTTGTTCGACATCAATGAGAAAGTGCCTGAACATCACTGCTCAAAAAGCTCCCCTTCGTATCATCACCCTTAGTCTTTGCATTTATGGCAGGTGGCTGAATACGGTCATCTAAGACTAAGAAGCAGACTTGTCTTTCCAGCCTGACATAGGTGCGCTATTTGGCTGTTAAAAACAATAAATAGCATGAAGTCCATAGGTGGTTTAGTCCCCCATAATTTAGTCCCCCATAATTTTGTCTTAGACCCCCCCCCCCCGAAGAATTAAGTTTTATAACATAATTCAGCCATTTCACCCATATTTTTGAATTCATCTCATATCCCCCCCTTAACACATTTAATAATGGGTACCCAGGGGAGAAGGGGTGGCCTTCAGGGAGCTGAGTCCCCCTGCCCCCCTAAGGGTCAAATCCTAAAATTACCCCCGCAGAACTTCATTATAAAACTATCATATATTGTTGCTTAAGACAGCGTTTCTCAATCTGGGCTACGGGCACCCACAGTCGGCCCATGCTTTTGCTCCCTCCGAGCCCCCTACCAGACAGTCCACATTTTTGCTCCCTCCAAGCTCCCGGAGCAAAAACACGGACTGTCTGTAGGTCCCTGAGGACCAGATTGGGAAACACTGACTTAAGTAGAAGAATCCTGTTTTGTCACCTCTACAAGACTGAAGTCTCGGTTCTCTTGCAGTAGTTCTGCAGTTTTTTTTAACTGAACCAAAACATAGATATGCTGTTTTCTGTCTAACTATGATGCAGAATGGGTGATTGGAGTGCTTTGGGAAGACTGCTTGACAAGGTCCAGGCTTACTCTACGGCAGGGGGAAAGGTCTGGCTGTCGGTGCTCTTCATCTTCCGGATCCTGGTCCTGGGCACCGCGGTGGAGTCCGCGTGGGGTGACGAGCAGTCGGCCTTCAAGTGCAACACCCAGCAGCCTGGCTGTGAGAACGTCTGCTATGACAGGTCCTTCCCCATCTCGCACGTGCGCTTCTGGGTGCTGCAGATCATCTTCGTCTCCTCGCCCACGCTTCTCTACCTCGGTCACATTTTCTACCTGATGCACAAAGAAGAGAAGCTGAGGAAGAAAGAGGAGGAACTGAAAGTGTTTCAAAATGAGGGTGTGGACGTGGACCTCCCTCTGAAGGCCGTCCAGCTGAAGAAGTTCAAGTATGGGCTGAAGGAGCATGGTAGGGTCAAGATGAAGGGCGCCCTCTTGTGGACATACATCGTGAGCATCATTTTCAAATCCATCTTCGAGGTTGGCTTCCTGCTCATACAGTGGTATGTGTATGGATTCAGCCTGGATGCCGTTTATACATGTGAGAGGTGGCCCTGCCCCCACAAAGTTGACTGCTTTCTATCTCGACCCACCGAGAAAACGGTCTTCATCGTCTTCATGCTGGTGGTGTCCCTCGCATCTCTTCTTCTGAATGTGATCGAGCTGACCTACGTCTTCTTCAAAAGGATTAAGGATCAAACAAAGATGAACGAAAGCCACTTCCTCGCCAGCGGCCACTTAAGCCCCAACCCCAAGGACTTGTCGTCTTCCAAGTACGCTACCTGCAACGGTTGCTTTTCGATCACAGCTCCCATTCCTCCACCGGGGTACAAGCTAGCTATCGGGGACAAGGCTAACTCATGCCGTAACTACAACACGCAAGCTAGCAAGCAGAATTGGGCCAACTACAGTGCCGAGCAAAGCCGGCTGGGTCACAAAGGCAGCACCATCTCCAATTGCCATGCCCGGGCTTTTGACGACTCCGAGAACCTCAGCCATAATGAGACGAAGCTGAGAATGAGTCCTGAGCTGCAGCCTCTGGGACTTCTAGAACCTCGTCCACTCAGCCAGACTAGTCGTGTTAGCAGCCGGGCTAGGCCAGACGACCTCGACGTTTAGCCAGAGCCAACGTTAAGTCTTGGTTTTCACATTGCAATGTCCTTGGGGGATGATGGAGTTCGGCATTCCTAATCACTTTCCTGAATAATAAATGTCAGTGACTTAATATAATGTTGATGACTTGAAGAGTTAAGAAGGTCTAACAAATATTTTGAGCACAAGTAACGAAGGAGCTAAAATTGTAGTATGACGTTTTACATTCGTTTTTTCTTCATTTCATCTAGCAACACTAAGCTACATAAACTACCAGTAAAAAGTTTTTGCACACGACAGGTTTTCACTACTTTTCCATTTATTTCATTAACTGTCGATGTTCTTTTATTCTTGCTAAGCATTGGAAAGTTGAGTGAACAACTATAAAAGAAAATGTAAGTCAAATTACATTCACAGATTCCTTTATAACACGGAATGAGTATGTAACGGTGGATGTCCGACATCCTGTTAAATGGTTGTACTTTGATGGCATAATCAAATTCTATGCTGTCCTGAACTTTACATGCACTAGTTAACTCTTTCGTCCCATGAAATAGAGCAGTATTTAATGTCCCTTGTAGAAAGAATGTCTCAGATTTTCTCTACTGTTATAACTGCTAGAGGAGGTTACTTTGATTAATCAAGGATATAACATTTTCTTGCTAATAAAGGTACTGAAATGGTGAACATACTGTAAATGTATTTGCTATCAAAAAATACTGAGTGTATTTTTAGCAAATGTTAAATGAGTAACATGCAAATGTCAAAAATCTCAGTGTGCAAAAACTTTTAATTGGTACTGTATGCATCACTTCTGAAGTTCATGCATCACTAAAATAAAAGCCACACCTTGTTTTCCTTCCAGTAATTAAACTATTAACATATTTCTGTTGGCAATGGATTTGTGCCTGGTAGCTTTGGAAGGTATTATGCAGGGATTTGTGTGTAAATGGTAGTGAATTACCTCTGGCTTGGAGTCTGTTGGAATTGTTTCACGTGGCCCTGGGGGTAAAGCCATTAGACCACTATAAACTGGAAAAACAATATAGTAACAAGCTGACATGACATATAAAAGGTCTGAGAGCCTATTTACGCTCTCCCAATAGAACGTTTAGTTAGTTTTTATTGTGAGCTTAGGGGAAGAACCTTCTGAAGCATAACGTGTAATGTTGTTATAAGATTAGAAAAGAAATGAAACAAGAGAGAAAATGTCTTTATTTAATTTTGACTTTGTATTTAGGGAAAATACCAATGAGAAAAAAAAGACACTTGGTAAGTCAGTTATGCTGTTTAAAGCCAAACATCATTCACAGACTTAATGACTACAGGTCGGTTACAGTGACTGCTGTAGTCATAAAGGTTTTCGGAAGACTTGTGCTTGCTCACCTCAAAGAGCTTAGAGACCCCCTTACTTGACCCCCTGCAGTTCACACACAGGGCCTATGGGTCAGCTGATGTGGTCAACTTTGGCCTGCGTTTCATCTTTCAACATCTGGGCCATTAGGGAAGCTATGGTAGAGCTCTGTTTGTAGACGTCAGCTTGACATTTAACACCGTTGTCCCGGAGTTCCCTCACTCCGAGCTCACCCCACTGTCCCTGCCAGAATCCCTATGTCTGTGGATCATCACCAGCTTCCTATCAGAATGGAGGCAGCATATAAAGCTAGGAAGACACACCTCCTGCTCTCTGACCCACAGCACAGCATTACTCAGTGTTGGGCATTTCAGGCCCAGAAACTACAAATCCAGAACAAGATTCTGTTTCTACTAAGCAGTTGAGTACTCTGTGACTGTGACTCTTTATGCTCAACTGGTTGGTTGAAACAAAATCTCGTTCGGGATTTGTAGCTTCTGGACCTGAAATGCTCAGCATTGGGATTACTATAAGGCCACACCATCACTAACTCCTCTGTTAAGATCCTGAAGTTTGCAGATGACATCACCATGAGAGGATTGATCCAGAACAGTGACGAGTCCGAATACAGTGGTTCAGCTGCATTCTGGTGCAACAGCAACTACTTGGAGCTCACCACCATGAAGATAGTGGAGAAGGATGTGTACTTCTGGAAATCCTTCCCCATCGACAGTATTACCGGGACCACTGTGGAGTCATTCAAATTCTTTGGAAATATTATCTCCAAGGACCTTAAGTGGGAGATCATCATTGACTGCATAGTCAAGAAGAGTCAGCAGAGTATGTTTTTGTTGTGGCAGTTCTTACCATCCACAGACAATGCTGGTCCAGTTCTATACAGCTACCACTGAATCAGTTCTCACGTCCTCCCTCACAGTTGGTTCAGCTCAGCATCATCTGAGAAGCAGAGAAGGTCATTCACTTCACCCCCCACTGATTCACTACACACCTCAAGAACAAAAAAGCGAGCTGGCAAGATCATGGCCGACTCCTCCCACCCTAGCCACAAACTCAAAATTCTGCCCTGAGGGAGACGTTCTGATCTTTCAGAAGCACCACATCAATACCTGACCAACACTACCTCCGGACTACTGCACCTCTGTACTTTACTATACATTTATATATCTTTATAATATATAATATCCTTGCTTATCATCCTTATCCCTTTAAACTTAGGGATAAGTTTAGTTTTTGTTTTAGTTTGGTTTCCAGTTTTTTCTTTGTTTTAGTTCTATGTTTATTAGGAGCAAATACACCATGTCATATTCTTTGTGTGCATGAATACTTGGCTAATAAAACTGATTCTAAATTATATGTCACCTTGCAGCCAATGCACGCCACCTCAGTAGCTATTTATTGCGACAAGTTCACCTTATGTTATATACATTTATATAATATTTTATTAACAAATAAAAAATGTTTGCACTACTATACCTAACTCTGGTTCATTAGGATGATGTTTCTTTGGAAAGTCAGTATATGTGTCAATGCAGGTATTTGAAATTTATTTTAGATTTATGAGCCATATTTCCATCCATCCATTCGATGTAACCGCATGTCCTATGCAGAATCGTGGTGGGTCTGGAGCCTATCCCAAGGTAGGAAACAACTCAGGGTGGGGCGCCAACCCATCACAGCTGTGCTGCATTTATTGATGATAATTAAAAACTGATAAAGGTTTTTATGTGATTGAGATCTGTATTTTTATAGCCTCCCAGATTAAATCCTCGGTAATGTATTAAGTTTACGTCATTTTGTGAGGCAAAGTTCAGTGTACGTTGTCTGCTACATGCAGTGCGTAAAATTAGCTGACGTCTAGCTATTAACATCACTTAAAGCACCTGGCTTTCAATTTATTGTCATGAGCAATTGATTTTTAGGAGAAAGTGAATAGAGTAAACAGACTTTGACATACTGAATTCTGAATGAATGTAAAGCAGAATTTTCGGTTGTAACAGCCTTTTAATATACTTCCTAACTCCCTACACAAACAAGCAGTTTTTCTTGCAGATATTAATTTGATGTAGATCAGGTAATCTTATCGATATTATCCAAAAAGGGCCACTGTATATGCGGCTTTTCGCTACAACTCCCTAATTAGATTAATTAGAGGATTAATTGGCTAAAGAATTCTCACGCCTGGGTTTGGATAGCTGAGTTAACAGTTATCCCAGAAACCCACATACACACTGGTCATTTGAGGATAAGATTGCCCACCCCTCGTATTGATTGAAGAGATTCCCTAATGAACCCAGTGTTCACTTGCGAGTTCTAATAGGTTTAACCATGTTGTTTTGTTATTGTGTTCTGGATTAAATCCACCCTGGCTGAAATTGTTGGCCGTAACAGCAAATGTGTCTCTAGAAAATGAAAAGCAGTTTTCCCATAACAAAAGGCAATGTTTTATCTCCCTGATGATCTACATTTTAATCTCCCTTAATTTATGAGCCTCCAACAACTTGGAAAAAATATACTGTCTGTGAGAAGGCAAAGTAACAATTGGGAATTGTGTTATAAATGTTAACACATTAATGTGAAACTAGCTTAATAAATAATTCAGTCATCATTTAAGTTTGAGGGAATTTAAAACAAAGCTTAATAAAATAATATTTAAATTACTTGAAAGATGTATTCTTGTGAAGAAACGTCAATGAAATTATTGCTATTGTTGCTACTCTGTTGTGGTACTGCAGAATTCTGCTACATTAAAGTTATATGACTGCCACATCACTGTTTTTGGTTTCAGGAGTGTAATATAATGCGTGTCAACAACAAGCTTGTTTTACTTTAGCTATATACACTTTATAGAAACTGTGAACTTTTCATCAAAGGACCACTGTGAAATTTTTTCTCAACACCTTTCCTTGGTTTTATTGCGTGTCTGTTTGTTTCTGTGTGAAAATTAGCCTGTGGGGTACAGACCAAACTCCTGTGGAGAGCACAATAACAGGGATTCATAGTGATGTAGACTTAGGTCATGCTACATTTATTAGTTATTTTCTGCAAAAAGCAGCAACCGAGCTTCAAAATGCTGCCTTCAGCCTATTTAAATGTTACTGTTTCACAGTTAATCTGTAGCTTACCACCTGTAAATGTAATAGAGCCCAAACAAGCTGCCCAAGTAACACTGAATAACATGGAAAAATGTAACGAAGCTGTTTTTTGTGTTTGATTTAACATTTTTGTAAAGATAAATAATAACATATGTCTGGGCTAAATTCTGCTGGCCACATGTGGACCATGTCTTTTCATCTGCTGCTAATTGATCTGAAGTTTTTATGCAACAGCAAAATAAAAGTTGTGTTTATCTTAGTGGTAAGAGCCATATAAATACTCCAGGTATCATTTAATGATTGTATACTTAAAAAAAAAAAAACATTAAATAGCCTATAATATGGGTTTAAATGTTTATTGTCTTGAAGTTCTGAGAGTATACTTTGGAAAAATTCTCTGGGTTATTCTGGGATGTTAATGTGTCACATGGAAGCCAATAGCCAATCAGCCGTCAGGGAGGGGCTTTTAAAAAAGCTTGGGTTAGGGATTGGTGCCCATGTGAGCGTGAATGTGTTTGAATCCTGTAGATGGCAGAGTAATCATATGACCGTGGTACCCTTAAGTAAGATCTAAGTAAGGTTATGGTGAAGAATGGCGGAAGGACGGTCCACAGTGTGGTATATTGACAAAAAGAGATTTTATTAACAGAACCCACAGGACCAGAAACCAAAAGGGACTATGAGGGAGCTAAGCAAAAAAATGAAGGAAGGCAGAATGATAAATAACAAAAACTCAAGACCAGGCACATATATACAATGGTGACAAAGCTAGACAAAAAACTGGTGCGGACATAGATAATTAACCAAACACTAAAGATTAGGGGCAACAAGGGACAGGCGTGGGTCATTAACAACTCAAACACTAAGGCTAGGACTAACAAGGCTAAGTTGAGGGTCATAACTCTAGTAAAGGGGTGAGCAGCGACACCTGCTGGCCAGGCAGGAAAACAACAGGGCAGGGTCTGATCCTGATAGATGCAGTATGACCCTGTTCAGTGACCCCAAGCTCTCCTCACCTGTATTTCACTGGGACAAAAGCATCTGTGAAAGATGTTTGAGTGATACTGCCCACACCCACAGAGCATGAAGAATTTCACTAACCTATTATATATATAATTTATACATATAATTTATCTTTAATAAAATGTACATCACTTAAATGGATGAGTATCACACTGGCTCAAATAGATTTGGGTTGCACAAAATTATCATCACATTTCTTTTTAACAGATAATCTGTATTTTCTGGGTGATTTTCAGGTAGATTTATACATTTCTGTTCTTAGAGAGTTGTCTGCATTTTTAAGATGATGCCTAACACTACAGAGGTATACAGTATAAGGATAAAGTGCTGTTGATTCAGGTATGATGGCTACTTGACATCGTAAGATCATGGTAAGATCACGGTAAGATGTGGTACATTTTAAGCCAATTTGGCTGGTTGTCTTCCAGGTTATGTTTCATATTTGCATTTTATACATTTAGCAGATGCTTTTATCCAAAGTGACATACAAGTGAGGCAAATGGTAGATGACATGCATACATGCTTTGAACATACAGTACAGACAGTTAGGCTGAGCTTGCAATGAATGCCGAGGAAAGTGTAAGCAATGCTGGAGCAGGAACTACACTACAAATTTTAGTTTAAATTTTAGTGCTTTACTTAAAGGTACAGAAGCAGTTCACCTCCTGGGTTGTGAATTTACGGACATTTTTGATCCGCAAGGCCAGGTCCCCAGCCCCGCGAGATGTCCGACATTTGACTGATTTGTTTGTTATAAAACAACAGCCTGAATGATGCACATGCTCCAGAGCCCACAGCACCCCGCCAGACTCGCTCGCTGACTAGCCTTAACATTTACAGATGGACATAAACATCTCTGTCCTGCAAACCTTCTTCCTTCTTCCATATCTGTCATGTGAGGCCATCATTGATCCCTTACACAGCGAAGCCATTCACAGATGGAAAGGGTGTTGTTTTCCAGGTCACGTTCCTCCATATACAGTAAATATCAGTGCTTAAGTTTACAATCTCCACGCAAATTTTCTTCCCTTTAATTTCCCTTAATGCAAACACCTGACTTTCAGAAGACCTATATGCATGAAATTGCTAAAGTAAACTGAATTCATATTTCCCTTTTAAACCTGTTAATGGGCTTTGTGTGAAATGACACTATTTTCCGACTTGTGACCAAAAAGTGTGGGTTCAGATTTCAGGAGGAAGACGCCTGTTTTTCTAGGAATGGATTATATCCACCATGTATTGTTTAAGTGTTTGGAAGATGGATGGATTCATGAATGGACATTTATGTGAAACTAAAATGTATTAAAAAATATGAATGATTTTACCTCTCTTCAGTTAGCATTATTTTGTTTTATTTTGCATTTTATGTTTCCATAAACAAGAACAATGAGACATAAAAGTCAAACTGTTATTACTTTTCATCTTGAATGTAGCATGCTTGGACTTACCTCTAAAAAAATGCTTCATCTAGAATAATATCTTTGAAATGTAACTTCTCTATGAGGTTATTGTTGCCTTTCCCAAAAGTATAAATCATAAAAAGAACTCATTTATTTATTTGTGCACTATCCAGAAGTGATTCAAAAGTATGGTGTTCGGTAACCATAGCAAAGCTTGGTAACAATGCGCTAATATTTATTCTGGCTGTGGTCTCATAGAACCACAACCTTCTTCCCGTTCGCGCTACATGCTTTCATATTTTACTCCTGTGCTGCAGGAAATCATTCTACTCCCATTTCAAAAGCATTTTCTGCGATCTCAGTCGTCTCTGCCTGTATTCTCTGTTTTTAGACTTCATGTTTGAACTGTGGAGGATGACTGTCAAATTTTCATTGCTGGTATTTCGTAATCTAACCCCCTTGTTTTGGAAACACCAATGGTATATACCTGTATAGGCTTCCGACCTTTTGTAAATGCAATTGTTACTACGGCCCATGATTTTAAAAGAATTTCAGTTTTGTACATGGGGGAAGTTTTCAAGAAGTTAATATTTGGAAGGAAATAAAAATTATTTCACTTTCTGGCAACCTATCTCCCTCAGACAGGCTGTTTGCCCGAAGGATGGCTCCTGTCTAAGTGAATATAACCAGTCTCTTCTTTTAGCAAGTCCAAAAATATGTTCTCTATTATGTGCAAAATTAAATGAGCACTGAGTGTAACAGTGTCCAGAAAATGACAAAGTTGTGTGTTGCTTTTTTTTTAAAAAATACTTAGTGTACATCCTAGTTATTTCTTTAATTTTACATATTATAAAAGCTGTCAGGAATTGCTCTGGAAAAGGCTGTCAAGCTGTTTTTCAGGGAATTTTCAGAGTAAAAACGTCTCACTTGTTGTTTGATGGCTCCCATAACCCTGCAAAAATGTTTTTTTTTTTTTTTTTAACCAAAGCTCTTGAGTAAATTAGGCTAAATAAGCAACTTCAATTATATGATATCAGATGCTTCTTGAGAATGAACTATTCTTTGGATAGACAAGGACTCACAAGTGGTCATATTTTGGTCTGTATACATACCTGTGAGTCCGCAGACCAAAACAGCTTCTCTGTTCTTCACAGACCATTTCACCCATATCATCTTTTCAATATGAAAGGCAGTGACAACTATCCATCCATCTGAAACTGCTTATTGTATTCAGGGTCGGGGGGGTCCGGAGCCTATTCTGGCTATTGGTGCAAGGCAGAGAACAACCTAGGATGGCGAGCTAAGCCACCTAAGAGCACATTCACACACCAGTCACTATGGGCGCACACCAACAGACAAGCTGGTAACTCCAATTAACCTCAGCATGTTTTTGGGCTGTGGGGGGAAACCAGAGGACCCAAGGAAACCCCATCATGACACGGGAAGAACATGCAAACTTATGGAAACCTGCCAGAGCCTTGAACCCTGGTCCCAGAAGTGAGGTAACAGCCCTAACCACTGCAATGAATTTAATTGAATTAAATGACCAAGATAAGCAGATGGGTTATTGGTGATAGATTAACAACTATTCTGATGTCTTTCGGTGACATCAAACAGAAAACAGCACATCTGATTCGGATTAAATAGTCACTCTTATGACATGGTTCCTTTGAAAGGCCAAAGGTCACCTGAAATCCAATCTCATTGTGAACCCAGTCTAATTGTGCTTTCGTACACGATGACACTGAACTACTGAAGCGAATCTTGAAGCTGGAAGATGAAGCTTTTTAGATTGATTTACCAATCTGGTGTATATGCTGAAGTTACGGCCAAAACATCCCCAAAATTTCACAAATAAGAAGCTGATGCCTGGTTTAGCAAGAAATCGGAAAAAATATAACTATTATACACATGTTATATGTATCATTTTAGGCCTCTTTATGGTTTTTTTTTTGCATTTTGAAGTCAAAACTAAAATGCTGAATTTTGCCCCCCCCCCCTTTCTTTTTATGGCTAGTTGAGTTAGTTAAGTTGACCAGCTGTGTGGATCAGACATCTGTTAATTCTAAGGTTGGGGCAGCAGTCTCTGTTGGTTACAGACTCCCCCCAAGCCGTTACCCAGCCAGAGTTGTTTTGTGGCTAGATTCCTCATCCCCTGAAAGAAAAAAAAAGTAAAACTGCTGGTAAATTTCCATCAGATGGATGTAACACCCAGGTTAGTGTGCTAATTGAAAGCAGCAGCTTTCATAATTTCTTCCCTCTCAAAATTAAAACACTACAGTGTGGCGAAAGGCAGAAAAATATCATTACCTGTCATCCAATTGAATTCAGTGAAATAATAGTAACAATAATAGTAAAAGCACAGATACTTTGTGTAAGCTGTGCCAAAACAAAGAAGGGCATCTGACTGACTTATACTGGGTAGAAAAATTAGGAGATGATGTCATTTTTATGTCGTGATGCCGTGTTTGAGTCGCCATAGAAAATCTTATTTCAACTGTTTGCTCTTTTGTTTTGTTTTGTTCAACATAGCAAAAAAACTCTTTTCTATGGACAAAGAGCACCCCTGGTTTATGGCTGCAGCCTCTCATAACACTTGGTCGTAGTTAGCAGTTTGATAAAAGTTCTAGAAACAGTTCCCATCTGCAATTTTTCAGTTCCAGGTTTGTAACTGTCACACAATACATTTATTATAATTATATGCACATATTATATTATAACTGCCACATAGATTTCAGATAGAAATTAATATGGACAACATTGTGAATTTTAAATATATTACATATATATTTAAAGAAAGAATTAATGAAATACTAAGAAATTTTTTGTTACATTATACACACAATCACAGCTGTCGTTTCAGCTATGCTAGAGTATGGCGCCATATTAAAAATTAATACCATGTGGGAAATTATAACTGGTATATCTGATGAACAGGCAAAGATGGCAAGATGTACAGTAATGTGCAAAAGTCTTAGGCAGTCCAAAGAAATGTTTAAAGCTGTTTATCTGGGTAGCAAGTGTACTTTGGCTTCCAGAAGTGATTCAAAAGTATGGTGTTCGGTAACCATAGCAAAGCAAAAAAAAAAAACCACAATTGAACATTAGAACATATGCAAATTAAGAGTAACTCAATAAAAACTAGTAATAATTTCTTTTGTTTTCTAAAAAATACTGATATCTAGTTGGATGGCTAGATGAACACCGCTTCATTTCCCAAACCTCTCCTCAGGGGCACCTCAGCCGTTCCATGATTTTGTTAAATTTCACCAACAGCTCAATTAAATAATTAAATAAACTGGTTTAAAAAGTCAGTGACAGATTGACTAGCTGTATGAGGTGTGCTAGTGACCAAATCAAAAAATACATGGCTGCACTGGATGGTCGCTGCAAATACTGGGATGATTTTAGCAGAGGTTCTGAAATGACTAAGCTGACACACTTTGACAGGCATAATATAGTTTTACACCAACACGAGGATAATCTAAACATCATTTTCTTTGCCTGCCTAAGACTTTTGCACAGTATTTATTGTATGTCTACAAAGGAATATCACAAAACTGTCAATGCAAAAATATACAGTGATCAGTAAATGCACTAACCGGTAGAAGGTTATATCACAATGTGCACACAGTTCGTGGACACGTAGGATACGTGACAGTCGTGATCAGAAAGACTTAAAATCTTACTGGACGGCAGTAAGATTTAGAATTAAATCATTTAAAATGTTGTTAAGAAGATCCAACCTGAAGAAGCGTGACGTATTCATTCTCATCTCTCAGCTAACAACTGATGCATCTGCTTTTGCACATAAAATATATATGCTTATATATAATATTACGCGACTCCGGACATAGAAGATTAGAATCATAGAATCATGGACAGATTATGTAGTAGGACTGTTCTCGACATTAGCAGTCCTTGCTCTGCAGTGCCACCTACTGGATTAATGAAATACATGCCGTCAATTCAAGGTTACTGCATCTGTAAACATAGCAACTTTGTTCTCTTGTACCAATGCAATCCTACCAAGAACACAAGCTGCATACTTTCTATGAATGAGTAATTTTAATCAAGCAATCAAGTAAGATAACAGTGGGTACGTAATTATAGGTCCAAGTCCCTGCTTTACTAAGCATTTTGATTTGTGTAAGGGGTTTGGTGGTAAAACACATACTGCTTAATCATCGTGATTCATTGTAACACGTGGCATATTTCCACTGAAGTTGTGTGGTCCTGGTTAGTAGATGAAAATAGCTCACGAACTGCAAAATGCAATATTTAAAAGGGCAGGCTTTCATGCACCTGAGTATAATGACAGTGCCATAACAGAACTGCTGAAATATGCCCGCGCGGTTTTTTTTTGCCCCTGTAGCATGAGATTGTGCTAATTACAGCCATTTACAATGCCCTTTGATATCTTTTGATGAAGTGGTGCAGTTGTCAGCCCAGTTTCTGCTCCACTGGCATCTCAAAAATGTAACTGGATACTTGTGGCAGTCCATTATTTAATCATAAAAGGCATGATATTGCTTTCAACCATCGTTACTTTATAGTTTATGGTGTTTTTCTTTAGGTTAACAATGAGTATTGTGAATATTACATATTTGTGTTACCTGTCTAGACTAAGGTTTGTATTTAATCAGAGGCTTCGCTCTCATTTTTTTCTGTCTATGGTACTTCCCAATTCGATTTAAATAATACGCTTACGAAGAAAGAAAGCAAGCTATAAAATAATGAGGAAAACACAAAAACAGCAGTTACAATCATTAGGATGAAACACAGATTTGAAAAGGCTGCTCTGTGTACTTTATTCGTACAAGTCCTCAGTTGTGCGTCTGTGTTTCATACCCGTATCTGCCGTGTCACATGTGAACGCTTACTGTGTCGGCAGGGCCGACCTAACTTTGTTCGGGCCATAATTAAAATTTGATTAACCTAGTTGTCATTTCTCATCTTCCTTCCCCAACTGACGGGCCGATCAAATGCCCCCCGGTGAAGACTGGGCCATAAACAGCCGCCTTTGGCAGTCCTGCCAAAAATCCATAACTTCATAAATTTGAACAGTGTGTTTGTATAAGCGTAAACCCGAGCAAAGAATTAAGCTGACAAGGTAATAAAAGTGTTTGAACACCACAAGGTCGTACAAAAATCAATTAGGACAGCTCTAACACTGCCAAAACAATTCAGGTAATAGAAAGAGAAACATAAATAAATAAATAAATAAATAACTGGCTCAGACTAAGAAGAATGGATCCAGCCACACCTGGGCATGATTTTTGTAGAAACTAGACACAATGAAAAAGGCAAAATGCCACTAGCCACAGGTAAGTAAACAGGCAACTATTTTATTAAACATCTTAAACGTACTGAAATAATCCACTATAATTCTCTAGTAACACAGTCTCTCAAAGTATTAAGACGGTAAAAACATTTGGGGAAAAAAGGCAGAAGGACAAAAAATGCGAACAGTAGAGGGCAGTGGAAGTATGCATGCAGTTAAAGTCTGTATTATCCTCGTATGGAACGAACACGGTCTGTGAAGTGTTGAGAGATGAATTTTTGTTACATTAATTTAAAAATACCCTTGGATCTATTGTCTTAGACACATTGCATGCACATATGACTCTTTATACATGTTTGATTCTAGATTTAAATGTGAATTATTTTTATAACAGAAACACACGGTGCATGTAGTTTTGATAGATAAAATAAAACTGCAATACTTTTATTCAAATAAGAGTAAAAATAATTAAAACTAATTTTCATTGAAATAATTGATGAAATTAAAACGAACGACTGTTATCAGATTACTGACATAAATTATCAATGACTCGTTCTCGCCATCTGCATGAACCAATCGTAATTCACACGCATGGAGCTCGGAACCAATCAGAAAAGACACACTGATTTGAGCGTATCACCGTCTACGTCCATACTAATGTGTTTATTCTAAATTAAGAAATGGAAAAAAACTCAGCAATACAGTTCATTCGGATTGCGTACCGCGCAGGCATCACACTGCCTTTTGCTGTCATTTAGTAATAATACATATTCCAGCTGTCATTATGGTTGAAGCGTTCTGTGGAACTTGGAAGCTTGTAGACAGTCAGAACTTTGACGAGTATATGAAAGCGATTGGTGAGTTTTTTCCCGATGCAAACACTGCAAATATTATAAAGATGAAATTCGTGAGCACAATACATATTCTATGTTCTGAAGATTTTGAGAGTAATTGCTATTTCATGTTTAATTTGTATCAATAGGAGTGGGCTTTGCCCTCAGACAAATTGGCAACGTTACGAAGCCCACAATCATCATCAGTGAGGATGGCGACAAGGTCGTCTTGAAAACCCAAAGTACGTTCAAAAACAACGAAATATCATTCATTCTGGGAGAAGAATTTGAAGAGACAACACCGGACGACAGGAAATGCAGAGTAAGTGTATTTATACTTTTTCCTCTTGCATTTTTGGATAAATTAGTGCTTAATTCCGTATTACCGCCCCTATATGCAGTAAATACACAAAATTACTATACATTTAATGGGTTCATATAGAGTTGTCACCTTGTTGTGGAGTATTCTTGATAATATGGCATTCGGGTGGCAGGTGTCAAAGCACTCGGATATAATACGGTAGACAGGGGATCGGTATGAACATAATCGAAAGAACAGTGGGGCAGCTACCATGGGTATTACGGTAGATATATTATAGTATTCATTCGTACCACTGCAAATTGAACAAGTCGAATGAACAACTTGAATCACTTTTGATTATAGTCTACCGTGACCCTGGAAGATGACAAACTGGTCCAAGTTCAAAAGTGGGACGGCAAAGAAACCACGTTTGTCCGAGAGGTCAAAGAGGGGAAAATGATCATGGTGAGCTATATGTGCCTTGTTATCACAATCAGTGCACTACGATCTCTACAGTGCAGTAAAAAATAATGGTGCCACTTTACAATAAGGCTGCCCATGTAAAGGGTTTATGAATGGTTTATAATCTGATTATTAATTAGGTTGTAATACTTTGTAAATTATTAATAGACTATTTTAAACAACTTATAACACTTTTCTTTTTATTATGGAGTTACTACCATTTACAAGCGTCAAAAGGGCGCCTTATTGCAAAGTGGTAACAAAATAATGAAATTATCTGAACGTAGACTTTGGCCGTCAGCATATTTGCAGTAATCTAGAGTACTTGCTCGTTGACATGCTCAGTATCTAGACGATTATAGAGGCTCACTGTTGTGACTGCGTTACATTATCTTGTTATAACTATATTTTCTTTTTTTCTTCTTTTTGCAGAACCTTACCTGTAACGATGTTAATGCAGTGCGCATATACGAAAAGGTGTAAAATACCTCAGCTCTCTTTTAATAATTTCATGCTTACTTGCCTCTAGACCTAAAGGGCCGGTTTCCCGAACAAGGATTAAGACTAGTCTTGGACTGAATTGCCGTTTCAATGGAGATTCACCATTGTGACTCAAAGCTAGTCTAGGCTTAGGCTTAATCCTTGACTGGGAAACTGGCCAAAAATGTTTTCTTTTGGTTTGGTCTTATGAAAACACATCAACGTCTGTTGCGTCCACTTAATTTTTATATGAATAGCAAGAATATGCTACTGAAAATAAAATTAAATAAAAAAATAAGCAGGCCTACTGATTTTCTTATTGATTTTTTGACTATTTATCTTCTATAGCTTTGTCTTCTATGTCGCCTAAAGGCGACACTGCCTTTAACAAATTGGACTACTACAGTTATTTACCATCATACTTAAGGGATGAAATGAAAATGATAAAAAGAAAATACAATCTCCAAATATCCTGCTGAAATAAAAATTCAAGTGAAATAGCACCATTTGCATTTTAATTTTCCATTCATGTATGAGTCAGATGTGAAAAATTGAAAATTAAAAAATAAAATTAAAAACCATTTTCCAAATTGACTTTTCATTTCCTACTTTGGCTTTTCATTTTCAAGTTCACTACATGCAGATATATGTTAATGGGAGCGGGGCGGTGGGCGGAGCTACTGAAAACTGATGCGCTTCTCAGTTCGTTTGCCGATTCCTTTTTCCTCGTGTGTCTTGGCCATGGTCGCACGCGGCTTAAGTTAGCTAATTATCTGCAGCTTCCGATTCATTCATTGAACTGAGAACACGGTTCAAATTCAAACAATAACCTTGGTTCATTACGAGGCAAACTTATATGCTGGTCTTTGCTGGTCCATGCTGGTTTGAGTATTTGAGGTATCTGTCACAAAAGCGACATCTAGAGGCTGTGCAGGTACTTGCATGTTGGTCAAAGATGTGCATCCAATTCTCTAGAGATCTGCAGCGGGCAATGGAAGCAACTTCCTTGGACTTGAGTACTTGGTTGGCGGGGGGTGGGTTGGGTTTGGGAGGTGCAGTCCCGGAAGCTTTTCAGTCGTCTTGGGCTGTATACTGGGTGGAACTCACTTTTGCTTCCAGAACCACTTAAGGTTAAGACAAGTCACTTTCAGAGAGGCCATTCTGCACACCACAAATGTTCTGAGCTGTTACATTTTGTTACATTTCTGATGTTTCAGAGGTCTGGCCATTTTCCACTGACCTCACTCACTAGCAAGGTGTTTTCGCACAACAGAACTGCCGTTTATAGGATGTTTATTTGTTTTTTGTTCATTTCACTGTCCAGTGCAAACTCTAGACAGCATAGTGTGTGAATCTGACGGGAAGATGACTGTTGCTGAACTGCTGGAAACACCAGGTCTGGCTCCAGCCGTCACGCCATGTTGAAAATCAATTAGATCAGGCGTCTTAGTTGAACAGTGACGGGGTCTCTCATCCCTGCAGGTCCATTGCCTTCACAAGCAGATGTAGATAATAAACTGGGCATTGAGTGTATATACTTCATTCACTACCACACAAGGATGTTGTTGTACACATTTTTTTTTTTTTTAAATAAAAGAACAGGGGACGGAATTGTGAAAGAAGAAGAATAGGTCTCCCTTTTGCTCCCCAGTGGTAGTTTTCAGCCAGCCTGAATGCTCGTTTTTATTACCCTTTGAGAGGATGACCGGGCCTTGGGTTAGATTTAGCTCTAAGCTGATTTGTTCTCCCCACCATGGACTGAGTGAAACATGTTAGTCTGCAGCCAGTTGGCTCTGAGTGTGAGCATGACAGTGCTGACAGACATTCTTTAGTCTCCACAAGAAATTACCCTTATTGTCCTCTTTGAAAAGAAGACGGCTTGGGTGTCAGGAAGACTGTAACCCAGTGACATCCATGGGAACCCCAAATAAGGGGGGTATTTCCGTTACATAAAGGCAAACTGTGATAGGGCGATCTTTGAGGGAGGAGTGTTCAATGTACAATGGGCAGTACTGACTGCCATTGAACCAGACTCCAAGTATTAATGAAAAAAACTGCAGCCACAGTAATTAAAATGTTGCTTCGACGTAACAAAATGCTGACTTTCTGCCTTCTGACTTTATGATCATATACTTTGTGGGGACACACAGCTTTTCTTGTATGGTTGTGTTGTTTTTTGTCTGTAAAAGGCAAAAGTGTTTGTTCACATTTTTAATGGGTGACATGCTCAAACCATAAAATACTTTAGAAAAAGCAGGGAAATGTTACATTACCATATTTGGTGTGCCACATATTATTTCTTAGGAAACGGCATTAAAACCACACATTTTTAGAAACATTGGTAATAAACATTGGAAATTATAAACTTACAGTACAGGATAATATGAGAAGATTTTTATTGTTCTACTGATACTATTTTTTGGTTACCTTTAAACCTTTTATGTGAGGGCTATATATGATTATATTTGAGTTGAGAGTTCAGGACAGTGTATTTGAACAGAAAGGCAGAACTGCATGGCTATTGTCCTGATGGATTTTAAGAATCCCGTAAAATCTGTGACATAGTATAAACTCCAGAAGCATCCGTGCTTCGATGACATAAATGGAATCTTCTTGTTATTTACACACAATATCTGGGTGAAATGTGAGGTTCGTTTGAAAGAAAAAAATCCTGATGTCAAAGTTGTGAATATGAACAGTTTATTTATTAGCTTGACTAAAACAAGCAGCGCTGCTTTTAAGACATTAAATGTCATCCACAGAGCTGACAGCGGATCAGGCTACATGCTTTTGGAGAGTTCGACTCTGAACACTTATACAATCAATCAACTAACACATGTTTCCCAATCCGGTCCTTGGGGACCCACAGACAGTCCATGTTTTTGCTCCCTTACAGCTTCTGGAGCAAAAATGTGGACTGTCTGACAGGGAGCTGGGAGGGAGCGAAAACGTGGACTGTCTGTGGGTCCCTGATGACCAGATTGGGAAACACTTAATTAATTAATATATACTTATCAGTGCACCTTTTATTCAGCTTTTTTCAGTAGGATTCAACTTATATTATTACATGGGAGGTTGGAGTAAAGTATGTTTAATTTTTAAATTTTCATTTTGCGTAAACAATAATGTCATGCTGTTTATTAATCAATATCCTGCCTTATAACTGTGACATCAATAATGTAATGCTGTTTTAAAACCTTTGAAAATGAGGTTACTGCATGAAGAGTATCTACACACCTTTACTGAAATGCTGGAAAGTCATTGTCAGACTTTCAGAATTCTTTTTCAGAAAGAATTGTCAATTGTCAGAAAGAGTTATTTGTGACCTATGAACAAGCAAAAAAAAATCCATACGCACAGCCAATTTAAATGTTTGACTCAAAACAACTATTTCTATTGAAAATATTCTATATATGCCAGACAATAAAAGCATATTATATGCAAAATTGAAAAACGGTATTTTAAAAAAGGTGTCACAGGTGGACACCATTGTTCATGTCGTAAAGAATAGAACATGAAATGCTTCTCAGTGTTACATTTGGGGAAAGAAAAGCATTTTTCTTTTAACGCTTTACAGGTTATTTGGAAAACAAAATGAGTTACACAATGCTATAATTGCTTCTGGACATTAGACATGATAACATGGGCCCAGGATTACAGACCAATAAACAGATTTGTGTTTTCCTTGCTGTCAAATACGACGGGTGAAATGCTCTGCTGGGATATCGATCGTCACGTGAATCATACAGGCCTACAATAAGTGCCAAAGTGCATGATACACCCTCAGCACACTTTGATCAGCATTTTAAGTCAATATACAGCTTATCACTCTTTGCCCATGGTGGAGTCATTGTATATAGCACAGCAAGTTACACTTCAACTTAATATACAGAAGGATATTTAATGAATAAACATCAATGGTTCTTTATGGAATTGACCTGCAACCCTGTTAGGAACAGTACTGAGTAAATCTCAGAAAAAATGCCCCATTGCTGCCCAGATACAAATATAACATATTCACTGCTAGTATTATATATTATATCAAAAAAATATAAAATGTTTATATAATAATATAATAATAATATAATATACATAATAATGATATAATATATAATGCATATAATAATATAAAATATATTATGTATTATAATATATGTCGTATTATAATATGCTGTATTATTATTTTATTATATTATATAGTTACTTATATAAAGTATATATAATTTATTGCATAATTCATTTACTTTTTGAAATTGCATGGTCAGAAATACACGAGACCAATGTAAAAGTTTTCACTCATTCAGGAAGAGAGAGAATACTTCCAGCACCAAGATGCCACCATTGACTCAAATAATGAGCCCAACGGAAAATGACATTAACTTAAAACATATTACATTTCTTAAGATTCTAGAAGTTCCCTGAATTCTTTATAAACAATAATAAGCATAAATAATGTGTATTACCACCTTTCTGACATTACAAGTAACTCTAGTGATGGTCAAAATATGCCAGTTGGTCATATCAGTGTAAATGAAAACTGAAGCAGCCTCCCACGATTACCGTTACATTACAGTGCGGCTGGCACAGCACAAACTTGAAGACGATACAGTATCTTGGCTTGTCCAATCACAAGACACTGTACCATCCACTGAACATCCTCATTCGCTGAATAGTGACACGTGCGAACGTAGGAAATGAGCACTCCAGACCCCTCCCACTCAAGAACGGTGCAGAAGGGCTATTTACGAATTTGTGTGCCCTGTGTTACGATCAAGTCAAAAATGTTAAAAGTAGGTTGACAGATAAGTCAGTATACATAGCGGTGGCTTCATAAGGCCACGTCAATACATTTCTAAGGCAGCTTTCTTAGTCACTGAATAAAATGTAAACTTTTAAAATATGCTTTTGTTACATCTTGTGACAGGACTTTAGAAAGTTTATGTAAATAGGTTCAAAAGTACTCTGCATGTAACCTGCTAAGTAGAAAAGGATATTTAATCGTTCCCTAGTATTTTACATGTATTCAGCACTGTTAAACTGTCAACCATTAGAAATGTAAACAAGTATTCAGCACGGAACATTTTGAATTCATGGTTATGCACTGAGGATTCTGGGAATTATTTTCACCAAAATCTGCAACAGACAAAGTTTCCTGGAAAGGATTTGGGTTTATACTGCTGTACCTGTATGGCAGCAAAGGAAACAAGCACCGTAACAGGTCAAATAAATGCCATTCTCTCCATTCCAGGCAGTCTTCCGTTACTGTTAAGGACCTTTTGAAAAGTGCCAGAGCCCCAGCTGAACCTTAGCAGTTGCCGCGGCAGGAAAGGTGAACAGCACAGGTGCTGTCAGGTAAAGCTGCCCTACTGTGCTGGGCCCAGACTGCCTCAGTAGTTTGAAAGAGGCAGTCTGAATTGTATGTTCTGCCAAGGCATGAAGGGGAACAGTGGGTATTGGCCGTTCTCTTCATCCACAAAGACACACTGGAAGAAGTGGATATCCCCTGTAGAGTTTCAAATTAAAATTGGAAGTTCATATGTATGAATACACCTACATACATACATACATCTATGCGTTTCATTTAGAGATTAAGATTGTAATTCTTTGCAGTGAATTTATTATGCTGACTAAGACGTGTTCGCATTCATTTACTGGTTCATTCATTTTCAACAATTCCCCTTGAACATTTTTCTGGGGGGGGGGGTTTGATTTTCATTGATATAGGCACACCGACTTTTTCAGAAATGTGTCCATCATTATACTGGTGGGTGGCTAAAGGGGCTATCCTACGAACCAAATGATGACTCAATTATTAAACAAACTGAATAGAATGGGAAGGATGAACGATATGAATGAACTGACTAAACTGAATAAATCAGTGTACTGACCTAGATCATTTTGATCACTTAAAAGAACTCAAAAAGAACAAATTAAATGACATGAGTCTAAGTTATTTGTTTTATCTCATTTCTCTCAAGTCTTGGATGAAACTGAACTTACAACTTTGTATCACGTCATCTGCAACGGGCTCCGGCTCTTCTGCAAAAACAGGGATTGAGCAGAGATATCAGCTCAAGCAGCACATTTTGTTAATGTCAGGTGACATATTTTTACATATTTTCCTTTACAGTATATTTATATACTTTGCTCAACAACAAACAACAACCCAAATGGCTGGTCTACCACTGCAGTTTTACGCATTCGCTCAGCTTGTGATTGACTGAAGCCTCATTATCTAGAGGGAACCTACCTTCCGCTTCCTCCATCTTGATATGTTTCTTCTCAACAGGCTTATCTGTGAACCACAAAGTCACAAAAGCAGAATGAATGAAACCATTGAAGCTGCTGCAATGTTCAACACATTTTTAAAGATTTGTAAAAAAAACAACTGACAGAATGTGTAGAAGTGGTTCATATGTGGAGTACGGGCATTAAAAAAAGCTAACGAGAAGTCTGATGTCATCATTTTGTCGTATAATTTTAAAGAAACATAACATTTTTTATCACTTTACTTGGCTCAATCAATACCTTTCTTTGCACGGGCTGGTTTGGCCTTCACTTTAAGGTCTTTAGGTTCTGAAACAATTTAAAAAGTACATTTCTTTCAATGTAACTATATAATAAGACCAATTCATGCCCAGTGCTTATGCAAAATGAGTATAATTCAAGGACTTAAAGGCCAAAGTACAAAAGAAATGACTTACTGAAATGTAATGCACAACTTTTTTGGTTAGAAAACACTGAAATTACTGATATACAAACTATGAAGAGAATTAATATACTGCCCTCCCTCCAAAAACACATTAATAATATAGGAGCCAACATTTAACTGTTTTTAAATGAAAATCTTGATGTATTCACATCATTATCTAGACTCTCATATGTCTCAGATACAAGAGAATATTTTTCAGAATTTTAAAAATATATTCAACAAAAAAATTTGACATTTCTTAAGTCATTAATGAAATATTAAGTACCTTTTCGGGGAGGTGAAGTCAGTTTCACCTGGGGAACCTTACTCTCTGGAACAAGAATGAAACATCTACATCACTTAAATGCAACATTATTGTTAAATATACCAAGATACCAGGGACATTGAGTTACCTTTATTAATGAGAGTGAACAAAAACAAAAGAAATGTAGAAGTTATATTAAAGCAGCACTTCTACCTTTCTCCACCTGATCTTTTCTGGCCTTCTTTTTTGGGACAACAGGTTCTGAAGAAAAGCATTTTCATATTTACTACAATAATCAATTTACTACCATGTACTACATTACTACAATAATAAGTCATTTAAAATGCCGTCATAAAAAAATCATAGAATATGGCAAATTGCTGCTGACCTTAAAAAAAAAAACATAAAATAATGCACACCTTTCTTTTCAGAAACCTGTTTGATCTTGTCTTTAGTACGTACTGGCTCTGAAACATGACAAACACTCAGAAATTTGGTTATCCACAGAACAACAGGAGTACTTTATTGCTTGCTGATTAATGTCTCATGACCAAATATTACATACATTTTTGTATTAGCCTGACCTGGGTCTTCAGGAGCTCCAGACTCAACATGGTCATTGGGTTGGGTCATGTACTGGATGGGAAGCCAGTCCACCACAGGGCAAATACACTACCATGCACTATGGGCATTTTAGTGACGTCAGTTGTCCTAATGATTGTGTCTTTGAGGAGGAAACCCAAATGACACAGAAAGAACATGCAAATTCAAAGATGGAACTTGAATCCCCAGTCCTGGAGGTGTGAGGATGTGACCACTGAGCCATTATCCCCCCACCCACATCCATCCATCTTTCATTCCGGGTCACAGGAGTCCAGAGCCTTTGGGCACTCAGCAAGGCATGTCCCACCCCGAGGACTCCAATTCACATGAGCATTTCAGATACTCCACAATGACACGGGGAGAACATGCAAGCCCCCCCCCCACCTGGAGCCAAGTTAGACACCTGAGACCTGGTCCCAGAGGTCTGAGGCGACATTGGTAACCACTGCACCACCATGCTGCCCTCCACCCACAAGATATTTGCAAAATTATTGTATGTCAATTACCATTCCTTTACCCCATTTTTCTGTTCATACCTTTTTTTGGTTTGACCTCCACAGTCTTCTTTTTAGGAACTTCAGCTTCTGAAAAAAACAATATGAATTGAATCATGTCAATCAATCAATCAATCAATCAATCAAAACTAATTATTAAAAATCTAGCAAATCTATGTCCAGGATTATGGTGGCCAATAATCTTAATGATTCAATTAAAATAATAACAACTGTGAGAAATTAATTTAAATAAAAAAATTTAAAATGTATGAATTTGAGTACCTCGTTTTGGAGAAGTTGGCTGTTTGGCTGCCAGCGTAACATTTGACTCTAAAACATAAAATATTTTCCAGTTTTCAAAATTTCTGCCATTACGTTACAAGATGTTCATCGGTTCAATCCTCAAGACTGGCATACATAACGTGACCAAAACATTTGTCTACTGCATAATGAGATAAAATGCATGTGAATGATTAAGCAGATCAGTTACAAAAGTCACGCACCTTTTTTGGAAGTCTGTACTGCAGACCTGTTCGTGATGATTGGATGGTCTGGAATAAAATTTCATAGTATTTAGCACAGTATAGTGGTTAGCTCAGTTTACCGAAAAACATAAAACCTGAGAATAGCAAAAAATCAAAACTCATCGAATTATCCCATCATACTACTTCAAATACTGAACACGAGATTTCTAGCTGAACCTTACCATACCAACGCGGGGGTCCTGGACAGTAGCGTGGCAGAGGATCACATATAGGACCTGTCACATACAGCAAGACATTAATTCCAGCACGTTCCTTTCAATACTCCAGATTATTAGCGAATCATAATGTTAATGTATAATTCACAGCGCTGGATTGGGGATTATAACAAAGACACCTATTCCTTTTAGGATTAGGATTGTAAACTGGGATAATTTGTGAAAGTGAAATGCAAAAATCACGTAAAGCCTTAACTACAATAGTACTACTTTTAATATATTAGAATGCTTTAAAAAATAATCATTTGGTAACACCTTTTTTGATGGGGCACAAATACATAGTAGTAACTGAGTTACTATTGAAGTACAAATCATGTACAAATATAGTTGCTTCTTAAGGTAAAAGATACTTCCTGTGTTTCTGACCATATAATCTATGTGTAAACAGGTTTATATATATATATATATATATAAAATCTATGTGTAAACTTTGATGGGAGACCAGCTAGGAAAGCTGAGTTGTTGCTGGAAGAGGTGTTGGTGTGGCCAAAAGGGTTATAGCCCATCCTGTGGTCAGTCTGGGTCCCGATGCCACAGTGACGGGGACACCATGCTTTAAAAATAGTGCCGTCTTCCAGATGAGACGTGAAACTGAGTCCCTGACTCTCTCAGGTCATAAAGGGTCTTGGGTCATCTTTTGAAAGAGCAGGGGAGGTTCCCCAATGTCTTGGCTAAATTGCCCACTGTGGCCCATTCAAATCTCCCAATCAACTCCTATATCGAATTGGTGAATTCTCTCCTTCCCCTTCATCACCTCAGTTACTGTGTGGTGAGTGTACTCATGCAGAATGGTTGCCGCCACATCATCCAGGTGGGGGCTACACAGTGGTGGCGGTTGAAGTGGCTCCCCTTTGGTTCTGAAAAGTGCTTTGGGTGTCTTGGAAAGCATTATATGAATGTAACATTCATTCATTCAGTCATTTACCACGATTCATTAATGATAAACAAACATGAGATCCTTATTTCTCTTGCGTTATTCATTACTTGTCCCTTCAGTAGTTCACTAAGGTGTGCAAAATTATCAGATATAGCAACAAATATGTTAGCTGCTTGGGATGAAAGTGGCATCTTGATTCATTAATGATGAACCAATATGAGATTGGTATTTAACTTGTGTTATTCATTACTTGTTCCTTCAGTAGTTCCTTCAGTAGTTCACAAAGGTTTACTGAATTAATAGATATAGTAACAAATATAGTAACTGCTTGGGATAAAACCCGCACCACGATTCATTAATGATGAATTACCATGAGAATATGTAAATAAGACCTACTTTGTGGTTATTTAATATATATATAACATATAACACATAGTAATAACATAATGCTATATTATTTGTGCTTTGTCAAATAAAGTGTTATTAATAATTTTAATAATGTTCCATGGGCTTTTAGTGTTACCTCTCTTCTTGTGCACTTTTTTTGGAGTCCCTGGAGCTGAATAAAAAGAAACATAGATAAAGTTATATGACAATGTACTGAAATGCATCACCAGCCATTAAAAGTATTCTCGAAAGCTATTTTTATAGGCGTGGAGCTACACCGTAGCTACCAATAAATAAAATGCATAATGTATTGGAATTGTAATGTATGAGCTAATGAGTAATAATCATTCATTTATTCTGATCACACATCGCCAGTTGTGTTTACCGCTCAGTTTAGGCTTCTCCTCAGATTTTCCGTGAGCTCCTGGTGTTCAGGTGCACATAGACACACAAGCAAAACAAAATAATTTTCTTGAGTGTTACTCTTACATACATGCATATCTACATACATAGATACATATTTACAAATTTTACAAATGGCACAGTGAAAACAATCCTTCTTCCAACAGCTTATTCTGATCAGGGTTGTGGAGTGAGATAAACCAAATGCCAATAACTGTTTTGATTTTAAGAATAAATATTAAACTATTGGACCTCTGAAAATTGCCCCTATTTGAATCCTTGCCAATTGTGCTTTTCTAAGAAGTTCTTTTAAGGAAAAATACTAAATATGTACGTATTAAAGATGTAATTCTTACATTAAACTTGCGTTAAATGTAATTCTTACATTAAACATTGCGTTAAAATGGTCTTACTGAATATAATTCACTTTCCAGTAGTACTGTCTGTTTCTGCGATACAGTGAGATGGTAACATGCTCGCCTTCATTCAGGTGATATTCAGGAATGATACGGAATACCTTTGCATTGTTAATTGCTTCCTGTCTGAGAATGGAACAGAAGATGACTGAAATGCACCGTTTACTTCATTCTCTTGTTTCTTAAAGTTTTTTAAAATCCCTCTTTTCCATACTCACTTTTAGCCACGACCTCTTTGCGCTTCTGCACTTTGGCTTCAGCGGCGACCCCCACTTTTTCTCCAGCCTCCTCTCCCTTCCTTGCTTTCTTCTCCAGTTTCACAGGCTCTCCTACAGCTTCTTTCTCAGTCTTTATTTTCTGCTTCTCTGCAAAGACAATTAGTGGATATAAGAAATTTCAGCAGGTTTGGAAAGGGGACCAAAGCTGTCCAGACACACCTGCATTAAATGTACTTGTCTCTATTTTAGCTGTGTAATTCACCTTATAGTAACAGGCTTCAAGGCAGTATACATCAAATATTGCAACCAAGAGAAGTGTTTTAAAATTTTCCAAAATTTTATACTATTCAAAATAGTTCCCTTTTCTGTTGATGACAACATTGCAGACTCTTGGCATTCTTTAAACCAGCTTCCACATGTAGCCACCTGGAATGCTTCTCCAGCACTCCAGTCCTGAAGGAGTTTTCGCAAGTTTTGGGCTCAAGTTGGCTACTTTGCTCTTACTCTTTAATCCAACTCATCCCAAACCAGCTCTATATGGTTTAGGTCGGATGACTGTGGGGGCAGGTTATCTGTCACAGCACTCCATCTCAATCCTTGCTCATGATATAATACAGTACAATTTTGACTGGTACTGTATATAAAAGTAGAACAAGCTTATTTAGAGTTCCAGAATTAAGTTATAGTTAAAAGGTCATATCTTATCTCCTTTTTTGTTTATCCTAAATGGCATATTCTGCTGTCTTTACCTTTGGATTCAATAATTCTTGGTTTCTGCATTTTGGGTTTGACTTTTCCAGCTTGTTCCTCATCCTTCCTTTTTATCTCTGTTTTTGTCTCAGGTTTTCCAGGCTTTTCCTTGACTTGTTCTTTTTTGACTTTGGTCTTTTCTTTTGAAACTTTTTCTGAAACTTTGTCAAGCTTTGCTGCAAGACAAATAAAAAAACACAAGTAATTGGTAAGCATACTGTAGGGGTTTGCTTAGTGTAACAAAGCAAACAGGTATTTTTGTGTCATTTTTAAATCATGTTACTTTGGTATTCAGGCTTTTTTTGTTTGTCCACTTTCGGTTCTGCTGTGGTCTTGACTTTTTCTATGGCCAGTTCTTCCTTCTTCAGTTTCGCCACTTTGGGCTCTGCAGTCAGTTTAGGTTTTTCTATAACTGGTTCTTCCGTCTTCTGTTTCTCCACTTTGGGTTTTATTGTGGGTTTGGCTTTTTCTACAAGCAGTTCCTCCTTCTTTGGTTTCTTCATTTTGGGTTTTGCTGTAAGTTTGACTTTTTCTGTAACAGGTTCATCCTTCTGTGGGTGGTCCACTTTCAGTTCTGCTGTGGGTATGACTTTTTCTGTAACCAGTTCTTCCTTCTTAGGTTTCTCCACTTTCGGTTCTACTGCAGGTTTGACTTTTTCAGAAATGGGTTCTTTCTTTGGTTTCTCCACTTTGGGTTCTGCTTTGGGTTTAACTTTTTCTGTAACTGGTTCTTCCTTCTTTGGTTTCTCCACTTTGGGTTCTGCTGTAGGTTTCACTTTTTCTGTAACAAGTTCTGCCTTCTTTGGTTTCTCCACTTTAGGTTCTGCTATAGGTTTGGCTTTTTCTGGAACAGGTTCTTCCTTCTTCGGTTTCTCCACTTTGGGTTCTGCAGTGGGTTTGACTTTTCCAGTAACCAGTTCTTCTT
>JAODJW010000026.1:18190219-18212964 GCA_026777045.1 Hyperopisus bebe
CTGCTGTAGGTTTGACTTTTTCTGCAACAGGTTCTGCCTTCTTTGGTTTCTCCACTTTGGGTTCTGTTGTAGGTTTGACTTTTTCTGTAACAGGTTCTTCCTTCTTTGGTTTCTCCACTTTCGGATCTACTTTGGGTTTTACTTTTTCTATAACTAATTCATCTTTCTTGGGTTTCTCCATTTTGGGTTCAGCTTTGAGTTTGACTTTATCTGCAACTGATTCTTCCATCTTTGGTTCTTCCACTTTGGGTTCTGCAGTAGGTTTTGCTTTTTCGGAAATGGGTTCTTTCTTTGGTTTTTCCACTTTGGGTTCTGCTTTGCGTTTTACTTTTTCTGCAACTGGTTCTTCCTTCTTCATTTGCTCTACTTTGGGTTCTGCTATAGGTTTGGCTTTTTCTGTAAAAGGTTCTGCCTTCTTTGCTTTCTCCAGTTTAGGTTCTGCTGTGGGTTTGACTTTTTCTATAACAATTTCTTCCTTCTTCGGTTTCTCCACTTTGGGTTCTGCAATGGGTTTGACTTTTCCAGTAACCAGTTCTTCTTTCTTTGGTATCTCCACTTTAGGTTCTGCTGTAGGTTTGACTTTTTCTGCAACAGGTTCTGCCTTCTTTGGTCTCTCCACTTTGGGTTCTGCTATAGGTTTGGCTTTTTCTGTAACAGGTTCTTCCTTCTTCGGTTTCTCCACTTTGGGTTCTGCAGTGGGTTTGACTTTTCCAATAACCAGTTCTTCTTTCTTCGGTATCTCCACTTTGGGTTCTGCTGTAGGTTTGACTTTCTCTGTAACAGGTTCTGCCTTTTTTGGTTTCTCCACTTTGGGTTCTGGTATAGGTTTGGCTTTTTCTTTAACAGGTTCTTCCATCTTCGGTTTCTCCACTTTGGGTTCTGCAGTGGGTTTGACTTTCACTGTAACAGGTTCTGCCTTCTTTGCTTTCTCCATTTTAGGTTCTGCTGTAGGTTTGACTTTTTCTGCAGCAGGTTCTTCCTTCTTTTGTTTCTCCACTTTGGGTTCTGCTATAGGTGTGGCTTTTTCTGTAACAGGTTCTTCCTTTTTCGGTTTCTCCACTTTAGCTTCTGCAGTGGGTTTGACTTTCACTGTAACAGGTTCTGCCTTCTTTGCTTTCTCCATTTTAGGTTCTGCTGTAGGTTTTACTTTTTCTGCAGCAGGTTCTTCCTTCTTCGGTTTCTCCACTTTGGGTTCTGCAGTGGGTTTGACTTTTCCAGTAACCAGTTTGTCTTTCTTTGGTTTCTCCACTTTTGGTTCTGCTGTAGGTTTGACTTTCTCTGTAACAGGTTCTGCCTTTTTTGGTTTCTTCACTTTGGGTTCTGGTATAGGTGTGGCTTTTTCTGTAACAGGTTCTTCCTTTTTCGGTTTCTCCACTTTAGCTTCAGCAGTGGGTTTGACTTTCACTGTAACAGGTTCTGCCTTCTTTGGTTTCTCCACTTTGGGTTCTGCTATAGGTTTGGCTTTTTCTGTAACAGGTTCTTCTTTTTTTGTTTTCTCCACTTTGGGTTCTGCTATAGGTTTGGCTTTTTCTGTAACAGGTTCTTCCTTCTTCGGTTTCTCCACTTTGGGTTCTGCAGTGGGTTTGACTTTTCCAGTAACCAGTTCTTCTTTCTTTGGTTTCACCACTTTGGGTTCTGTTATAGGTTTGGCTTTTTCTGTAACATGTTCTTCCTTCTTTGGTTTCACCACTTTGGGTTCTGCAGTGGGTTTGACTTTTTCAGAAATTGGTTCTTTCTTTCGTTTGTCTACTTTAGGTTCTGCTGTAGGTTTGACTTTTTCTGTAACAGGTTCTTCCTTCTTTGGTTTCTCTACTTTGGGTTCTGCTTTGGGTTTTGCTTTTTCTATAACTAATTTTTCTTTGTTTAGACTCTCCATTTTTGATTCTGCAGTGGCTTTTTCAGTAACTAGTTCTTCTTTCTTTGGTTTCTCTTCTTTTACTTCAATTCTTGCTTTGACTTCCTCCTTTGGTTTCTCCACTTTGGATTCTGCTTTGAGTTTTTGTTTTTCCATAACTAATTCTTTTTTGGGTTTCTCAATTTTGGGTTTGACTTTTTCTCTGACTGGTTCTTCCTTCTTTGGTTTCTGCACTTTGAGTTCTGCAGTGGGTTTGGGTTTTTCAGTAACCAGTTCTTCTTTCTTTGGTTTCTCTACTTTGACTTCAGTTCTTGGTTTGATTTTTTCTGTAACCGATTCCTCCCTCTCTAGTTTCTCCACTTTGGGTTCTGCTTTGGGTTTTACCTTTTCCATATCTAATTCTTCTTTCTTAGGTTTCTCCAGTTTGGGTTCAGCTTTGGATTTGACTTTTTCTCTGACTGGTTCTTCTTTCTTTTGTTTCTGCACTTTGGGTTCTGCTGTGGGCTTGACTTTTTCTTTAACCAGTTCTTCCTTCTTTGGTCTATCAAGTATGGTTTCTGCTGTGGGTTTGACTTTTTCTGTAACTGGTTCTTTCCTCTTCTGTTTCTCCAGTTTTGGTTCAGCTTTGAATCCGACCTTTTCTGTTACCAGTTCCTTCTCAGGTTTCTCTCCTTTGGATTCTCCCGTAGGTTCGGCTTTTTCGGAAACTGCCTCTTTCTTTGGTTTCTCCAGTTTGGGTTCTGCTGTGGGTTTGACTTTTTCTGTAATTGGTTCTTCTTTCTTTGGTTTCTCCATTTTTAATTCTGTTGTTGGTTTGACTTTTTCTGTAACTGGTCCTTCCATTTTCAGTTTCTCCACTTTGAGTCCCTCTGTAGGTTTGACCTGTTCTGTAACAGGTTCTTCTTTCTTTGGTTTCTCCACTTTGGATTCTGCAGTAGGTTTGACTTTTTCTATAGCTGGTTCAAATTCCTTTGCTTTTTCCACTTCCTTCTCAGGTATTACAGACTTCTTTTCAGATTCTTTATCAGCCTTTGCCCTCTGTTTTTCTACAAGTACAAACAGACAAAGGGAACTGAAAGCTGCTCAAGTTCTATAACAATCAAAATTCCAATCCCATGCCAGATTAGGGCACAAAGCAGCAGTTCCCTGGGTGGGATGCCAGTCCTGTGCAGTCTAACATCATCATCATTGTCATCATCATCATCTGTATTTTTTAGCTGGGTGAGGTTGAGATACAGATAGCTGGAAATGAATGTTTTCATTTACCTTTGGGTTCCAACTCTCTCACTTTATCCGTTTTAACTTCCAGAGCTGGCTTGGCTTTTTCTTTTTTCTTTGATTTCTGTGCTTTTTCCTTCTGCTTTGAAGGCCTCTTTGTTTCTGCTTCTGTTTCAGCTTCTGCTTTGTGTTCTTCTGACAGTAAAAAACACAACAGGTGACTTTGCTTTCATGTCACAATATTACATTTAAAACATATATTAAACATTCACATCATCCTATACCATCTGAAATATTAATTAATTGTAAATGAATACATTTTAAAATATTAAATATTAATGCAGTTTATTTTTCCTTTAACCCAATGCTGTGTTTTCAACTTTAACACTAGGAACATTGATGCCTGAACAATTAAAAATTCATTATATTCAATATATTTTTATTTTGAATTAGGAGTTGATACAAACTATTTTGTTCTGTCTTCCGCTAAGTATTATTTGGTGATTTGGTTGGTTATATGCTAGATTCATTCACCATATTTTTATTTAAATGCTTTGTCTGTTTGTTTGTCTATTACTTTTGATGTCGGCTGTTTTTGGCTTCTCCACTTTAGATTCAGGAGCAGGTTTAATTCCCTCAGCCTTTTCTTCTCTCACTGTTTTCTTTTCTGCTTTTGCAGGCTTGTCTTGTTCTTTTTCGTCCTTTATTCTTCCTTCCTTTACTTTTTGCTTTCCTGATACTTTTGGCTTAAGTGCTGCAGAAATCAGATCCAACAACGTTGTAGCCACTGACATTTTATAGTCAATTCATTGTAAACCATACAATACTATTGTCCTAAAACATCAAAAGGTAATACTTAATTGCTGACTTATTGTTGAAATATCTAATGACCCACTTTCTATTTGAAGACTGTAAATGAATACACATATTAAAACATCCAAGAATATACCCAAATATAATCTAAATGTTCTTGTTTTAAAATTACTAATCTACAATAATCCTGCTAGTTTATTGTCATATAAAATTTTTGTTACTGATGTCACAGTCTGTTTTCCCTAAATCTTGACTGTAACTTGCATTGGTATGTTTACCTTTAGATACCGTCTCCATCGGTTTTTCGACCTCTGATTCGGAGGGGGGCTTGGTTTTCTTCACAGTTTTTTCATCTTTCTTTTCTCTTTCTGTTTTCTTGCCAGGTTTCCCCTCTCTTACTTTTTGTTCTAGTTCCATAACATATTTTGTATGTGGGGGGGGGAGTTTGGGGGATAAGAATACCAGTACCGTTGTAGGTTATTTTAAGTATATTCTTTATACCAGGGGTCTCAAACTCTAGTCCTGGGGGGCCGGAGCCCTACACAGTTTTTGCTTCACCCTCATTTAACACACCTGATTCAACTTCGTGTGCTAACTACCACACAGCTCTTGAGTTGAATCATTTGTAGTGGAACAGGGAAAGAACTAAGCTACACAGGGCCCCGGCCCCCCAGGACTGGAGTTTGAGACCCCTTCTCTATACAATTAAAATTACATTTACTGATTTATAATGTTGATACACTTTTGTATTTGCAACTTAATGACCTACAGTATCCTACACTGGGTGGATACAAAAGGTCTTTGGAAATGTTACGTCTTTGAAATAACGAGAGCCCAGGGCTAAGCACAAATGGGGCTTTTGTCCTCCTGCCTTCCGTCTTGCTCTCCTTACCTTTGGATTGATCCTCCTTTGCTTTCTTGACTGTGGGTTCCACAGCTGCTTTGGTTTTTTCAAGTTTCTTTTCCACTCTTTTCAGTTCCTCCACTTTCTTCTCTGGCTTTTTGTCCTTTTGTGGTTTCTCAGGTACTGCTGTCAGTGGAAATGGGCATTCATTGAGAACACAAGCTGTGTGTCTTTGATAAGGTTCAATTAGGCTTTACATCTTATTTTGCATTGTCCTGTTGTTCCTAATTAGTGTGTCCTGCTAATTGGCACTGTCGTTTTTACCTTTGCTTTCAGTCTTCTTTGGTTTCTCGACTTTGGGTTCAGCTGTAGGTTTGACTTTTCCCACAATTACCTCCTTTTTTTGTGGTATCTCTACTTTCTTCTTCACAGCACCTTCCTTTTTTTGTTCTTTTTTGTCTTTTTCCTCTTTTTCTTTTGGTTTTTCCGTTACTTTGTCAGGCTTAATAGCTATAAGGGAAATCAATTAAGAAAAATCACAAGCCGTTGCTGAGCATAATTTAGCGATTTATGCAGTCAGTAATTCAGCTGTTGACATTTTTTGAATAAAGTTTTTACCTTTGAGGTCGACCTCTTTTGGCTTTTCCACTTCAGGAGGGGGTTTGATATCGCTCATCTTTGATATCTCTACTTTCTTCTCGGGTTTTAACTGTATTTTTTCTCTTTTTGTCTCCGCTACTGTGACAAGCTTTTCTAAAGAAACAAAGAGTTGATAGACACAGAGTGAGTAGTTTCAGAACGTTTACGATGGTTTATTTGCAACAGGTGTGTTTTTTCAGACACAAACTTCATGCAAACTTGCAAAATTTTATGACGAAGTGAAACGTGATTAGCGAAATGCTAAGAAGTTCACAAATGTCCACCAGCGTTTTCTAAGATTCAAAGCATCATGACTCATAAAGTATGCTTCTATCCCCCAAAATTCTGTTATTTACCAGAAATATTGATGTGATAGAACTACATTCAAAAATAATGCCAGCAATGGGACAGAGTAAGAAGTATTACAGTCAATTTAATGGAAAACTTGGTTGGGAAATCATTTGACTAAGCAAATTAACTCACATTTACTCAGTATATTAACTCACACTCCAATTCATAAATAAATGCAGATCTGTTTGACTTTCAAGTTATGGAACAGAATGAAAATTCTGCTTTTTGTGGAAGATACACTATATTGCCAAAAGTATTGGGATACCCCTCCATATCATTGAATTCAGGTGTTCCAATCCAATAGCTACAGACCTCCAAGCTTCGTGTGGCCTTAAGATTTGCTCAAGAATAGCACGTAGAGAGCGTGGTGGAATGGTTTTCCATGGCCAAGCAGCTGCATCCGAGCCTTACGTCACCAAGTGCAATGCAAAGTGTCGGATGCAGTGGTGTAAAGCATGCCGCCACTAGACTCAGTGGAGTGCAGTGGAGACATGTTCTCTGGAGTGATGAATCACGCTTCTCTGTCTGACAATCTGATGGACGAGTCTGGGTTTGGCAGTTCCCAGTTGAACGGTACTTGCCTGACTGCATTGTGCCAAGTGTAAAGTTTGGTGGTTTTGGGGTTGTTTTTCAGGAGTTGGGCAAGGCTTCTCAGTTCCAGTGAAAGGAAAGGACATGGATGAGCGAGTCTGATGTGGCAGAACTTGACTGGCCTACACAGAGCCCTGACCTCAACCCGACAGAACACCACTGGGACACTGGGATGAATTAGAGGGGAGACTGTGAGCCAGGCCTATGTATTAAGAATGGGATGTCATTAAAGTGTAAAGGCAGGTGGCCCAGTACTTTTAGCAATATGGTGTAGATGGATAGAATGAAACAGTTTTACTTATTTACTTTCTGATTTCTGTAGTTGCTGTAGTACTAGCTTTACAGGTGAAGATAACTCCCTTCATTAAACACATCAAACTGTTTACTTCATGTTTTATGGTATTTTCTGCTGATCTTTTTACCCTCAGGTTTAGTTTTTCTCGGCTCTTCCAGTGAAGGTCGGTCTGCTTTTTTCTCGGCTATCGGCTTTTCTTGTTTTTTCCTGTCTTTCTGTTTTTCTTCCTTGGTCTTCAGCTTCTCTGACACTTTAGCTTGAATGTAAATCAAACAATACAGATTACAGGATACATGCAAATACATAGGCATCGCGTAACTACAAGCATGACGCATGGAAATAAGAAACTGCCACCACAGTGCCTGCTTATGTTCGAAATACTTTAAAAGTGATTAGAATTTACAATATTGCAATAGTCGGCAAAAACAACCGTGACTCAAATTGTGTGACTCAAGAATAAATATGCGGTGTGACTGTAAGGTTCCTTTAATGATGGGAGATGGAATTTGGAAGGGGGGGGGGGATGCGGGAAGTGTAAACAACCTTGGGCCCCACACTCTAGGGGCCCCCAATGATCTTGACTTTTTTTTTTGAGCAACAAAACACATCAAAAAATGAGCACTATTAAACAATTTATATAACTAATTCGCTTAAAATATTACAATCTATAATAACATGGCAAGAGCAATACCCCCTCCCCCATCAACAAATTTTGCCGACAGAACTCCCAGAATGTCAGCCTAGGGCGCCCAGAGAAGTTAGACCGCCTCTGTTACTCATTTTATGTTAACTCCTGGTATATAGTAGGTTTGGGTTAACGTATTTCTACATATAACACGTTTAACTGGAAGTTCCCCTTATTTGCTGTATGTTTCCGCCAGCATTAGCATCCTCGGGATATTCTGCAGTGCTGTTTACCGTCATGCTCAGATGGCTTGTATACTTTTTGTTCAGGGGTGGGCTTGACTTTTTCTGTCAGTGCCTCTTCTTTTTCATCTCTCTGTATCCTAGCCTCTGGTTTTGCCAGATGTTCCTCTTCTACTTGGAAAGATTTCCTGAACCATATCTCTGCATATGCAAACATGTCCATGTTAAGAGCTGATCTGCCATGCAGATCGCTACTGTCAGATTCACAGGTGCCAGCTTTAAAGGAGACACAATACTTTAAATGGCTAATTCCATATAATTAAATTATAAATAAGAACATAAGAAATTTACAAACAAGAGGAGGCCATTCGGCCCATCAAGCTCATTTGGGGAGAACTTAACTAATAGCTCAGAGTTGTTAAAATCTTATCTAGCTCTGATTTAAAGGAACCCAGGGTTTTAGCTTGTGCTACGCTAACAGGATGGTGTATGTCTCCACTTACAGGAAAATGTTTACAATGAAAATACTGACCCCAAAAAATCAGATTAACTTACCTATAGGTTCTGTGAAAGAAAACAGAGAAAAGCACAACAATTAAGCTCTAAATTACGTGCATAATAGACAATCAACAAAGCCCCAAACATCCCGGTATTGTTACCCAGTGACATTTCAATTGTCTTTGTAATTCTGTAAATAAAACATGCGATTAACACTTTGTTGTGTATATATGTCCCACTCCTAAAATATACATCAGAATGTAAACACTTGTGCTACACTGATTAACAGTCACATAACATTTTCCATACAGTACATGGACGAAAGCATTGTGAGCAATATTAAGCTTTTAATGAACAACTGTTTACATATTGTTGAGGTCATTATTATTAGGCATTTATGATGCATACATAAGGACTTAGTTGAAAACATTTATATATTGCAAAGCTTTCAAGTTAAATTGCATTGCTTTGTGCATGACAGCACATATATTGAAAATAACAGTAAATCAAGTAAGTACAAAAGAAATTAATTGGATTTTAAAATAATTATTAGTATCATAATATTACGCTTTACCAGGATTAAATGCAAAAATGTCATATACTATTGACTAATAATGCTACGTTCTAGCAGCAGTAACCATAGCAAAGCATATATCAGTTATATGTGATTATACTCAGCTCTGACAGTGTATAAATCCTCAATTCATTAGTAATGTTTCTCGCAGGGGATTACATGCATGTCTGTTCACGGAACACAATAACGTGACTATTACCTTAAAGTCTAAAATAATCATGTTGTTCATCATGTTGTACATCATGTTGTACAAGTTTATGGAAACTGGGCAGAACTTTATTAAAGGGATACCTGAATACCTGTTTTTTGGTCTTCATCATCATTTTTCTCAACATTCTCTGCAACTTTTATTTCTTCAGACTGGTCTTGAGCAGTAGGCAGAACCTCAGTCTTGGTAATTTTATATTCCAAATTTCTCTCAACTGTAATATTGTTATCATCCCTATCAGTTGTATCATGGCCAATAACTGTACTCATCTCTGTTGCATCCTCTCTTTGTCCGTCTCTGTCCATATCCTCATCGTCTTTGGTAACATCTTCAGCATCTTCTTCATTTTGATGACTTCCGGCATCTACTGCCACCTTTTTCTTTTCGTCGTCTTCATCTTTGATCTTTTGATCAGCATCTTGAAAGGCAACGTGATGACCATCATCGACAATGCCTTCATCTTCTTCATCAGTAACATGGACATCATGATTAGCAGTGTAGCTGTTTGGAGCATGATTATGATCAAGTTTGCTGCCACTTTCTTTGTGTTCAATGTCATGGATATTATCATCATAATCAGGACTATCTCCATCTTCAGAACGATACCCACGTGTAGCACCATCATTTTCATGTGCAGTGCCACGGGCATCACCATCAGCATCACGACTATCATCATCTGCACGATGAGAACCATGGTCATCTTGGCCTTGATTCATTTTATGAGCATCATCATCAGGAGCAGCAGCACGGCCATCAATATTTTGAGTACCAACGTCATCCGCATGACCACCATTTCCGTCGCGAATGTCATGTGCATTATCATCATCAAAATGATCATCTTCTCGTTGCTCAATTTCAAGATTTTCAGCATTGTGAAAAGCAAGGCCAATGTCGTGAGTCTCATCATCACTATGGTCACCAGTATCTTTATCTTGAATGTCATGGACATCATTAGCAACATCAAGATCGTCATCTTGACCAGTTTCATATGCATCATCATTATTAATGTTGTCTTTAAGGTTAATATTGTGAGCTTCTGAATGATCATCTAGACCTTCATCATTTTCATCATGGGCATTATCACCATTGATATGACTGTCATCATCTTCATTTCCTATGTCATGACTTTGCTCGTCATCATCAAAAATGGTCAATTTCATTTTAATATCTTCATCTTTCTCATCTTTAAAAAGATTAAACTTGTGAATTTTGTTGTCACTGTCCTCCACGTTTTTCATTTTTTTCCGCATCTTCATTTGATAGACGGTGTCTTTCCTTCCAAGTATTTCTGCAACTATATCATTCAGCTGTTTTGTTAATTTACCAAAGACATGAACAGCATTTGATACATTAACCTCACAGGTGACACTGATAAACTAATGTTCCAACAATAACTATGATGCAGCGGCAACCTAATTCAGCACTACCCATCCTCTTAGCAATATATGCATGTAACTGAACTGAATCTGCTTCTAGGTTGTATGGCAGATATGGTGTGAACAGTATGATATGGTGCAGGATGATTCAAGAACCACTGGGAACTGCATTTCACAGTCACACAACCTCATACATCATGCTGACAATGGGCCGACGTTAGATCCTCGCAGTCCAATAACAACGAGAGAGTCAGTGACAGAGAGTAACCACACAGTAGGAGATACTAGAAGACATTTATAAAGAGCTTCAGCTTCTCTTCGATTCCCTCCCTTGCTCTGCATGCTTAGCTTCAAACACGTGTCGCACACGACAAATCATAGAGAAAAAACGTATCCACGCTTCGCATAACAGATTTTATTTGTACTTCACATCACAAGGTGCAGTCTCAATGTAAGAACAGAAAATACAAGAATGATGTAACATTTATAAACCTAAATCTTCAAAGCAAAATGGAAGGAAAATTAAGACATGATAAATATTTGTTCTCTCTTACTCTTCTCTCACTCTTTCTCACACTCACAAGCATGCACTCAAATCCTACATACACAATGTGTCTAACGATTGACGTGGATTCTATTCCAGACTTTATAAATCGTTCTGCCATACACATCAAATGGATAAACAGAACTGAAAATGAATAGATGAATGGAGGGATGCGTTTCTACAGGCTTGCTTTCGTGCCACATTCGGAAATTTTAGTAAGCATGCAAGCTGCTTAGCATTGCACTGCAAAGCACTGTTATGTTTATAAACGAAAGGGACCAGCATTCAATCTCCCAGATCTTCAGTTTATTAAAATGTGCGCTCCAACAAACATTATTTTGGTATTTCATTTGGAGTAAACACTGAGAGCGACTTGTAAGTAAATATTATTTGCCAGTTAATATTATTTCATCGAATAGAAGAGAATGAGTCTATCGATATACCAATACTGATATGTTTCACATGCTAATGAAGGTAACACATCTGTCAGTTTTCACAGAAAAAATATCAATAATCTGAGAGAATCTGTGCTGGCACCTTTTTCTGTTATTTTAATGCTAATTATTAGTCTTGCTTGCAAAACCTGACTGTATGGAAGAACTACTGAACCTTGTGTTCAAAATTTAATCCAATAAATTTGTAAAGAATAACTAACAATGCAAAAGAAGTCAGAAGAAAAACAAATAGCAAATTTCAATTTTCATATACAGTATACTCTGAGCATCAAAATAAACACTGCATATATAAATTTAATTTACACTGCATATATAAATTTAATGTATACAGTATAAAACTATGGAATGGTGGATGTAAAAAATCCTAAGATTTCTAAGTATACAAAAAATCTTTATGACCAGCCTCTTGTTCATAAGAATTAATATTAATAAGCACTTAATAAATTCCCTTGTATAGTTCAGTTCATCAGTGCATGAAAGATAAGTCTGAAGCCCAATTTAAAAAAAGAAGACACATTCTAGGGGTAGGAATAACGAACCTTTCTCTTTTGGTGGCAGAAATTCTCCTAGTAAAGAAACAGAAGAAAAAAACATCATCACAAAATCTACAACCAAATGGCATTTTTGCTATTTTATCCTTTAAATAATGTGTAATGGAATTGATATGGACAATCTTTTTTTAATCTTACAGATACAATTGAGTTCATTTAGATAAATATAAACCATTTGATTAAATGCAATAATAGTTTCAGAAAGACTAGAAAATTAAAAAAGAATAGAAGTGAATGAGGAAGGACAAACCTTTCTTTCTTACTGAATGTCGTTTGGGGGCTAAATCTTAAACAAAAACACAAAAATATATGACAATTAAAGAACTGAAGCACCAAAATATCAATGGAAGAAAATTAAGTTATTAACATAGATCTGACACAGAACACATTTTTCCTCTTAGATATGCTGACCTTTATCTGACAATCCAAAAAAAAAAAAACAGAATAAAATAATACAATAGTTTTAGAGGCCCTGCGATGGGCTGGCCCCCTGTCCAGGGTTGTCCCCTGCCTCGTGCCCGTTGCTTCCGGGATAGGCTCCGGACCCCCCGCGACCCAGTAGGATAAGCGGTTTGTAAAATGGATGGATGGAATAGTTTTAGAGGTGAACTGACAAAGGGTTGACTATGTAGACTTTCAGTGTTGATTGGATGAATTCATAAAAGCAGGGAGAAGGGAGATGCATTCATAAGTAGGATATACATTTTGGCTGGTCTGATTCTGATACTTTAAGTACAAGGATCTATGCGGGGAACCATAAATTTGGACATTAACACAGCCAGATGAGAAACTTAAAGTGAACTGTATATTTCAATTGTGTCCTGACGACACAGAAAAAGTGGACAGAATGTAAGAAAGTGATTGGATGAGACGGTTCTATGAGCTTCATTAAGCACGAGAAAGAGTGATTCTGCTGCTCATTTGACACATATGATGCAACAGTGAAACCTGTTTTTGGGTGTGTGGTGCTCTCACATAGATGCCTTCAGATGTGTATCTGTTAAAAGAAGCTGCAGTTTCATGTTGTCAGCCTTTTTAGTAAATCTGTTACTAATGTTCTTTGATGTTTTGCAGGCACGCTAGCTGGCAAGTCTAACACTTGCTTTTTAAATTAATTCTTGCTCTTTCTTCTGTGGTTCCACTACATTGATCCATCCTATAAATTTTGAGTGAGGATTATGTGAACAAAGCGTGCCTTTTATGTAAATAGTGTTTGTTTTTTAAATTGTTTTGTAAAAACACCTTTGTTGTGGATTAGAGGTGTAGGAAACGTGATTTTCAGTGAGTTTCACATATGGTTGCAATTTCTTCATTTTGCTTTTTATTCATATTTATTTCCGTTTGTGTGGTGATGTGCTGTGACTGAACTAAAGTAGTAAATTGAAATGTATCTGTTTTTATTGTATACCTGTGTGCTGTTTCTCTTTATCTTCCTGTTTGCATGCTATACGTTGCTCTCAATGTGCCAATCTCAAAATTAAGTTTTCAGTCTAAAATTCAAATAAGAGGAACATGCACAGCATTTATTACTGAATGCGGTCCATGTCAGTAAACTGAGAAGCATGACTTGTGCTCACAAATACCTTCTTCTAGGAGGATGCTGTATAAGGAGGTTAAGGACTGTTTCGTCAAGTTGGAAAATTCATCCACTGCCTCGCTGACCATTTCCATGGGATCAAAATACATGTCACATAATTCTCCTAAAAAATAGAAACATTTGATCATCATTGCAAGAAGTGTAATATATGGTAATGTCATACACAAGAAAGGGTTCTGGTTCATACTTATTTGAGATTATCCAAAGGCTCTCACTCTCCAAACAACTTATTATGGGGGTGTAGTAACTGTCCAGCCCCCCACCACTTCAATCATTAAATTGTAACCTCCCCCCCAGCTCATAATATCAAACTCTTTCCTACACCATTGGCTTATTGGCTGATTTGAACTTTTAGTGGGTTGATAATCCTCCGCAGTCACTATCACTAGCGGGACCTACCAGTCAGGCCTCTGTAGTTGATGAGGTCGAACGTGATGGCGACTGATGACCCAAGGAAGACGAGGGAGAGGAGCAGAAGCCATGGCCAAGGGGAGCTGAAGATGGAGAGCAGGCTCTTGTTTGCTGTTCGCTCAGGCTGTAACGTGGTTTCATTCTCATAGCCAATGACTGGTGCCGGCACATTGAACAAGTCTGCAATCAAATGAAAGCGCAGATAGAAAACAATCCAGGATACCCCGAAATTCTGCAATCTCACTATCATCTGACTTTATGTTGATATATATCAACTGAATTACATTCTTCCATAGAAGGGCTAGCACCAGTGTTTATAAATATACAGCCATGGGAAAAAATATGACACCACAACACAATTATTTGTTTCGTTCATTTCTCAATTTATGGGTGTGCATCTGTGAATGGAAAAAAAAAAAAATATATATATATATATACACACATATGTACTTATACAGACATAATATATATGATATGGATTTATTTCACCAGAAAGCAAGAGGAAGACTATCAAGATTCAAGCAATTTTGTACTGCACACCACAAATTTTTTATTTTCTTCACACTAGATGCTGCAGAAAAGAAAACAAAAAATGATAGCACAGTAGATAGCATGTAAAACACGCAGTACATATCGAACAGAGAAAAAAATAACAGCAAAGAAAAAAATATTTACTAACGTAAAATATACACATACTTATATATATACGTTAAACGAGTAAACATACATAAGGCTCTTAGATCAGAATGTGTAGTAAGTGGCTGGTCCACTAAACATAAGATAACGCTTTACATTAAGTGCACCTCATAATGCATTCATTATGCATTCATAGAACATTCAGTGCATCTTCATAATGAATTCATTATGCATTCATAGAACATTCAGTGCATCTTCATTATGCATTCATAGAACATTTATAAGCACCATGCAAGTACACCTTAACATCCAAAGATCCCTTAACAGCTGTAATCTACATTAATAACAAACATTACACGATTATACAATTATAATGTTTGTTATTATTATATGATGTTTGTTATTAATGTATATTACAGTTGTTAAGGGATGCTAGGATATTAAGGTATACAGTACATACATGATGTTTATGAATGTTTTCTGAGTACTTAATGAATACATTATGAAGGTGCACTGAACGTTTTATGAATGTGATATAAAACAATTATGAAGGTGCAGTTAATGTAAAGCATTACCGGACATAAACTATACAAGTAAAAGAAATGGGCAGCATTAAGTGCCTGGTGCGTATCAGTCCAGCATTATAACTTAGTAGCATTATTATTTTTAAAATGCAATTATAGTACTATTTAGCAGATTGTGCCAGTGTGAAACCTGCTGATACCAAATGCTCTGATTCAGCAATGATGTGACTTGTTGAGGAGGGAGGGGGGATGCAATGGAAACTTCCCAGTGGGACCACCTGTTGGTGTACATTACACAGTGCCCTCGTGCCTGCCCTGGGATTACAGCGCCCCCACATCTGCTTATTCCGAGCATGATCTACAACCACCGTACGCTTCATTCCCTCTCATGTTAAACAAATCAGCCATTGTGGACCTCAAAACAAACACAGCAAACAAACACTGAGACAGCTTGCAGTATTACAGGCAGGAAATTTCTTTGAAGATTTGCCACCAAATTCCTATGGGTGTTTGACAGCTACAACTATTTTAATGCACAGGATGGTAAACATAACATCTAGTGCACATTTGAAAATCTGGGTAGTCGTCTGACCCTTCCTCAGTTAATTATAGATTGCTTACTGCTAGAGTTCTAAATATTGATTCTTGCTTAAGAATAACAATAAGTGTTAAACTTCAGTAACAGATGTCATTTCAAATAAAAGTACTTTGCCCAATGATACAACAGAGGCCCTCCCGAGACAAATAGTTTTTTTTTTTAATATTTTTGTGTCAAATCCAGATATTTAAACATGACACACCCTGCTGTAACAGGCTATTATATCAATATCACAATGCACTCCAGAAACAGCAAGTCCTATGGGACAATACACGTATGCCAGAAAGCATCCAGTCCTGTCCATCATTTATGTAACATTATTAAACGTCTCTAATCTTTAAATTCAGCAACAATAGCAAATCACAAATTGATTTATACCACAACTAAGTGCATTCCTGCTACTGTGAAACTTGCTCTGAAAACATAAACACACACTAATGGAGCTTTTATTAAAATCTGGTACCTTCTGCTGCAGCCTCAGTCATGGTGCAGAGCTTGATTTAAGAGAGTTTTCTTCTTGAAAATGTCGTGATACTCAATAACGAACTCTTCAAGGCTGTTCCAGAAGGTGTGGTTTTTATCCAAACAGACTCAATCATTCTATTCAAGGTATGCTGAGATTTTTGTCATTTCTGAATGTTTCTGTTATTCAAGTCCACAGTGCTAATTTGTTTATGGATCCATTGTTGTTCCAACCAAGCAAACAAAAGCAGGAGAGGAATGTAAAAATGGCCAGGCTTTGGTAGGTGGCTGATGTTGGCTAGATTTCCTCTCCTGAATAATAGCTAGATCTTACTGGTATAGGAAGGAAAACTTTGCTACACTACTGGGACTTTAAGGTAACCCAATCCATTTCTGTCACGGTTTATTATTAGCGCTGGCTGTGCCAATCGCAGTCTGCATTGCCATTTAAAGATAACAGTGCACCTTCTGTCGTAAACAGCTCATGAGATGAGTCTTCCAGAAGATCAGTCCCCTGTCGCAATTAATCCACTTCAGCTGGGATATTGATGGGTTATTTGTAGAGGAAAACACCAAGATGGCACTAATCAGCAAAATTTCTTTTTCTTTCAGAATACTATTTATTTACTATTTATTTAACATTCAGCACATAATAGGATAATGGAGGAATGATCATCTTATTTATACAATAAGCTTCAACTTTTATTTAATAATTCAATGATCTCAAGTTGATTTTTCTGATCAAATAAATTAAGGAACTCTTACATCGATTTTTCAGAGATTTATAGCATATATTTCATTTTTTGTCTATATTTGATTTCACATAGCACACATTGATTATTCACATTGACTGAAAAGAATATAAAATAGAATGCAAATAAAATCCCTTTCAATTAACGTGTAATTAGGTTCTGCAGAAGTTCAACAGGGGATTCGGGCAAGAAGGAGGTGCATTTTTAGCCGTGGAGGTTTTCCTTACTGGAAGTTGCGAGTAGGAATCAGTGGAGAAACGAAAGGGCAACACTTTACTTGAGGGGGCAAATAACTTTTAGTATCTCGGTTACTAATCGAGTACAAATCACGAACAAATATAGTAACTGTATGAAATTCAGGTACTATATTTGTTCATGATTTGTACTCGATCACCTGTTAAAGTGATTAATGGTGAACGAACATATGAGATCAGTACGTAAATAACACTTAGTTTCTACTTAATTAATTTATTAAATAAGAGTGTAATACTACATTTGTGTCCCCTCTAGTAAAGTGTTTCCAAGGAAAGAAATAACTAGTGAATATTATTTTGGATTATTTAGTAGTCAATTCAATGTAGCAGCATACATGCACGTGAAGTTCAATTTATCTACACAAGTATATGGAAATGCATCGAGGGGTGGACCAGTTTCCTGTTTATATATAAAATAAATAAACTGCGTAATGGCGCCCTCTTGTGACGTGTTAAACATATGTGTTTTGAAACTTTGGTGTCACTTCTCATTTTCACAATTCATCTACATGATCAATATATTCCTGTCAGCTCTTATCTAACGTTTGCACAACACTTAATCAATAATAAACGCATCAGTTAGGCATGTTAGTATGTCTAACCAGTTAAAATATGGAAAAAGTTTGTTAACGAAGAATAAAATAGACGTAGGCTTATGTTTTTCTATTACACTTCGTTTTCTGAGACGAATGGATTATTCGAACGGTGTTCGCTCCAACACAAATGTTAAATTAATGCCAAATGTGAAAGCAAATCTGCTGAGCAGTTTAGGTCTGTTTTAATTTTGATATTTTTCATTTCATTTAAGCGATCTGGGCCTTATAGTATATATATATATATATATATAGCAAGTATTATATACGGTATAAGGGATGGCACGTTAGCTCATTGAGTAGCACCGTGGTCTCAAACCTCTAATTGTTTTAAGTTTGATTTTCATGTATAAATGTGAATATATTATCATGCCCCATATTCATGTGGGTTTCTGCAATAAGAAAAACATGCTCATTAGCACATTTTTCAAGTCCCTGCAAATATCTGCAAATGCAATCAAAAAAGTTAAAAAGCCAGAAGTCTTATGTTTTGTTTGGTTACTTATGGTTAAGGTTAGGGCTGGGTTGTCATGTTGAGGTTAGAGTTTTCCCCATGGAAATAAATGGAGAGTCCCCACAAATATACAATTATAAACCTGTGTGTGTGTGTGTGTGTGTGTGTGTGTGTGTGTGTGTGTGAGTGCTGTAAGGCTGTCTTGGGGACCCCAGGATCGGGTTAGGAAACAATACTCTACAGGACTGATGTCCCGTCCAGGATGTACCCTGCGATTTGCTCCCTGATACATCCTCCAGGCTCCTTTAGGCCATTATGGACAGTGGATGAATGGAGTGTTTCGTTAGAATTGACAAATCTTTGAAATGTACCAATTATATCTTTGTTTTTGCCTTCACAGGAGGCAAGTATGTCGTATGATGGTTTAGCAGTGACAGGTGTTCCGAATGTCAGTTTGAACACCACAGATGTGTACATCAACCCCAGAAGTGACACCTCCCCGCAGTCTGACCCTTTGCTCAGTGGGAGCGTCGAAGTGCTGGTGTTCACTCTGGGGGTGGTTGGCTGTACACACTACCAGACAGGATCGCTGGACATTTACCTGTGGAACCTGGCTATCAATGACCTCGTGTCTGCCCTCTCTTTGGCCACCTGGGCCATCGAGTCTCACTCTTCCTGGATTTTTGGAGACCTTGCCTGCAAAATGCTGTCAGCCCAGAGAGACCAGAGCTTGTATACGGGGGTCTTGCTTCTGTTCAGTGTCTGTGTGCAGACAGTGACCACGGTGAATAGGCCCCTTCTGTGCGTGTCCTCCTGGCTGTTTGGGGTCTTGCTCGCTCTTCCCGCTGTTCTTTTCAACAAGACGACCCGGTTCTCAGCTCAGCTGTCAGTTTGCCACCTTCAGGAGAGCAGAGTCCTGCAATTTCCATTCAGCCTGTTCAGAAACCTATTTGGACTGGTCATTCCCTTGTTGTTGTTCATCTTTGTGGGCGTGGCCTACGACAGGTTGAGGAAAGCCGAATTTAAGACCAAGAAGAAGAAGGCTCTTGTTCTGTCTCTGACACTGGCATTTGCCATATTCCAGAGTCCCTATTACGGAAACATGTTTATAAAGTCATTGCAAAGCTCACACATTGTGGTAATAACTACTGAAATAAAAATCTTCTTATCTTACTCCAGAACAAATTGTAAATGATTGGGTTGACAAAATAGTGGCAGGTTCTAAATAATAATGTGAAGTTTGTAGCCTTCTTTGTGTAGTCCAATACCGGGCATGACACTTTGATGGTGTAAGAATTAAAAACCATAAAATGCAACTAATAAAGAGAAGCTGTTTATTTTTCTGTGCACCTTTATTTTTGTGTCTAATTAAAAAATTGAGGATTCTCATCCTTTCCAGTGCCTTTCAATATGTCTTAGCATCAAACTTATCTTCCAGTGGCCGGACAAAGCTACAGAGCAACGAACATTTGAAAACTTTAGTATAAGAACTTAATACCACAGTCACATATAAAGAAAACATTTCAAAAATTGTGATAATGCAGCCAGTTACCAAGGACTGAGATCAGGCCACGACTAGATCATGGGAGTTTAACTTACTCAAAAAAGTTCCAAGGACGTAACAAAAAAAGATTGGCTCAGAGATAACCAGTCAGATCTTGGTCAGATGTCAGACCAACCAATCAAATGTCTTGGTCCGACCTCCTCTAGTTCCTTGGACCTGCCTCCTCTACAATCTGATTTATTCTAATGTTGCACAGTCAAAAGAGTGGTTCAGGATACATTTCACTGCATGTTGTACCTGTATAACTATGCATGTGACAATTAAAGAATCTTCAATCTTGATTGGTTATCTCTCTGAACTAATCATTTTTTTTTCTGCCCTCAGAACATTTTTCTGTAAGTAAAACTCCCACAAGCCCAATACTAGGTCTGGTCTGAATTTTGGCTCAAACACACATGATTACAATAAAATTATTTTATTTTCAAATGCAGCTGTGAAAACACTATATACTCATTGACAATGACATTCTTATTACCATTACAGCTCATGTGATCTTTAAGTCAAACTACTTATTTGAAATTCTATTATGGACTTATTATTGGGACCCTAAAATTTGAATTCCTTAAACAATAATGGTAAAAAAAATAGTGTTTGGTAGGATTACATTATGTAATAACAATATGTAATAACAGTATGGCAATATAATAGTACTTCCATAAGAGAACACACAGTCTACAGCAGTAGTTTAATATAGACAGGAGATTTGGGCTGTTTTGAGAATAACTTGAAATAAAAACATAAATAGTTTACAGAAGTGAAGGACTGTTTCAGAGGTTACATGGTGATGGCGTGGTCCAAGCCCACCGGGCGGATGCTGAGGGTAAGCGTGGGAGCCAGGGGTGGAGGGATGTACCTCTCTTCACGGAGCAGCCTAAGGAGTATGTCCTCTGCATCGCAGGGCCACCTGTAGATCCGTGTATTCTGAAGCCAGCCCGGTACATGTTTCTATGAACCACATAGTAACGTGTCGAAACGTCAGATCTTACCGCCGTACTTCTTTCACAACATATCAGCAGAGTTGGAAATTTCAGGTCCAGAAAGTAAAAATCCAGGCCAAGATTTTGTTTCAACCAACCAGTTGAGTGCTCTGTGGCTGTAACTCTTTATACTCAACTGGTTGGTTGGAACAAAATCTTGGTCTGGACTTTTAGTCTCTGGACTTGATATTTCTTCCTCTGCATATCGGTAAAGACACCTGCTATGATACTGCTTTCATAAATTATGAAATTTATCTAACAGGCTATGTTTTTGTTCCATGTACCAACTCATTTAATTATGACACAGCTTGAGCAATGGAGGCCTGCAGAGATGCCTTGCAACACACCTGGGTGGCGTTCGCGAAGAGAACAGGGATGAATCTGAAGTTTAGGCTGCCCTGCTGGATGAACTCGTGCTGCATCTAAGACCCACAATGTAAAAAATTAGTTGCTTTATGAGTGATGTGCACTATATGACATCACAAGTTCAGTATTTCACTTGTGTCATTCATTATTTGTTCCTTCAACAGTTCCTTAATAGTTCATTCAGTAGTTCCTTCTGTAGTTCACAAAAAGTTTACACAGGGCTCTTCAAATCTGGCCCACGATTCCAAATCCAGGCCTTGTTTTCAGTTCTCCCAGGTAGTTAGTTTAATAATTACTGATTCTGATTGGTCAGAGGCTTCACACCTGACTGACAGGTAAAGGAAGGCTGGAAAATCAGCAGTGGACCTTGAGGACCATGATTTGAATAGCACTGGTTTACAGAATTAACAGATATAGTAACAGGTATAGTAACAAATATAGTATTTGCTTGAGACAGAATGATGTGTGAGAATTCATTAATGATGAACAAACGTGAGATCAGTTTATAACTATCACCTAATTTGTGGTCAATACATATGTAAAAGCATAATACTACATTATTTTTGTCTCCTCTAGTGGTACCATATTCTGCATCTATAGATGGATAAACATCCATCAGTTTTCAATGACTGTCAGTGGCAGTAATGGGGTTTCAAACCCAGGGTGGGATCATTACGCAATGTCAATCAAAACCTATTTCAACCCTGCATGAAACCATAAACAATCAACAGGAGGTGGGTCAAACCACAGGGTGACTGATGAAGCCCCTGAACATGAGCAATGAGCTTTTGGACCTCATTTCATTATAAATAACCACTTATCCTAATAAGGTTATGATGATTCAGAGACTATATTTGGATCGGGCACTCACATGCTATGTGAAATCTAGATTAGCCAGTTCAGCGGAGCTATGTGTCTCTGGACCACTGGAGGGAACTGAAGTAACTAGATGATGGAGCTGGAGATGACAGTATGGTCAAAGTCTCACCATGGAGTGGATGTATTTGGTGTGCAGGCCATGAACATCCCGGCCAGATCCCTCAATATCCATCTTGTACTTGGGACTGATGGCTATGATTATAAGCACTGATTTCTGCGACACATCAACCATCAAATTATGAGATTATTGTCACTTTATGAGGAGGGACAGCTATCACTGACCACAAAATTATTTGAAACTCTGTAAATGAGAGTTAAACAGTACAAAGGACGTACATCTTTCAAATAGCTGTCCATCCACATGTTGATATCCATGCGTCTAATGGGATTGTCAAATATGTCAATCTGTAACACAACACAGACAAATATTACTCCAAAGAACATCAGACAATACAGGTAGCCGATGGTATTACGATTTCCACATAGTTTTTTATGTCTTACCGCCGGACAGAAGCCATGTTTGGTCAGAAACTCAACAAAAGGAACCATTTCAGGGGCTGTATCCACAGAGTACGTCACAAAAACATTCCCTTAAGTCAAGAAGAAGATATGAATAAGGATAATATCAAAACCGCAGGAACGAATCTTTATGTAGCTGTTCCTGTGTATAGTGCTTATGAATCTTAAAAATATTGACTCTGCCAATATGCCTTAAAAGTACCCACTTCACACATTATTTATATTTCGAAATACTTTGAGGCAAGGCCATAATTAATACACATATAATTACACGTCTCCCCCCCCCATATATATACTGTGTGTGTGTGTGTGTATATATATATATATATACCTCAGAACTCAGAATTGAATCATAAAAAGTTCGAGTTCTGATCGAATTTTCCCTATAAGAAATAATGGAAAACTAATTAATTGGTTCCCGGCCCCCAAAAAATTACACATAAATATGTTTTTTTTGGCATTTAAACACAAAATGAACCG
>JAODJW010000026.1:18238605-18272552 GCA_026777045.1 Hyperopisus bebe
GCATTTTCAGGAAAATTTCCCCCCACCACTGGCTACCAGAGCATCGCCAGAACATTGTGGAGTAGTTTCCATGGAGACAAAGGTGGAAGCACTAATGTGTATTGCCAGGCCAGCAGCCAAGGGTAAATAATCCCAACTGGGGCTGATGCAAACTGACTCAGTCTAGGTCACTAGGATTCTGTGTCTGTCTTCGACTAAGCAGTAGTACGAGTCTCTCAATTTGTTCTGTTTAACTTCTGGTCTTTTGTCAGCTTCTAAAGTTTGGATAATACATTTAGGTAAAAATATATTTATTTTTGTGTGAGTTCTTGCATAACAAAATAATATATAAAGATGAGGCCTTTTCAGAAATCCAGGTTTGAGAGTATTTCCAGTAGGTTTTCAAAACATTTTTCCCTAAAGATGGGGCTTTTTAAACATCCACTTTAACGATCCATGGATATGCGGAGATCAGTCATAGGTTATGCAGACTTCAGACCATCGAGGTTTGTGGGAAGCCACAACAGTGTTTTCTTTCAACTGCGAAAACTTTTTAAACGAAACTCATCTTAGCTGTCTACTACATCGATAGACATGCAAATTGATCTCCATTCTGTGACGGTGTAACTTATATCGCATTACTTACTTGTACTTAATTACTTCATTAGGCTATTTAAATACTTCATATTATCACTGCGGAACAATTAACAGTACTACAAGATAATTGTGCACGATTACCCGTTATATTACACAAATACAACATCTCTTCTGATGCAGAAAGCACATTTTTATATGAAAGGTTTGGACTCCACAGAGGTCAAGATTCGGAATAAAGTGATTTTAGCCGCGGTTCTTAACAATCCAACTCAATCTCATTGTTTGTCCTGTGTGATGCCTCACCCTCTTTTCCCCTATGAGACCCTTGATTGGCTTGATTCGTACGGGAATGCCGTCATCGCCGGGAATGCCCATTCATCTGTGCACTTGGGCGTTGTACTCCGCATCTTATTAGTAGAGGGCCATACTTCTCCATTTTCCCCTCCCAATCCGCCGATAGCCGCAAATCGGAAATTTTATATCGCTTTCGTCCTTCAGGCTTTGTTGGCCAAGATCGGGGAGTTCCTCTCACCAGGGTAAACTTTGTGCATATTTTTTTAATATAAGAAAAGCTCTTTCTGCACGTCTGCGAGTCTGAGCGTCTTTGTTCGTTTATCGGATCGGTTGGTTTCTTTTGTTGGACCGAAAGCATGGGAGCGCAGTTTTCCAAGACCACAACAAAGGGGGAAGTCGACTCCGAAAAGCCGGGAGAAGCCGCGGTGTCGTCGTCCAAGTCTAATGGACAGGTAAATCCCACCAGGGAACTTTCAAAAAATGGAGCGATTAATGGTTTAACTGGTTTGTGAACTCTTTGATTTTAGGATTGTGTGCTAACAGACGATGCTTACCGCTTGGTCTTTTCACGCCGCTTCTCGCATCGGGCGAGCATCTAGACAAAGATTGTTCGCTTCGCATCCAAAATTAGACCTTTTCTTTAGGGATTTGGGGGAAACGAGTGGCGTGTAAGATGACTGGAAGCAATAATACAAAGTATTACGTTTGCCTGCTCGCTTTTTTGTCTTTAAATTGCCGCCACAAGCAATGCTGCGGACGACTCCTCCTAACACCATTGAGAGTAATTTAAGGATGGCGCTGCTGGTTCATTCATACTGCAGCCAACGCGGACAAAAGCTTTGTCGTTTACGCCAAACCTTTCATTTGCCGGTGTTTAAAATGATTCCCCCCCTAACTCTTCAAAAACTAAGTGCAATTACCATACTGTACTAGGAATGAACGAACACTTAGATTAATCCCAATGGCTTTGCGGCGCGACAATGGCTTGCAGTCTAGACCGCTTTTGTGTCTTCCAGCTGCATGCATAGTGTGGCTGTGTTACTTTCAACAGCCTTGCCATTAAATGCATGGGTCAAGCTTGGAATATGGGGTCTTTTCAGTTGACGATAAGTCTAGCCAGAGACTTTTGGTTTAAAACGGACAACCATTTTGGGGCAGCATATCTTCGGCCCTAAAGTGGACGCCAGCACGAAGGTCGCGCCCCCCCACGGGCATTTCCGCAATACATCCAAACGCAAAATTAACTCAATTTCAAAAAATTAAAATGGCGGCGTTTTAGGGGTTAGGGTCTTTCTCTTGGAGATGTTATAGGTAAGGTTTGAGTACGGCTTTTCATTGACGTAAGCTTATTGGTTTATTCTTCACGTGTTGTATTTAAGGTTAAGGTGTCTCCAGTGACAGAGTACTGTGCAGTGGTTTATGGTCGTCTTAAGCTTCTTTGGGGGTTGGCGTGAGGCTGTGATTTTACAAAGTTTAAAGCCATAATTTTCATACAAACTGTAGATCATTAAGATTCAATGACTACATTTTCAGTGGTTTAACATTTTTCATTAGGTATACCCTGATGTAAACCCAACAAACACAAGCATGATTGTGTAGCTGGTGTCATTCCCAAGTAGAAATGGCATGTAGTACTGTTGACATGACCAATGTAACAATGTACCCCTGCAGGAGAATGGACATGCAAAAGCCAATGGTGATGCATCGCCAGCAGGAGAAGATGGCGCTAAAGATGGGGCTCAAGTGAACGGCAGCCCTGCAGCTGACGAGGGTCCGAAAGAGGAGGTGGTTGAAGTCGAGGGTGCGGCTGCAGAGGAGGAGGCAGAGAAGACCGAGGTCACGGCTGCTACCAATGAACCCACAGAGGATGGGACCACAGCCTCCAATGGCAGCGACTCGAAGAAAAAGAAGCGTTTCTCCTTCAAGAAGCCCTTCAAACTCAGCGGCTTCAACTTCAAAAAGAATAAGAAGGAGGGAGGAGAAGAGGAGGAAGCAGCGGTGGCTGAGGGGGCGGCAGAGGCCCCAGCAGAGGGTAACGATGTGGTTCCAGGCTCTCCTAGTGCGGGAGAAGGTACCACAGAGGCAAGCCAGGAGGTGAGTTCCCCACAGGAAGCGAAGTCCGAAGAAGCCGTAGAAGAAGCGAAAGCCGAGTCGCCCCCGGCTGAGGCCCAGCCTGAAACGGCAGAGCCCCCAGCCGCGGAAGTCCCCGTCACCGAAGCTCCGACGCAAGAAACTGTGACCGAGATGGAGGCGCCTGCCGCCGCTGCGGAATAAGCAGGGCCCTCGACGGAACATCCGAAGAACCGAAGAACTTGCATCTGAGTGTTAATAGGCACTGGTTTTGGGGGAGATGAACTTGTCTGCGACTGATTCAATTCCTGCACAGAACCCACTTTTGTCCAGTTACCATTCCCAGGGGCAGTGATGTGCATGTGGAAGAGGAATAAAACAGGAATGGGTTGACCTACTGTAGTCCCATCCCTCTATCAGTATTAAATGGCTTTTTGTGCACAGACTTGGCAGTTTTTACAACCTATTCTATGAAGACACAATGTGTAAAGGGATTGCTGTTTTGAGGTGGACTCAGCAGTAGTTGGCACCTCCTGTATTTATGAAATTTAAATGTGCAATGGGATTTTATACATATGAGGGTTAGCCTCTAAATCATTTGTCTGAGCTGTACTATTAAAGTTGACAATTGTCATTGTTGCAGAACGGGAGGGGATTAGGTCAGTTAGCTTTAGATAGTCAGTTGATTTGTAGGAAACGTTTAATTGGGCCATGTCATCTTGTAAAACCCAAGTTGCATAGGTTTGCTGATTTTTATGACCTTAATAAAATTTTGTATGACCATCAGACTAATCGTGCTTAATGTGCAAATTGCATTTTTGTGTCCAAGTGTGAAGATTCGATGTATGAGTTTGAATTAAAGTGCATGAAACTAATAGTGTTTCCCAACCCAGTTCTCAGAGAACCCTGGATAGTCCACGTTTTTGCTTCCTCTCGGCTCCCAGTGCACCTGTACCAGGTATTTGGTGTTCCTGATTGGCTGGGAGGGAGCAAAAACATGGACTGTCCGGGGTTCCCTGAGGACTGGGTTGGGAAGCACTGAACTAATAGCCTTTAGTTTTCACTTGGGGTTGTGTAGCTGAGAACTAGGTATTTAACTCCAATCCAACCTTGACTGTTAATTTATATATGTGGCTAGCTCACCCTTGTCCTCTGGTTCAAGTAAAGTTGGATGATCAAACAATATTTGCCAAAGGGAGGCTGGACCAAGTAAGTCTACTTGAGTTTCTTGTATGAATTCACTTTCAGCAACATGGTGAGCATCAGTTATTTTATTTTGGTTTTGTTTTTCATGATTAAAATATAGAAGATAAGATGGTTTTGTGGTTTTTCAGCAGAGCTTATTTCAGATTCAATTTGCCGCCTTGCTATTTAAAGACGCAGCCAGGGGAAGGGTGTGTTTGTGCCATTGGTGTTCCATTCACGGGGTTTGTGGCTCCTGTCCCATCTAACCCATGATTCTCTGCTCTGACCTTTGCATTGGCCACCTCCATCAGGCCTTGTTACTTGGTCACACCCACATTCCAATTTGACAATCATCTCCCGGACCGCTGTTGGACTGCGGTTGGTCCTGTAGCACGCTTAAAATAAAACAGCCCTTCCTTCCCTGACCTGTCTGTATTTTCCTCTGAGCTGCCCAATACATAAAAACCACACCCCGTTCTGCTTGAAAACAGCATCTCATTTCATATGCGGTTATTCTTGCTGCTGTTTGTATTTTAATTTATTGCCAAGATGCTGCAAGGGTGACATTGTTCCTTGACTATTTTCAATACAAATGTATTTTTTTTACTCCTAAGTAAATAGTCATTTTGTTTCTTTTTTAGTACGATTTGAAAAACACTGGAAGTTTTTCTCTCAGAAAGATTTCTTGGATTATTAGTTAAAAATAATCATTTTGCAACAAATTGCACAAGATACGAAAAAGTAAGAATGAAAATCTTTATTTTGCTCACGTTGTACAAAGCATACAGAATTCCAGGAATGCAATTGTTAACATACAGTACTTAATTTGACTTTTTCCCAGAAGTGATTCTTTTGTTGTGTTCTTGTCTTTTTACAGCTTTTCAGAAGGTCAAATTCGACACTGTTCAAAATATAACCGCATCTTTACCGATTATTCAATAAGGGTTATACTACTGGTAACACTGTTTTTCAAAAAAAACATAAGAACAAAAATAGTTTCCTTTAAACCATACAAAAGAAACAAGAAATAAGTAATTATCAGGAAACATCACTGTGAAAATCTCATCACGCTGGACCTGCTTTCTTCATCCACTAAAGAAGCCCTTGACCTTTGATATCAATTAAACTGCAGCCTATCCCCGATAAACTGTAAAATAAAATAACTTCCTTCTTACAGGCACCCACTGCTTGTATATTCAAGTTGCTATCATTTCCCCCCTCCTCCCCCCCGGAAAAAAATAACCTGCTTGGCTGACGAGCCAATAAAACATGGACATTGCTCTCTAGAGATTTTGTTTGTGGACTGAGAAGTTGCACTGTCATTTGAAGACTCCACATCACGTAGAGGCGATCAGGAACCCAGAGAAAGAGCAATGGACGTGAGGTGCGGCAAAAATACCATTGGCATCGACATTAGGCATTTTCACATACACTGTGTCCTGTTCTTGCAGTGCAAGCACCGTACTTCCAGACATCTGGTCCAAAACGCCTTTGTTATACTCGTCGTAAGTAAACACAACAGGCTGATCATTTTTGTACAGCCCTGCCAAAGCATCAGCACCATTGACATGCAGACTATAGTGGAAGTAGTAGATACCAGGAACATGACAGGTGAAAATGCCAGTGCTGGGATCATAATGATTCTCAGCATTGTATACAATAACATCAAACTGAATGGGTTCAGTTGTAGGATTATATTCCTTGTTCAGCAGAGCTGAAAAAGCAGACACAGGGACCTTAACGAGATCACCAGGCATCACGATGCCACTGGGTCCCATGCTTTTCTCAAAAACGACCTCACCAGGAGGACCAGGTGGGCCAGGAGGTCCAGGATGTCCTGGTGAACCATCCTGTCCCCTAGAACCAGGAAGTCCAGGAGGACCCTGAGGACCTGGCACTCCCTTAGCCATACTGCCTGCAGGGCCAGGAGCTCCAGGAAGACCTGGGTGACCCTTAGCACCTGGTAGACCAGTAGCACCAGTTGGTCCTCTTGGCCCAGGACTTCCATCCAGTCCCTTTTCACCTGGTGCCCCATCGTGTCCTGGATGCCCTTTAGGTCCTTGAGGTCCTGATGGCCCTTGAGTGCCAGGTGCACCAGTATAGCCTTGCTCACCTTTAGCGCCTGGAGCACCAGTTGCTCCCCTTGCTCCAGCTGGGCCTACAGCACCTGGGTAACCTGGTTTGCCCTCAAATCCCTGTGCTCCCTGATCACCTTTAAGTCCCTTGGCCCCCTGTGGTCCAACTGCACCTGTGTCACCTTTAGCCCCAGGCAATCCTGGTTCTCCCTGAAACCCTCTTGCACCTTGAGATCCAGCTGGGCCCATAGGACCGGTAGCACCTGTATGCCCAGTGTGCCCCATCAGCCCTGGTTCTCCCTTCTGACCTGTTGTACCAGGACTACCACTAACTCCTCTTTCTCCTTTCTGTCCAGAAACTCCTGGCTTTCCATAGCCTGGAATACCAGGTTCTCCTGGTGCTCCAGTTGCACCCTGGGGGCCTTTTAGTCCCATAGGACCAGGGATACCAGGAGCACCATTATCACCAGGTTTTCCCGGCATTCCTATTCCCGGAGCCCCAGTGTGACCTTTTGGGCCTTGTAATCCCATGGGTCCAGGGCTCCCATCCCTGCCTGGTGCCCCTGACTTTCCCGGCTCACCAGGGTACCCTGTTTTGCCTGGCTTTCCAATACCAGGGAGGCCACCTGGCCCAGGAGGACCACTTGGTCCTGTCGCACCTCTCTCACCTGGTGCTCCTGGAATGCCATAGCCTCTCTCTCCTTTTGTTCCTGGAGCACCAGTAGCACCAGTGGGTCCCTTAAGGCCTGGTTCGCCTCTTGGTCCCACAGGCCCAACCGGGCCCGATGGTCCAGTTTTGCCAGGTGCTGAAAAACCAGCAGGCCCAGGAATACCAGGAGGTCCAGGCATGCCTCTAGGACCCTGTGCTCCTGTAGCTCCAGTCTCCCCCCTTTGTCCAGTTGCACCTCTGTCACCAGGCTTTCCAGGTCCACCAGGTGTGCCTGGCTTTCCAGGTGCAGAGTATCCAGCTGGTCCCGGGGGTCCAGGTGGGCCCTCAGGTCCTGGAATTCCATATCCAGGGGGGCCTGGGGGCCCAGCAGGTCCAGGTGCTCCTGGGGCACCAGGTTCCCCTGGGATACCTGGCTCGCCTGCCATGGCTTAAAAAAACAATACAAAGTGAAATAAGTTCCGGTCCAAACAGTACCAATCAGTTGACTACTGTTTGACTTTGATTCTTTATACTCAATTGGTTGGCCGAAACAAAATCTTGCTCCGGATTTGTACTCTCTGGACCAGAATTTTCTACCTCTGGATACACAACGCTTTAAGAAGGTCAGAGGTGGACATTTCAGGTCCAGAAAGTAGAATTCCAGACCAAGATTTTGCTTCAGTCAACCAGGTGAGTACTCTGTGACAGTGACTTTTTATATTAAACTGGTGGGTGAAACAAAATCTTGGTCTGGATTTGTATTTCTGGACCTGAAATGTCCACCTCTGAAGAAGGTATATATATTTTGTTACCCTAATAATGCACAACAAGGCTATATGGTAAGTGAAATTGTTTCTCATATTATTGTAAAATAACAATAAAGTGGTATAATAAAGGTATTAGTGCAGCTGGTTGTCTATATACTATATCAATACAACTATGTTTTTTTTAAATTATTATTTGCTATCAAATGTCAAAATCCAATTATTTTGAGCTATACTGGTTAAATGGAATATGATTGAATACACATTGCCTAGCAATAATTTCTTTTTATTTAAGCACGTAGAACAGCCATATCTTTTTAGTAATGAAAAACTTCTGGCTAAAACTTGCTTTTCCCTTTGCTTGCGCAGTTACTTTGAAATCAAGACTGAAAACTCCATCAAGCCAAGTCCACTGTTTCCTTTTTTGGATTCAAATGCCTCTTTGCCATTAAGGAGAACTGCCTTCAACTGAAGCCAAGGCATCAGTGTCTCTGGGAAGAGGCTGGTGGCTGTGGGAGGAGCTGGATCCAAGCAAGATCTTAAGCGTGTATTCAGCAGCTAAACAATTCCAGTTAATCTGATGCTGCCATGCCTCCTGTGGCAGCTGGTGAGATGTCTCTCTTTCCTTCAACCCTCGATTTGACAAGTAAGATCTGACCCACAGCACAGAGACATGTTTTACTGACTTGGTAAGCTCAGCTTCAGCATGCTTTTAAGAATTTAGCGCTCTCTGTAAGTATCAACAGAAGCATACACAATGCAGTGGTATGTGATGCTTAAAAAAGACATTACAATAGAATATGGGTGTCACTCACACACAAATATTCATTTAAGTAATATTACTTCAGCACCTATTGAATTAACCCATCCACGGAATATAAACTAAATTTTAAATATGTGAGTTACTTGTCTTTTACTGTCTTTCTCTGCTGTGTTTTGTGTCTTTTTAAAAAGAAGCATCTATTACCAGTAGTGGTTGTATCCATTTGTTTTATAATGTAAGCCGCAAAGTCAGAACAATTCCGGATTCAATGTTCTAAAAAGTCTGCAGTGAGCAGGGAGCTTGCATGAAACAATTTTTTTTTGCACCAATTGGAGCACTTTCTACAGAGTCTACAAAAATGTTAACTGTGGTTCAGATGCACAGCTCTTACTCAGAATTGTTTCTCTGTTCCTTGACTTGACTGTTCCCTGATCTGAAACTTTAGCGCAGATTTTCAATGCTTTTATGCAATGTACTATAAAGCTGCATTCCAAAGTTGATTCGAAAGCAGTGATGCTGAATAACAGTGAATTGTCGGAATAGTCTAAGCATCATAAGGTTTTCACTGAATCTTAATCCCCTCAATCAGTTTTTCTGTTTTCAATGCAAATTGCAGGCATAAAACTGGAAATTATTAATATATTCAGGAAAATGGGCTTCAAATATGAGAAAGACTACAGTAGCGCAAAAGTTAAAGAAGATAGTGATAATGCATGAGGCATTTAAATGTCAGAAATCCAGTGGAATGAAAGACCCTTAACAATGGAACTGCAGATCCAGTGAAAATGCGAATCATCATGGAAAGACTGCAGAATGAAGAAATACAGCTACTTGTCCAAATCGTGACTTTGACTGCACCCAGCATCTTCACTATAGACGCAAGAGACATGCATGAGCGTAAAACTCCAGAAATCCAGCTTTAGGGTGCACAATTCTTTAGTCTTACAGCTAAATTTTGAAATCTGAGTTTCTAATTCTTGACAGGTCTGCGGATTCAGAAATACTCGCTTTGGTGAAATCATACTCAGTAGGAATAAGACGCATAAAAGCAGGTGCACTTACTTTGGCCCTTCACGGGGTATGGCTGATACTGAGGTCCTTTGACCGGGGCTGCGGCTTTCTTGACGTAGTAACGTTCTCCATGTACCACGGTCAAGCCCAGGAGCAGAAGAAGGACACTTGTGACTCGTAGTTCCATCTTCTGAGGCTAAATCTGAAAGAGAAATGCCACCACCTTCGGTTCACGTCTTCCCAGCTGGTACCTCGCTGGATTTCAAAATCCCCGACTTAAAGCAGCACGTGAAAGACACTGCAAATGTTATCTTGCGGAAGGTTCCGGTCCGGCTCTCACAGCAATCTCTCTCACAATATCCCGGCAAAAAGACAAGCCGTGCAAGTAAGGAGCGGAAACCCTCGGCCGGGAACTGAACAAACTGCATGGGGCAGCATCTAAGACTCAAGGTGATACAGGGACAACAAATTGCATACATACCGACATGCCTGAGCACCAAAAACAGAGAGGCTCTGGAGGATCCGCTTCCACGCTCCTATATCCCTTGGCTTTGAGGCTGCCTGGAACACTGCTCCTGTTCGGGGCTGTAATGTGGGTATTTATACCATATCTACATGGCTGAAACAGGACCTGCTGCACTTTACACACACCTCCCTCCCACTGATGTAAGCTGTAATTAGGGGTCAGATCTGCCCCATCAGGGCATGTTAGATCAGGATGGTAGTTAGTTCACGATATTTAAATCCATTATAGCCCCTTTCCCAGTCCCAGAAAATCCCAAAGCATAAAATTATGGTATATTTATACATTTCTTTAAACAAAAAAACTCTTTCTGTAACTGCTTCATTGGACACTAGATTCTTTAGATTAATGAATTTATATTGTCTTGCGGTTACATTTTATTTTAGAATTCTCTACATGTTAGTCTTAAGTTGTATAAGTTGCAAAGGAAGAAGACGATAGTACATTTGGCAGAGTTTAAGTATAAATATTTTTATTTAATTGTGGAATAATCATTGCGTGTGTTTGTCACTTGACACCAAATAAATTAATAAAAAATATCTTAATTTGAAAGAGGGATGACTGTATGGACTGAAATTACATGAGCGCAGTAATTATTGTGGTTCTATTTTATTATATATTGTTTTCATGTATTCTAGAAAACTGCTTAACACTTTGTGTGACATTTATCCCCCACCTTGTACAGTTGCTGTTCTGAAAATATTTATTTTTTTGTACATGTTTTTTAAAGAATTAATTTAGTTTAGCTTTGCAGCCACAGGGAATACGTTAAAAGAATGAATAAAACACACAGAACTCTGCAAATTCTGAGCATCTTAGTATAAGTATGTAGCACTTAAGATTAGACCAAATACTAGACCATCTGCAAACAAGCTTTAGACTCCACAGGACCAAATGAACATTTTATTTGTTTTGTGTTTAGTCAGCTGGCCTGCTTGGTTGAATATAGTCAGTCTTTCATTAACAGGCTATTTCCAGGGCAGCCAATGTACAGTCTTTTACTTGTGTATGTTTTCTGTGTGTTTCTTTCATAAAAAATAAAAACAGCCAAAAAAAGAAAGCACAGGGAAAATACATTTATATCTGTCTTGTGTTTTCATTATCGTGTGCCTTAGTAAATGAGCACAACTACTTAAGTGGTTGGTTTGAAGGGGATGCATTATTTTATTTGTACACCAGGGGGCGCATCACACCAATTTCTCTGAGTTCATTTTATCGTTTAAGTATTTGGGTTTGTAATTGCACAATTTTATTTGAATAGTTTAACGATCTGTTTTCAGAAACAAATGCTTTCTAGAGGGTTTCACACTTCAGTCTGTGTATCTAATACCTTTCACACTGTTTTGCCTAAACAAACACGCATTTTAATTAAGTCTAGAAAATTAAGTGTGAACACTCAAAGGAAGGGCTTGACAAACTTTGAGTGGGGCATCTGGACACAATATATAGAATCTATAAACAAAAAAGTGTGTTAATCAACGCAGCCACACATTTTCCATACTACCAATCCAATGCATGGCTGAGAGGTATTGAACTGGTGACCTTACGTTTTTATTCCATTAAGACCCATAAGCGTGAAGATTGACGGATTTCGTGTATTCGTGTGCCATACAGTAAGTGCTGAATGAGCGATTATTCAGGGTCATGCAGGTGATTTTTACAGTTTATGTTTAGCAGCATTCTTAGAAAAGGGTATGATTATGCATTCCGAGAACGGCAAGGCTGCTTAAACGAATTTTAAAATTAGCTTTCATTAAGTATAATTATTCCAAATAGCTACCTTCACAAACCCCATAATTATAAAATTTAATCACAGTTGATAAATAACGGCTTGAGCACGTTTTGTCTGTGTGAACTGAAACATGGGGCGTGTGCATGAACTGGTTAAGTTCACCTTAATGCTCGGGCTGACACGTCAAGCCAACGCTGGTTGATGTGCATACAGGTGAATCGCAATGTAATACGGAGCGATTTCGTGAAGTGCGATTCAACGTGATTCACCAGCATCTATTCGGTTACATTTAACGAAGCCTGGAGGTATTTTATCATGTGACTGGGGAATACGTACAGATCTACATTGAGATGTTCTAGGAGAACAGAGCACGTACTCTTCATTTAGCACGTGTTTCTACGATTTTATAGAAAAATAATAAATAAACGACTATTTCTTTTTAAAAAAAAACTATTCTTCGAAACCCTCCTTATGTTTTATTGCCCACGGAAAGAAAGCAGGAGCAGCCTGGCCGAGCCCCATTTAGCTAAATTACAGAGTGGAAGGGAGTGGATTCAACACTTTACAAGTTGGTAGATTCAGATAATTCCATCTTATTTTCATTTCTGAGAGTCTCGCAAACCGCACGGCAGCAAAATGTACTTATCTTTTTTTGTTTAGCGTGCGCGAGATGGTATTACTTACCCGAATGCAAAAGCATAACGAAATTAAAATATATATCTTTAATGTATGCACCCTCACTTGCGTCGAGAGGAAGAAAAAGTGATGCTATGTATAGCAGCCCTTTAGAATAGCTACTTTTTTAAGCTCACACGGCGAGACGCCTTCGTCTTTACAGTTACGCAGATGTTTTACTGTGTAAAGTTTTCTAAATGATTAATCTTTTTTTGGGAGGTAAGAATCCCCTATTAGTAGACCTATAAAATGGGCTTGTGGTTTGGTATTTCAGCCTGGGTTTTTGCTGTTGGACTCATTGTCACTGCACATCTGCTTGATGTGGTGGCTTGTCAACTGCTGTCATGACCTCTAGGAATTAGGATCACTGGTATGTTATATAAGGGGAGCCAATGGCATCGTTTGGATATTGCTGGGCCCCCTCACTGGAAACATTTTAATCTATTAAACATTGCACTTCAGTGATGTGACGAATCACCCTAACACTGACAATTAAGTTGCGCTTAATGGAGAAGACATCAGATACTCCATCTTGCCTGCTTGTTGTAGCAACGTGCGTATGTGCGTGACAGCACAGCCCTGCTTAATTTATTTTCTCATTAGATGGTCACAGCTGGTGTTATTAATATGATACGGGAACCTAGCGTCTGGGGTTGTGGGGGCATGGGGGGGGGGGAGGGGGTACGGCAAATAGCAGGATGAGAGCATAGGGGGGAACTTGTGGAATCATCTGTTTCTTTGTTCTTTGATGCCATATATTGTAGTTTGAGAAAATACAGAGACAATGAACTGACTGACCGGCATTAAAAATGCAATTAAGGATTTTCTATGAGAAAAATTTACAGGTTTTCTAATTGCAACATATTTACAGCCGTCTATTCTTCTTACAGGGGGGTTAGGGTTAGTGTTAGGGTTGGTTGGGGGGGGGGCAGTTGCTCAGTGGTTTGTGGTGCAGCCTTACATATTCAGGGTTGAGGGCTCCATTGTCACCCCCAACCCCACGTGCTTGGAGTCTGTGTGGGATTGTCTCTAGTGCGGTATTACATGTGTCACCAGCAAGGGACTGTCATTCTGTCATACCTCATACTCAAAGCCAGAGGTATTCAAACTTGTGGGGCATACTCCCCTGGTGGAGCATGAAGGAATTGCAGGGGTGGACACAGGTGATAGGGAAAAAAATAGAGTACTGTGTGTGTGTGTGCATGTGTGTGTGTATCATGTTTATATTACATAGTATTATTATACATTACAGTATATTACACAGGACTCCAGCCCCCCAGGACTGCAGTTTGATAGCCCTGTTCCACAGGCTCCCCAATATTCTGTGGTGGACAAACATCAGGGAGGATTTATGAGTGGATCTGCTTCTGGCCTCTGATCCCCAGTATAGACCTGCATATGCACTCTTTCAGCTGGTTCACATGGTTTCTTGTGTAGCTATAGTGATCATTAAAATCAGTGTATTTGTGCACACATTAAGTTAACCTAGTTTATATGGGGGCTGATTTTAACCTGACTGCACACATCCATGTACAGTTGCAGTTGTAACGCAAACCTGAAATCCAGGGAAACATTAAAGATGAAAACATATTAGTATGATCCACCTTTTCTTTGAATTTAATCTTTAGATCAGTAGATCAATCTTCAGATCTCTTTTATCAAATTCGATTGGTTACCTCCATTAGATCTGGTTCTGATTCTGCTGACACACATGTGGGCTTTTTTAGTGCTTGGAGAAACAGTGGAAGTGTTTTTGGACACGTACACAGAGAGTAATGCTGTTGGTTTTCCTCTTGGTAACATCGAATATCTCACAAACCCTGGAAGAGAATATAATGAGGGGTTAATGTATGGGAGACTTAGTTAAAGGAACATGTAAGCAGAAGCTAAAGATAACTCTCCTTAACTGGGACGTGAATGGCGCACAGATTTAACATTTCAGTAAACTCAATAGGCCACTAAGAGCTACTTGCAGTTTTATGAATGGAAGGATTGATGGCCGCCACAGAGACCGAATCCGAAGACAATTACAGGGACATGAAGACAAATGTCTAGGAATCGCTATTGAAAGTATGACTGTGATGAGGCTTGGTGTGCGTTAAAAGAGGGCTTGAAAACCTCAGGCCAAAACCCAGCGCGGAGTTCCAGTTATCTCAAAACATGAGCATTTCATTTCATATTATCAAACAGCTTCAGAAGTCAGAGGAAACTAAAATCCATCCTGTGTGCTAACAGCTAACTGCTCATCTATCCTTACATCAATAAACCTTTTGATGACAATTTCAGGTGCTAGACATCATATCAATATGTGTTCTGCGAGGGACTGGCATCCCATTCAGGGTGTTCCGCTGCCTTGGGACCGCTTCCCCCTCCCACTGCAACACTGTACCCGATAAGCTATTGGACGATGGATGGATGAACCTTACTATGACTTAATTACCGTAATACCTGTCTAGATTTATGCCAACAAGCTGAAAACACCACAGCTCAAAAAATGTTAAGTGTAAGCATGCCTTAGCAACTTTGCTTTCCAGATATATAATAAAACGAACTATTTATGAGAAACATAGGCGAGCAAAGCCCGTTTTATGAGGTTTAAGAAGATAAGACGGTGATCAAATTCATGCTGTACTTAAGGATAATTCCTCATCTGAGATGACACTGATTATGGGAATTGAACCCGCGATAGTCTGCATGGAATTATGGGAGCCATCTTGCAGTAAACCTTATAATTTACCGCCTTGTGTATTATCTCCACAGAAGCGAAGAATAAAAGTTAAAAGAGTTTCTTGATTTCACGGAATAAAACTGCGGTTGGTAGTATTTATCTACCATTCCTTTTCATTATATTTTTCATGAGATGGCTTGTAACTCTGATCCCATCCTTGGACTGAATGCATGTAGGAATAGGATTGACTCCATGGTGCAGTATGTATGGTCTCTCCCCCCATCCCCCCCCATCCCCAGACACTGCACACTCACACCTACCTCTCCAACTTTACTGCCTCTGTGCATCCAGACAGCCTTGTGTTAGGCTCAGAATTCAAACTGCATGTTGTAAACATGTGGGGTGTTTTATGTTGTTTTGCTGTGTCTTTTCTGGATGCATTCATGCCTTTCATGTATCGCAATTTTCAGAATGTAGAACAAAAAAACACAAAAAGGCGAGGTGGAATGAACTATCGTCAGCCGGCATGAAAGTAAACAAGTCTCTACTGAAACAAAAACATGGTTGTGTTTTACAAGTTCAGTTTAATGTTACATGAATGATTTTTGGATTGGTTCAGATATTATTCTAAGTATTCACTTTCAAAACACTTGTTTATGATCCTTTGAAAACCACAGTTTGTTCTTCCCGGTGGCCCCAAGAACATCTAAAAATACTATTTGAAAAGTACTCTTTATTTTGGATTGCTTTGGATGAGGTTCCGTAATCAGTCTGGGTAGCTAAACTATTTGTTTTTAAACAAACATGTACAACTTCAAAAATGACCCAGAATATCATAGTGATTTCATTCAAGCTTTTTGTATTTGTTTCATCCTTTTGTGGAAGGTGCAAGTTTTGAAATGGGCTGTGTAACTGCATGAGATTGACTTTGAATCTGCAGGTATGAATCCAAAAACCATTTATGGATTCGACAATGCTTGTTTCAAACAACCAACAAACCAACACCCATCCATGGGGCCTCAAGCTTATGCTGGAGAGAGCAAAAGGCTGGTTGAAACCTAGTTATAACTATATTTTTAAGATGATGCATTCTGGAGAATTCTGTGTGAAATTGCATGTAGTTCATTAGAAATCCACACGACCAGTATCGGGAAGACTGCATGCAACAAGCCATCCTACGAAGGCTTTCAGAATACCGTGACCCCACTGAATTTGATTTGTTTTATAGTCAAAAATCTGAATATGAAATTCAACTATTTGGTGATCACAGAGGTGCTTTCACAAAGTCAGTATCATTTGATCATGTGGGCTAATTACACTTGTTTGAGTGTCGCTAAACCTTTATGGAAAACCTAGGAAAGGAAAAGCGATGCCCTTTCCTGCCATGCCCCATTAGTTCTGCTGGTGTTAAATGACCGGAGGGGCCGTGCTTTCCTTTTATTTTTAGGTCTGGAACGCGAAACGTGCCAATAGCATTCTTTATTCGTTACACACGTTTTATAATAAGGTGCTGGCTACACAGCAGTTAAAGAATCTATTGTTCACTTTGCTCCTGAGTTTCTGAGGGGGGGGGGGGGGGGTTGGAACTGTAGGGTTGCCTTTTGGGGAAACATGTTTTTTGAAGTCACATCTTGTTTTGGAAAATGATACGTACACAAGGAGGAGTACATTTTAATTGTATAGATGATTGATGAACAATTCAGGTATCTTACCCAGGAGTATAGCAGTGACTTCCTAGGGCTTAAACTAGCAACTGTCAGGTTGTTCCTGCATGTTACTGCAATGCTAATTGCTACCTTTTTCTTAGTCTCTCCGTTACACTGTTCCAGACAATCTGATTGGCTCTGAGAGTTGGGACAGGATGGTTGGTTGATGCAGTATTAGCCAATAGCAGAGATGCAGGGCCAGAGGGTAGTTTTTTCTATTGTTGCTCAGGAAGACACCATAGGTTCAGGACAAACAAAGAATACTAAAAAAAACTAGACGTGTTGTTTGGCATTTAGTCACTGAATGAGAATCCAGAGAATACCAGGCAGGGAGGCATGATAGGTCATATTTGGATATATATAGGCTCAGATGGGTGGTTTGGCCACCAAATTTAGGTGGCCACAAGGCAAGCTGGAATAGGATGGAACTCCACACATCAGATGTTCAATGAGTGGAAAAAAAAGAACGTAACTGTCTTCAGCATAGCAGCGGTTCCAGCTAAACACAGCTGTGTCTTGTTTTTGCAAATTTGGCTTTAGTTGTCCATGAAAATCTGCAGATTGGTTCAGACCCGTCGCGAATGAGGAGGATTCGCAGATGTTTGGTAGAGTCACTAAAAATGCTAATATGTGCTTATTTCTATAGTTTAAATCCTAAATATGCTCCCAAAACACCTTAATTTCATTTAAAAGTTAGCTTAATACATTACCTTTAAAAAAAATAAATGTTTGATGTAAAAATAGAGTACAGTATCGCCTAATGGATATTTGTCACACTAGCACATTTACAGTACAGTATACTAATGTTACCCCTACTAATTCATACAACACGGCATTGGCTGCTGTTTCCTTTTGCATTCACAGTAAGGTAAAATGAGTAAACTAACTTTCAGTGTTTATAGCAAATGCGTCTCAAGAGGGAAACACTGGAAGCATTTGCTATGTATGTAAACATTAGCACCTTTCAATTAAATTTGTCATTTTTGTGCGTTGAATTTACATTAACGTGTACTTACTATTACAAGATAGTAAATTAACTATTTTCTAATATTTATGTAACCATTAGCGTTCCTGTCGCGTATTGCCGGGGCACGGACCGGGGAAGCAGGGACAGGATGCAAGAAATCGTGGACCACGGGATTTAATCAAAAGGTATAAAGACAAGCAGGACAATGGAACAGGTAGCAAACTCAAAACAACGTTAATGCCCGGACTTGGGAAACATACTTAAACGTAGACTGAAATACACAGGACTAATGACAACAACTGGAAACAGCTGATCCCACGGGGATTCCACACGAGGTAGATGAGGGGTCGGGGCACACGGGAGGATCGGACGAGCAGGTCATGACAGTTCCGAAGGGAATAAACTTTGCTAATGGGATTCGCGTCTTGTAAAGGTACAGTACAGTATGTACATAAAAAGGAAAATTTCCATAAGAAAGCCACGTTTTTTAAGGGATTTTAACTGATTTATATTGTATGTCTTGAACTTTCCCCAAAAACACAGTAGAATCTTCATTAATTAAATTTTTCTTACCAATTTTACACTTAAAAGCATGAAAACTTAACGAAAATTAAGCATAAACAGTTCTATAGGGTTTTTCCATGATTTCACAGATGTGAAAAAGTTGCAGATGCATAAAACTTTGGTTCCAATGGAATTGTCGCAGATGTGTGAATTTGTGAATCACAAAGCGCAAATGCACGAGGGCTTACTGTATTGCCATAAGTATTGGGACACCCCTCCAAATCATCGAATTCAGGTGTTCCAATCACATCCATAGCCACAGGTGTATTAAAATCAAGCACCTAGGCATGTAGACTGCTTCTACAAACATTTGTGAAAGAATGGGTCGCTTTCAGGAGCTCAGTGAATTCAAGCGTACTACCATAATAGGATGCCACCAGTGTAATGAGTCCATTTGTGAAATTTCCTGGCTACTAAATATTCCACAGTCAACTGTTAGTGGTATTATTGGCACTAATTTTCAACTGAATTGAATATTGTAACAAAGTGGAAGCAATTGAGAACAAAAGCAACTCAGCCACAAAGTTGTAGGCCACATAAAATCACAGACAACGCATGCTGAGGCACAGTGTGCAGAAGTCACCAAATGTCTGAGGAGTCAATAGCTACAGACCTCCAAACTTCATGTGGTCTTCAGATTAGCTCAAGATCAGTGTATAGAGAACTTCATGGAATGGGTTTCCATGGCTGAGCTGCTGCATCCAAGCCTTACATCACAAAGTGCAATGCAAAGCGTCGGATGCAGTGGAGTAAAGCACGCCGCTATGGACTCTAGAGCAGTGGAGACATGTTCTCTGAGTGACGAATCACGCTTCTCTGTCTGACAATGCGATGAACGAGTCTGGGTTTGGCGGTTGCCAGGAGAACGGTAAAGTTTGGTGGAGGGGGGATTATGGTGTGGGGTTGTTTTTCAGGGGTTGGGCTTGGCCCCTTAGTTCCAGTGAAAGGATCTCTTAATGCTGCAGCATTCAAAGCCATTTTGGACAGTTTCATGCTCCCAACCTTGTGGAAACAGTTTGGGGATGGCCCCTTCCTGTTCCAACATGACTGCGCACCAGTGCACAAAGCAAGCTCCATAAGGACATGGATGAGCGAGTCTGGTGTGGAGGAACTTCACTGGCCTGCACAGAGCCCTGACCTCAACCTGAATTAGAGCAGAGACTGTGAGCCAGACCTTCTCATCCAACATCAGTGCCAATGCTCTCCTGGAAGAGTGGTCAAAAATTCCCATAAACTCCTAAACCTTGTGGACAGCCTTCCCAGAAGAGTTGAAGCTGTTATAGCTGCAAAGGGTGGACCAACACCATATGTTAAGAATGGGATGTCATTAAAATTCATGCATGAGTAAAGGCAGGTGTCCCAATACTTTTGGCAATATAATTCATTATGTATTATTCTTTTGTTCAAGTCCACCTCCCATTGAGTTGTTCCAAAATGCTCAAAGAATCAACTCGGTGAAATGACCTTCCAGGGTCCAAAGACAAGTATTTATGACAAGTGGCATTTCTAATTTGCTGTAATTTTCTAATCTCAGTGTTTTTCTGTTCCCTGGGCTGGATGGGTATTACATCATGGATTTTCCTCAACGATCAGCCCAACGTTGGCTGGATAAGCAGGTATAAGCTGGAGAGATGGAAGCTACCAAACTATCCAGCACATATGTGGTTGGGAACATGTGAGTGGTCACTGTCGCTTCAAAGAATCCAGGCTGTTGGCTCGTCATTCCCCAAACACCCTTCTTCGCTGGCTGTGCTCTCTTTTCCTTTGGTGTGTAGGACTTAAGAATGTTCTGAAAAAGCAGATGTAAGCTCACCCTATTTATGATATACAAAAATCTCTCAGGCTGCAAGTATTCTTTAAAGAAAAGCAGCTGGTGAATGAGTGCTCTAAAGTTGAGTTCTCTGAGTTGATGATGCTGGGAACTGCTAAAGCCAGACACAAAGAGGTAGAGGGGGCTGCTCACACACACTAACACACAGCTCTGCCGCCACCCCCACAATAAAAATAGCAGAAGGGCCTCAACATCCTAAAGTAGACAGAACGCAAAAACTAGCAGAGTACTAAGACTACTAAACACTACTAAGCAAGCAAAATGTTTATTGTTTCTTTTATTCACTGTAGAGCTTGTAAAAATGCTTGTGGATTTGCTGGTTCTTTCTAATAATTTACCCAAAGAAAGTTACATAGCATTTTAAATGGTAGTTTAATGTATGTCTTTGTATTAATAAGCTCTGAAGAGCCACATGATCTTGTCCTGGATAAACAGCTAGAAGATGGATGGATGGAGTGGTAGCACCTAAGATGAACGTTTTAGGCCTGTTGACCGCAATAAATGAATTGGTCTGAATCACAACAACTGAGCTCAAATTTGCCATCAGTAAGGGAGGTTTGCCCAGATGGAAGCCAGCTGATCTCAAGCCAAGAGAGGACTGTATGTCAATGTTTCACTATAATTTTAATAAGCCTCAAAACTGTACTTTAATAAGCACTGGGGAGCCCTCTGTGACCAAGGAGGGATCCACAAGTAGGGCTTTCCCCTATTTTCAGAGAAAGAATTATACCGTGACCTCAGATTTTCACTCAGCGGTGGTATTTAGAACAAGAAACCAAAGTAATTTAGCGTAAATTCCCCCCAAATTAGCGTTAGATGCGCCAGACTTGTCGGGTCCCTTCCAGTCAATATTTCCAACCGACACGTCTTCTTCTGTCCCATCTTAGAAGCTACAGGGAACAACAATAACAAAAAAAAAAAAAACCTGTAGCACGTAGTCTGATCATTGTTTCATGGAAACTAGTTGTGTCCGTATGACAGGCTACTTCGTGATATGTAAGTATGTGCGAGTCATCTGAATCTGAGTCTTACCTCACACCCAGAAACAGTTGTAGAAGTGCTTGTATGGAAAATATCTTAAAAAGATGAAGATTTTAGGTCACGTTTACCACGATTCCCTCTGCGTATCAAAGCAGTCCTCCTGTCGCTAAACTAGCGCCGCTACATCTAGCTGATGTGGTAGCCTCTAACCACTGCTCGGGAATAACACAGCTGGTCGTTTTGGATGGTCCTCCATTTTTAGATCTCTCCCCGTTGCATAAAATAAACAGGAGCCACAATCGTTTCAGACCTTCCACAGCTCTGCGACTTTACTTAAGGGCACAAGGTACATTTTTTCCAGCCACGCGCATCCAACGGGCAGGGAGGAAACGCCATTACAAGGCACTACCTTGTGTGTCGAGCGAAGAGCATGATGTGAATTTGAAGGCTTTGATTTTAACTGCTGCGGTTAAATTTAAGCTTTGTTTCTCTTTCATTCCACTTCCCTAATGACGTGTTACATTCGACTTACTGGCAGACTTAACGGCTTCTGATTTGGCATCTGGCTATTTGGGTAATAAAGTTTTTTTTTTTTTTTTTTAAATATGTTCAAATTTTTTGGTTTAATTAATGGACAATATAGTATAGATCAGCCCTGCGTAACAGGCTACAGACTCATTTAACGAGATACTTTCTTAGTAAATCAGTCTACATCTACTTTATGAAAAAAATCAGTTATAATCTTTGCAAGAATCTTTTCTTGCCTCATTAAAAATATGCTTTCTCCCACATTTGGAATACCATTTATTTATTTTTGCTTCAACAATTAAAGGCATACACTAAAAATGTCTTTAATTATGTTAAATCTTTGTCATATGGAAATAAGGGGAAATTTACCAACAGAAATTGCAGGGCCAATTAACCCCACTGACATTCAGACGGCGCAATATCTGGCTACTAATATCACGCTACTAATGTCATGCTATTATCGTCTACCTAGGCAGTACAAAAATAATACAAATGTATTAAATTACATAATAATGTAATTTGGAATGAAAGCTCTATGTAGTGTTTTACCTAAGAAAGTTGTTCTAAAAAGCACATAAATAAATTGAGGCACACATTTCCTGTTTGGAAAAGTGAGAGTGAAATTTTTTTCCCCCCCAAAATATACGGCTTTCCAACAAAGTGGACAATCCCTATTGGCGAAGCCTGCAATTTTCATCAAATTACAGCTGCTTAATTTGTGGCCTGAGTTTTAAAATAGGTGTTTAGTCGTTTAGTAGTTCAAAGCAAAAGAATATGGACATGTCCTGTTTTACTTCTAGTGAAAACTTCATTTTGTAAATGTCTTGTTTATAAAATAAACCTTTGCATTAAATTACTTACACTTTCCAAAAACTTTCTTCAGATCCAGGCTTAGTTTGCTCCGCTAGCTATATTTTTGGCTAGATCTTTATATAGCTGAGCATTGTTCTTGTGCACTGCATTGAGAAAATAATTTTCTATTATAAAAAACACACTTATAGTTTAGAGCAGTGTTTCTCAACCCAGTCCTGGGGGACACCCAGGCAGTCCAAATTTTTGCTCCATCCTGGATCCCCACCTGGGAAAAAAGCACTAATTGGCAGGGAATTGGGTGGGAGCAAAAATGTGGAATGTCTGCGGATCCCCAAGGACTGGGTTGGGAAATACTGGTTTAGTGGATTAGAATGGATTGGAAAAGCCAAAATATACTGACAGCCATTGTATTACAGTCTGCAAATGCTTATGGTAGAAAGACGTATCCTCGCGTTTCATGACGGAGTACATTGGTGCGTTTCTTTATTGCCAACCACTGCAGGAGTAACAGATGTTTTCGATATCTGATTACTTAAATTACACACCATAGGGTGTACTTTTAAAACTGAAGTAATATAGCCAAGCACAGTTAAGTCGGTACAAGTAAATTTGCCGCATAAACAGCTGGAGACATTCAGCCACTTTGGGACACAGAGCGTGGCGTTCAGCTAATTTTAATGCTGGTAGACAGGAAAGGAAAAGAAAAAAGATTATAAAGCAAGAAATTCTAATCTTTCACCAGGCAAATTAGCAGTAACAAAGAGGCATAATGTCAATCTCACTATCAGGCTAAGATATGTTAAAGACAAGGAAAGAGATCAGAGAGGTCTGCCTGGGATGTAGGGGTGAGGGCATTTTTAAATATCTAACAAATTAGCTTATCCTACAATAACTGCCAAAATGGCTATTATATTACGACAATGCTCCGGTTCCCAAACTCACTCAGCTGCAGTGAACCAGAAGCTTTCGTGTGAACCGCAGCTGACAGAGCAGGGCCAGATCAGAGTGACAAAAAGCATGCACACACCCCTGCCTTCCTGCTGGGCCCGGATTCAAAACCATTCCAGGCAGGAAGGAACCTGAAAGGCTGCCTGCGCTCGTAGTCAGAAGATGACAATACATAAAACAAGCCGTATTGGCACGATTCAGGAGAACATGCACATGTGTATTACAAAACTGAAATGTGAGCATCGAGAAAGGGACGCCGAACCAGAAGCACTTGGCTCGAATGTGTAACGAAAATACACAAGGTCAAAAACACTTCCGCTTAACCAGCCAACCAAAATCTCCAATTTCGTCAAGCTAAACACAGCTCTCAGATTTAGAACAACTGTGGTAGGGCACAAATGGCCTGCTAATAAATCAGAAAGACATATTGTACTCTGTCATTCCGTGACAGTTATACGGCGCTGGCTGCATGTATGGATGGAGCAGAACTCGGCACTGGTTATCAAAACAACGGCTTATTTTATCCTATTCGGCAGGTGCTTTGAGTCAAAGCAACATACATTTTTGGAAACAGCAGGGTTACACAATCCCTGGGGGACTTGGGAGATTAAGCATTTTCTGACATCACTCCACTGGCTTTGGGATTTGAACTGGCAACCTTCTGATCGCAAGCCCAAATTCTAACCTGCTGAGCCACTTCCCACTAACAAAACAAGTGGAGCCCATAATAAAGTCAGAGATCATTTGCAGAGTACTAGGATACCAGAATCCCAGAATTTTAACCAGAATTGCTCCAATGACATTTTCACGGTCCATTATATTAATAATCATAACTTTATGCTTTCACCAACCGTGACAGCTAAGCAGCAAATCAATCATAATTTTCTGGAGATTTTCTGCGCCAAGCAGTTGGGCATCTAGATTAACATCCGGCCCAATATCTGATTTATTTCCTCAGATATTTTTTATTCATATCTATCCCACCTACTTCTGGTACTTTGAGGCCATCGCAGGACAATGAGCTCCTAGTAAACTCTCATTCAGTCCCCCTACAACATCTACCCTACAACATCTACCATCCCACAGCAGCCTTGTCCTCACAAAACTCCCTTGTGTCACTCTCACTTGGCTCTCAGAGGGTTAGCTAATTAGGGTCATTCTCCAGCTAGGCCTAAACAGAAGCCATTTGCTGTTGCAGGGAAATTTCTGTCTCCCCTCTGGTTAGCCTAGGTCTGGACCCCATCCCCATCCTGCTTGTCATGTTTACTCTGTCTGGGTGCTCTTCCTGCCTGTCGATTTTTGTTTCCTTCTATCCAGTAGTCATCCCCTAGTCTGGCACGGTTCCCAGTGCGACTCAGCCAGCTTCGTGTCTTGCTCGCTCTCCGTCTGGCTCGCGGCTTATGTTCAGGGTGTGCCGCAGAGTCGATTTATCCAGCCACAGGCGGACCAAGGTCAGGCTTTATGGCCTTTTCCCTCCAGATGCTTCCAGCCAGTGGTTGGGCATCCTCTCCCTATACGATCGGATGTATGAAGCCGGTTAAATTTTACTCCGCTCTTTTTAGCTGAAAATAAAGGCATGTTATCGACATGTCCTTAAAGGCTGCGTAGAGCAATGGCCGGTGATTTCTCTGAAAGTGTCGTGGTTTCCTCAAAGAGGCCTTCCCGCCCCAAATGCTATTTTGTTCATTTTCTACTTTGTTTTCTTTAAGGAACTGTTAATGGTGCCTCCTTGAAGTTTGATACCATCAATGCCTCACTGATTTAAAGAAACTTAAACTGGACTTTTTATATAAGCAGAACAGGCTACTGGTTAAACCTACGCTAAATTTATGAGGACTGTTAGTCAGAGGTCATTTGCAGAATGCTGAGATTTGTAACCATAGGATAACCTTGCTTAGTAACAGGTCCCCTAGCCATTTTCCTTACCCACTTGTCCTAAGCGGGGGTCGAGAGCCTATCCCAGAAAGTGTGGGCACAAGGCAGGGAATAACCCAGGATGGGACGCCAACCCATCACAGGGCACACTCACCCATCACACAATGCTGATTCACCTTGACGTGTTTTTGGGTTTTGGGGGAAAACCAGAGATATGCCACGACGACACAGGAGAACATGCAAACTCCGCATGTGTGTCAGATTGTCCATAGGTGTGAAAGATGGGGTGACACTTGGACTCTGGCCTCCAGAGGGGTGAGTCAGGCATGGTAACCACTCCATCATGACAACATCATGTATCGGTTTTGTATGAAAACAGTCAGTCCCATGGACAGCACTCAAACAATATTTCATGATTACAAAAGTACGTATGGACAGATATTGTAAAATTAGACCCACTTCAGTTTGTTGCTTACACTAGTGTTGTTGTTGTATCACACAAACACAGTGTGGAGCTCTGGCCAACTTCACCAAGGCATTGGACTCTGATCCAGTGTATCTCCGTATCTCTGTATTCGTTTCTATTGCTTATACTGGAACTATATCACAGAAACCCAAATCTAATAGCCAAAGTGCCTTCTGTTCCAAGACAGTCTTTGAAGAGTGTTACCATTGTATTCACTTACTTACAAATCCAGAAGTTGTAAATATACACTGACATCAAATATTTATTCATGTAAGTTGCTGTAGATCCTGTTTTCTGTTCTGGTAACATTTTACATGAGGGGGCACAAATAATATAGTATAATTCTCATACTATTGTATTAATTAACCACAAACTAAATCTTAGGTACGTACTGATCTCATGTTTGTTCATCATTAATGAATCGTGACACGTCTTTATCTCAAGCAGTCACTATATTTGTTATTATACCATTTAATTCTGTAAACCTTGACGAAGTACTGAAGGATGTACTGAAGGAAGAAGTAATGAATAACACAAATGAAATGCTGATCTCGTCTTTGTTGATCGTTAATGAGTCATGACGCATCTTTCATCTTAAGTAGCCAATATATATTTGTGATTTATACTTCAATAGTATTTGAGCTAAATATTTGTGCCCCCGTCAATTCCTTATTGGACTGTTAAATTAAAGTTCAAAAGTTAAAAAAATATGTTTATCAACATGTTATTTGGAAATGGGGAGCTGCTTTACTTTTCCCGTTGGGGATTTGGGATTAAAGGATGTGCATGCACAGAATTAGCTATTTGCACAATTCACTTTGCTGGGTGTATATGTTATTTTCTCAAAGACCTGTTATGGCACTGACTGCGTAACTGAGGTGAATAAATTGCATCTCGGAGAAAGCACACTTGCCGGTCTTCCGAAAAGGGGCCCAGGGTGACCACACCCAGAGTTACTCCCTAACGGACCTCCTTGAGAGTGTAGCATGGGCTAGCTGTATCAGGCCGCAAAAGAGAAAGATCATCTGATGGTCTGGTGGTAATGAAGAGTCTGGTTTAGGCAGCAAGGGGCAAATTCAGCACAAATGAATCTTATAGTTAAAGGGAGTTACATACACATGACACATGGCTGCCTGGCTTTAGAGTTTTGAGAAATTAGAGGATAGATCTTGGAGATAGATCTCATTCAACGTGACGAAACAAGTTTCGATTAAACCAAAAGTCTCGCAAAGTCTGGCTGAACTGGGACACAAGGGGATCAAAGTTTGTCAATTCAGGCTTTAGCACATCCCACATACGTCCTGTTTGCACCTTTCTGTGGTAGAACGATCTACTGTGGCATCAACAAGCAAAAAGGGTGTTCCCCTTAAGGTTAGTCTACTTCTGTTGACATCATCATTCATGTGCTGATATTGTGCACATATTGCAATTAGCCCTTTAACATCCATCCATTGAAAGCACTTGTCTTCATTAGGGTTGTGGGAGGGCCAGAGTCCATCCCAGAAGCTACGGGCACAAGGCAAGAAACAATCTAGGCCGAGGCACCAAGCCACGAAGGGCAGACTCACTCATGCACACCTATGGGCAATTTGGTAACTCCAGTAAACCTCAACACGCTTTTAGACTGTGGAGAAACCACAATGCTTGGATGAAAGCCCAAAACAACATGGGGAGAACATGAGAACTCAACACACATGGAGCCATGCTGGAGACTCGAACCCTAGACCCCAAGGTGTGAGGCAACAGTGCTAACCAGTTATTCTGTAATGTTATCACACGTATATGCAAATATCATCCGTGTATTCATTTACTGTTAACTATGACGGAACTTTTCAGCACATTTTATTTTGCTTTTGTTCATACTTCAAAACTGTTTTACGCCCTTGTAACAACAAAATTGGTAATAATAGGTATTTAGTCCGATTTTGTTACTATTTATAATCCGAAGGCTAAAAGTCTTCTGTGGCTATGCCCCATCTTTGGGCTTGGCTGAAAACACAGACAATTGCTGCTGAGAAAATTATACACTTTACTTGGTTTTCTCCACTAATGTGGAGATGAAACCTGCACTTTGGCTCGATGTTACTTTTTACGTTTCAGCACCTTTTTTCCAGAAACCCTCCAGCAGACCAGTGACTTCTGAGGGACAAATCTTCTTCAGCTTCTTCAGTTCTACTGTATGAATGAGTGCATGGGGGTTCATAAAGCAGCTTCAGATAAGCACTTTCTGTTACATCCAAATACACTGTTTTAAATACAATGAACCAAATTATACAGTTTCATGGTTTTTAATAAATTTTTGCTATACAATGCGACTCAAAAATACATGTGATTCAACATAATTGTTTCTAATTAATTAACTTAGAAATTAAAGTTTAACTTATAAAAATTTGATTTCTTATAAAGGTTTAACTGTATTGCCCTTCGCATCGCCTGGCAACGGTACCCGTGTTTTTACAACAGTTGAGGTCTGATGTCATACTTGCAAGTTCTTGTGGTCTTTCTGATTAGACAGTTTTTTTTTTTAACAAGTAGAACTGTGGAACAGAACACCCAGCCGAACACCTCCCCCCCTCCCCCGTAAAACACAAAGAATCAGGCATGGTGAAAAGCAGAACCAGGGGGGAGATCTTGCAGCACTGATGCATCAGGAGAACATTCTCATAGCCTTGCACGGTGGAACATCAAGTACATTCACCCTCCGTTCATGGGACCTTCTGGGACTATCTGCAGTTCTGCCCAATGCTTCTCTGACCTTTATTTGTTCATTCAGGGAGTAAACATCAGTTCCACATTCAAAGGGAAATAAAGAGTAAACATGTAATACTGTAAACAGGAATCCTGTGTTCAAAACACAGGAAGGGAGAGGAACATTTTGGGATTATTTTTCCATGACAGCCTATCAACATTGAGCTATATGTTTATGAATCAGATCACAAGATTTGTTTTAGAGTCTTTCAGAAGATGCAGTGTGTCTAATGCTTAGGGTACTTGTTTAATTAATTGTACATATCAGGTGTATGTAACACGAGATTAATGTATCATTTTTAAAAATGGATTTCTTTATTTAGGTAGGCCTGCTGACTGCTCTGTAAGTTTTTAAACATCATAGCTGGTTATGCATAAACATTATAGATAGCTATCCTTGCACTGCATTCTGAATTAAACAACATAACTCATGTTAAAAAAAGAAACTGCCCTTACAAAATATAATTAACCCCAAACGGAAATATGTTTATGCATTAAATAAGCCTAAAATTGGGCTCTGACTAATAGATAAAGGAGCATCTGTCATTAACAGCCAGACCACCTTTAAGCAATTAAATTTCTTTAAACATATATTTTTTATAGGCACTATTTGACAAACATTACCCCATAGTGTGCCATACTACCGATGCTTGAACTTGTGTATTAGACAGTTAGATATAAAGCTTCACGCGAGCTAATATGTGAAAATTATGAAAATGCAAATATTAACAATAGATGTTGGGACATACATTGACCACTAGAGGGGGCCACACTACATATGTTCTGTCCAGCCCTGAAAGGCGTGACCTGCAGAACCTCCCTGCGGGGTGGGACTCTCCAGACTGATTGCCATGCAGCCACTGTGGCTGTGCTGCCTGCTGACTAAAGTGATTTTCGCTATTAAATATCAATCAGTAATAAAAAAAATACTGCAGCAGCTGACTGGTTAAGCTCATTAAATATCTCCCTCCGTTCCCAGCTTTATTTTACACTACGTGTCGCAATAATGGCGTGAGGTAAATGTCGCATTTTTTTTGTCGGTACAGATTTTAGGGAAAAATTAACTGGCTGGGGAGACAGAAACTACCACAGTATTACCTGGTTGCACGGTTTCACTGCAAGTTGTTTGGTTTCAAAAGCTTCAGGAATGACAGGAATATTTGCATTTCTTCTCCTTTTTAACCCTCTGCTTCTTCCTTGTTGAGCCACACTGTTGATGCGCAGGTTGCAGCTCATTGCTCTTCTGCTGGCAAACATTCCGAGGTTAGGGGGCCTGACCCAGTGATCACCTCTAGCCCTTCTGTAACCCCCAAGCCCCCCCCCGCCATGGCCTTTTGCGTGTTCGCTTCCTCTCTGCTCCCTCGTTTGTTTTCTTTTGTTTCTGTCACTCCCGGCCGCTTTCGTAACACCTCTCTAATCCCCCACCTCAGATAAAACCCTCCCTCCTTCCTGCTGTCGCTCATGCCACGATGGTCTGCTTATCGACAGTGTTTGAATTGTGTTTTGAGGGGGGGGTCCCCTGGAGGGCAGTCCGACAATGATTTAAAAGTACAATTAAAAGGGGAGTGTTGATTATTAGATATGTCGACCCCCAGTAAAGTGAAGATTGTGAAGAGGGTGGGGGGGAGTGGTGATGGCAAAAGTTTTTTGAAGGGGGAGGGGTGGCACTGAACCATATTTTCTCTCTTATGGGGGGGGGGTCCCTCATCTACCCTGCTATGGCTGAGCCTTTTGGCCCGGTGATTATTACAGTATTAGGGGTGGTCACTGTTAAGTGGTATATCACGGATGAGATGGCTTCATGCTGGGGGAGAGCTTAAACCAGGACTGCCTGATTGTAGTGGCAAATAAGGCATAAAATCTAAAATAAGACAATATGGCTTACATAAGCTGTATGCCCCTGTAACTACAGCGTGCATTAAATCTCTGATCTGGTTTTGGGCTCTGAGAGATCCGCGTAACTATGGCAGTTTGTATTCTGCGTCATAAAGTCTTTAATAGAGCCGTCCTCTAGCATTGTGGCACTGGGCGTGTTCGCCTGCGGGGAGGCGTTGGTGCTAAATTTGTAATTATGTGCGAGACGGAGCTTTTTTGTATTTTAAATATAACACAGGCTGCGTTTACTCTGCAACCAATGATGTCAGACTCCAGACAAATTCGAGCCGGTAAGTCTGAGGCGATAAAGGCTTCGGGCTGGGAATCCAAGAGGGAGCTGCTCATCGTTGTTCATTTTCCTTGGTGTTTCTGAGTTCTGGAGGTTAGGGGGGGTCGGAGGGGCATTGGATCCCCCGGCAGATTCAGGGGGCCCAGCACTGAATGGACCCTTGAATACACCTCATTATAAGTTATACGCTCAGGAAACAACAAATGAACCCCCCCCCCTTCATTCTACTGTGGGGGAGTCCCCAAGCTCAGTAATGTTATTGATGGTGGGTGGCATCCTCTATTTCTTCAGAAAATACCCAAAGTGACATTTTGTCAGGGGGCCAGAGTTTCTAGGTACTGGCCTGCTGGAGGTAAACTAACCGTCATACAAGCGCATCACTGAAAATGCAGAAGGTTCCTGTTAATCAAAGATGCATTGGCTTATATGTTTGTTTAATGAGTGTTATATAGTGTTTATGAATGTCTGCCTGAACAGAATTATACCTGATTAATGCTAGTTCATAATACGGGTAACAGTTGATTTCTCAGTGTCGTGTTATTTAAATGTTTCCTATGTTTCCATTTCTTATTTTTCTGATATATTTCTTTCAAAATAGTAAGAGTAATTAATGGTTGATCAGTCATGTGTATTCAGTAATTTATACAGCTTACACGTTACGGAGGGTAACTAGTGTATCTCTATTGCATGCAAGTTCATATAGCATATTAATTTATCTATTTGTTGCGGTTTATACAGTTACAAGGATGGATAAGTAAGGGGAATTCAAAGACAGAACAATAGTAAATAAAATGCCAAAAATTGGATAGCTAACGCTGAACAAACCAATTCTACTTTTTCATTCTTTTGTTGTTCCTTATTGCTAAGTCTGTGACATTGTGACATTGTACATGTTTTTTTTCCCCAAAGTCAAATGTTACATGTTGATGACTAAGCTGAAAGCCCCAGTTGTGAAGTAGTTAGTGGTCAACAAACCAAGAATTAAGTTCAGAAGTATATATATGTGAATATCGGAAACTTGCTCACGTTTGCAAGAATTGAAGCTCAAAATGTATTCGCTTTGTGCATCATTTACTGTAAGTGTACAGTTCATGAAGCAATTGTCTCAAAGCGTCATCCTGTCAGAGCAGTGAAGAAAGCCACCCATTGTCTCTGAGTCTATGATGAGTCATGGAGATCGAGTACCGAGCATGGGAAAAATCAACATGGTGATCCTTAGCCTGTAGCTTAGCACAAAAACCCCTGTGGTACATTGTGGTAAAGGGCTTCCTCTCTCCCTCTGGACTTTCTCTGGACTTTCAACTTTCCCCTCCGGTGGTTTGCCGCCAAAACCGAATGTATAGAAAGAACAGTAAATAACAGTGTTACACACGAGTTAAAAAATAGAGGTATCCTCACCCTTAGGATATTTATTTATGTTTTAACTTTACATTCATTTATAAAATTAGTCCCCTTAGGAAAGCCAGACATTAAAAAAGAGGGGTCTCTCTTTTTGGGTTTTACCTACCGTACCATTATTGTTACTAAGGATAACACAAATAACTCGTCTTTCGTTAACCACCGAAAGATTGAAATATACATCAGGAGAGACATAATGCAGTAATTTGTGGTCCCTCTTCTAAAAACGGAGAACACCAGGATTATGTTTGAGGAGAATTTTCCCATGATATAATCCAATACCTGCTTTTAAGCAAATTAAAACTTAGGTCAGTAATATTTTTTGCGAGCATCAGTGTTAAGGCTAGACACAGCCATATGTTTTTTTGAACACACCCCACACATCTAATATAAGATTTATGCTAAATGCATTAAGAACATGAGGCTTCATGTATGGAAAATACCTTTTCATGGCTTTTACAGAGTATGGAGCCCTGGAAAGATATTCAGCTGTATGATATTGGCATTATCCAAAAGCAGAAAATCAGAATTAAAAAAGGGAGAAAAAAAAAACGTGTCTGATTAAAAAAACTTTAGTGCAGTACTGTAAGGACTGTGATGTATTTGCTTGTGAAAGTCAGTCGGGTAGTTTAGCACAATTTTCTCTGAAACTGTTAATTTTTGCCTCCCTCTCCTTCGCTTTGATGTGTGAAACCAGTTTCTGAGGGATGGTCTGCGCTTATTATAGATGTCGGCCGTAGCCTGTGGGGGCTTGTGTGTTTCTCTCATAAGCAGGCTCGAGGAAAAAGGGCGTTCTCCAAACATTCGGCGAGGATGTGACGACCGCCCCCGATGATAAAGAATCTCGAACCCGCCCACGGCCGCCAGCGCCTGGAAAAAAAATAAATTCCACAAACGTGTCATTGTGAGCCCAAAGGCTCAGATTAAGGGGTTCTGTCTCTCTGTGGGGTGGGGGAAAGTTTATAAGTATCCAGTGGGTGGGAGCAGCACTACTGGCCAAATATACTGTTTGCATCCTCTCTGTGACCTCAGGTATTCAGATTAAATGGTTAGGTATGGGCCGTTTGCTGGGAAGCACACTTGCCACACACTTCCTGTGTAAGGGGGTTCAAATCTTGCCCTTTTTTTGCGCATGTGGAATTCGTGTGTTCTCTCATGTTGCTTTGTGTTCCAGAGACATGTCTCTACATTGCCCATGGTGTGTAATTGTGCATGCCCTATGACAGACTGGCATCCTTCCTGCCTGCTGCCCTCTGCCACCTGTGATTTGCTCCTACTTCTAATGAACAGGGGGTTGGAAAATGACTGATTATATACGGGCTTTTGAATCACAGTACTGGTTTCTCCGGTGGAAACTGTAGCCATGATAGAGGGAAAAGGGATTCCAGTGTAATCCCCTGTAAGCCACTGTGTAATCTACTCTAAGCCACTGATTTCACCAAAGATTTGTGTATTTGGGCGGCAACTGTAGGATATTAAAAACGTGCTGACTATCCATCATAAAGTGTCCCGTATCTTGCCTTTCTGCACACCAATGTTGTAATGAGCTGCCACGTTCCCTGTTAGCTTTAACAAGTCTGGCCATTCTCCTCATTAACAAAGTGATTTTAACAGCGCCACTGACTGGATGTTTATTGCAGTGTTCACTGTAAACTCTACATACTGTAGTGTGTGAAAATGCCAGGACCATGGCTGTTTCTGAGATGCTGGAACCACCACAAATGGCATCAAGAATCACACTGTGTCTGGAAACCTCATCAAGGAGCCTATTTATGTCCACAATGTCATTTGCTAATTGATAATCAATTATGGTCACATCACACACATCAACCACTGCGTTTTTGCAGAAAAATCCCACTACTCACGTGAACAGTTGATACAGTGAATTCAGAGTATTTGTCACGCCCAGCTCCGTCCGATCCTCCTGTGTGCCACGCCCACCTCGTTACCTAGTGTTTATACCTGATTGTTCT
>JAODJW010000026.1:18283272-18301028 GCA_026777045.1 Hyperopisus bebe
AGGTACCATCTTGTCAGGGGGCCCAGAATTTCTAGGTTTGCCTCTGTGGGGCCCTAAAGCCAAAACTAATATGGCCATAATTGTTGCTTTCAAGAACATTCTTAGCCGTGCAAGTAACTTAGTCAGGGGGAAATAATTTACCAAATGTGTTTAATTAAAAAAAAAAAAAAGAGTCATCCTCACATGAAAAGCTCCTTGGCTTCTTGGAAACATCCCTGATAAAACTTCACAAAGCCGGCCGTGTGGACCGTGTCCTTCTGGAGTGTCTGGAAACATAAGCACTGACACATTCACTGCTGGAAATACGGCATATTATAACACAGGTAAGTCCTGTTAATGTTATACTACAAAAAGCGTGATATTGGCACGGACATTATGGAGAAAATGAAATCCCCCAAGTAAGAGAGTTAATCTTTTACCTTGTATGTATCCTCTGATAACTGTCCTTTTACGACCTGCAGAAGTTCCAAGGCCTCATCCACACTTTCGCTATTCACAAGGGCTGTGATTTGCTCGTCAAGGGGGATGGGCAGCAGGTTGTAGACCTCACTTTCCGTGAAAACAAACACACTCTCTGAAGAGGAGAGAAGGAAAATAGTGATTTATTCTTAAAAACACTAAGATCAGAAGAAAAATATATTTTCTGAGTCAGTATGCTTTGCATGTCACAAATTACAGGTATATTAAGGGTATTATATATTAAGAGTATTATAGCATACTATATTATGTGCAAACTTACATACTGCATTTCTTTTTATGTTACATAGTTTACATACTGTGTATTGTGTACAGAAAGTTATCTTCTGCTGCTACATTCCTGCTTTTTTACAAACCACATTCTATTCATGTATATACTGTGTGTTTTTACGCTGTGATTGTGTACATACAGCCCCCCATGTGTTTTATGTTGCACCGTGGTCCTGGGGGAACGACATCGAGTACCACTGTTTATTTGTTTATGAGTGACACGACAGTGAAGTCCCACTTGATTTGACTTGACATTATTTGGAATGCAATCAAAAGTATATTTACTACTAATTACTGGTCTTTTTCTGTGATGCATTGGCATCCCGTCCAGGGTGGCCACTGCCTCGTAACCTTGCAGGTGTATTCCTTAACCACACCTAATACAAGTCCCATGATTCTTAGCAAGGATGGGTACAATATTACCAAATAAATGGTGGATATTCACACAGAGGTAGGCAGAAGTTTTACCTGTCGTGGAGAGCAGGCCTATGGCCTTGTGCAAAGGGAAAGTCTGCTTGAGGTGCTGATCCAGCATGCTGTAGATGAGGAGCCCTTCGCTTTGCAGGGCGAGCACATAGGGAGGGTACGCTACTGCAGCCAAGACCCCCTGTGACCACTGTAGTGGTGGACGCTGGGAAATCCCATGGCTGTTCACAAATATGCCTGTTTGGAATTACCTTCATGAAATGCCCGTCTTTTTATTTGAGAATATATAATGTTTCGCGATTTTGTTTTTTCATACCATGTCTGCGTTATGAGAGCATCTGATTAAACTAAAAATCAATTATACTGTTGTATCTCATAAAAACAGCTGGTATAGCAGATAAATGTAGATTTGATATATTTTCTTACCTAAGGATCCTGGCCCATTTAAAAGAAATTCACCCTTCCCCACAGCTTGTACAATGACCCTTTGATTAGTGGAGTCATGTGGGACAAGGTCAAGGGTTATGCCGCTCTTGTGGTCATGGAGTATGTAGTTTTTATCTGTGCCTATGCAGAGGCAGGACCCATCCACAGCCAATGATACCAGGTTCTGGGACAGCGATATCTCTTTGACACATTCCCACTTATTCACTGACACCACGTGGATGCTCACAGCTCTTCTCCGGGAGGCCAACGTGAAAAGCTCAACAACTAGGGGCTGGGCAAGGCTGTAGGAGTCATTGACACTCATTAAGGAGATGTTGCGGATCTTTGACAGGGTGGGGATTGGCTCCAAGGAGAACATATTGAAAGCTGTGATGGAACCGTTGCAGAGCACCAGAAGGTGGTTCTGGACTGGAAGGACCTTCATTTGGGTTATCAGGTCTTTTGATCCCAGCTGTTTCCTCCTTGTCTCCCGAACTGTCTGCTGATTCCCTTCAGGTTCTAGCAGAGTGAAATGCTGTATGGTACCATCTCTGCTCCCAACATAAAGATTCCTGCCACAACCTTCCAGGACTTGGAAGCCAGATTTAAGCTTTTCTTTACCTGTGGCTGGTTTCTCAAGGACTAACAAGGGCATGAAAGCTGTAAGGCTCATTGTCCTCTTTGGCAACGATAAAGTTTTTCTTCAAATGAGCCACTAAAGGAGAAAATGTGAGGCACACAGTATTATAATGGCAGATTTATATATACCAGAAAGAAATAAGTAAAATAACTTACATAAATCCTTTATAAATTAGTCAGTGGGTTTATTGTACAAACATAAATAGACATAAATAAACGGTCAAAACACACTGGGATCATAAATATTCAAATCAGTCCAAAACATTTATAGCACAGATCGCAGCTGAAACAGAAAGTAGGTTTGCCTGCATAAACTTCCTCTGTGTTATGAAACGACATATGTCGTATATTACATATAATGTAAGACATGCAATGCAGGCAACAACACACGGAGCTGTTAGCAGAAAACATGAACATACCTTGTCCAGCAGTCCCGTGTTATTGCCGTTAAAGCAGAAGCCCGTTTACAGTGTATTTTGACCCTGTCATGTGACTTGCATCCTGAGAGGAAGTTTCAGTCAGCGATTCCGGGCCATATGTTCCGGACTAAGCAGTACTATGACGCAAAAAAAAGCCTTGGCCTCATCAATGACATTATTAAAGCGTAAGATCATGAGCAGCTGAAAATGACATGGAATGTCAATGAATCCAACTTGGGGCCTATCTCGGGAAGGATAGAGCACAGGGCTGGGAAGCATTCGGTCCAATGCAGGGTACATGCTCCCACAAACAAGCACGTAATGGGCAAATCAGAGGTGCCGGGACTAAATGAAGAAAATTACACAATGCCTGTGGTCCCTGTGCAAACTCCACACACACGGAGAGGGGAAAGGATTCAGAGCTCTAATGCTGGAGATGCAAGGCTATTCTGCTACTTGTCGAATAACCATACCGCCCATATAGGTTTCCTCCATCCGTCCATCCATCCATCCATCCATCCATCCATCCATCTGTCCGTCCATTCATCCATCCATCCTCCAGCTGATTTTCTCAGTTCATGTTGCAGAGGTTCCTGAAGCTTCTCCCAAAAAGCCCAAAGTACAAGGCAGATACACCCTGCATGGAAAGTGAAGGTTTCATATGGATGTAATTATTGCTTATTTTGTAATTATTGCTTAATGCTTATTATGACCAATATAAGTAAGACTTTATGAGGGTTATGAAATGACTTTACCTTCACAGTTTTTAAATCTTTTATTTTATTCAGTTCAACAAAAGCAAGACGTGAATATGGATAAATGCAGGTGTTTCTCATAATTATGGAAATCAGGTATCACAGTTATGACATCTGATTAGCAAGCTGTGTTAAATAAAATATTACAAGTTCAGCATTGTGGGAATTCCCATCTGCACAAGCCTGAAATGTAAGTCTGCCTTTTTGACTGAGGTGTATTCAAGCAATCAGTGAGCATTAACAATCCATCATTTGCATTGTCTTTGACACAATCAATACTCTAAATTCATATTTTAAATATTGCCAGAAATATCAATGTATCCAGGATTAATATGAATACATAGTTATACTTCGGATACAATGAATCGTTGTCTTACCTTTATTTATATGTCTAAGTTTATTTATTTATTAATAGCAGATGTTTATTATCTTTCCTTTTTATCTTTATTATATTTATTGTTTTGTGTAAATTTGGCTTGGTGGTGTGTTTAAATTGTATATTTATGCTCCCAACTGCACCAGAACAAATGCCTTGCACTGTTTGTGCCTGGCAAATAAAAGGATTCTGATGAAATTATTTTATCAGCTTCACTTTCACGTGTTTCTAGACAAGCAGATGTGCAGAGAAGCCTGGCTCTGTGCTTCTGGGAGCAGGGGGAGGTTCTGAGGGTAATCTGACGGCTTCGGGAGTGTCCCCACTGGCGCGATTTCACTTCTCCCTCCCGCAGTCGGTGCAGAGGACGTCATCGCGGTGGGTGAGGAAGCCGCGGCCGACCAGCGAGACGGCGCACTGCACGCACGTGAAGCACTCACTGTGCCACTGCCGCTCCTCGAAGGAGATGTACTTTGCTCCGGCCAGACCTGCCACACAGGCGCCATGGTTACCGACCCCCACAGGGACCAATCACCAATGGCTGCATCGACAGAATCACTCCGATCCTGCACCTTGCAGCTGCACATCACACCATGTTTACAACCCACCACAAAAAATACTTGAAACTCTAGTTTTTGTTATCTAGGTCTTAGCTGGGAATGTGTAAACTGGGTAGGAGGAATTTTAGCAGTTAAGCCAGACGGTTCTAGATTCATTTTCAAGGAATACACACTATGGATTATAGATTCCCTTCAGGTTCTATAGAAGGTATAGAAGGTTTAGATTATGCATCAGACCCTCATCAAGCATAGCATTCATTCAGTTGGTTTCCCTTCAACCTCCCTTGAATACTATGTGCCAGGAATACTCAACATTTAAAACAGGGGTCTCTAACTTCAGTCCTGGATAGCTATTGTCCAGTAGGTTTCCTATCCTACCTAGCTACTGATGAGCCGCACCTGTTCTCAGGTAAATACCAGGAGTTGGAGACCCCTGATTTAAAAGTACCAGGCTTCTCAGTGAAGTATTCCGTGACTCACAGCAAGTCTTTTAGATACTCACTGGTGATGGGCTTTGTGCAGCCCACACACTTTTTGGCGTAGAGGTTGCTGAAGCAGTCCAGACAGTATGAGTAGTTGTCTCGGGAGGTGAAGCGCTGGCCTGCTAGTTGCTTCTTACACCCGATGCACAGGAAACACTCTCGGTGCCAGGGTTTGTCATGGTACGTCACCCCCCCGGTCGTTATGGCCTTATAAAAACCCAAACAAGCACCTTATAGAAAGAGCACCAGTCTGTAATTGGCTTTACATCGACCACTGTGCTGTGAGAGACTCACCTTCTTGCAGGCACAGCACTGGTAAGCGAACTGCTTCTCGTAGCAGGACACGCAGTAGTAGCTGTTGTCCTTCGGGATGAAGGACTTGGTTCCGATTGGCTGCTGGCAGCGGTGGCAGAGGAAGCAGGTCTCATGCCAGCTGTTGCCCTTGTACTCCATTTTGCGAGAACCTCAAGCATGGGAGAGCGTGCCATTAGACAAAGACTGCCACTTAGACTCTAACACGCTCCTGCGGTAATTATGTGACTACAAGAAGTCACCTGACGTGTGCATTTGGGGTCAATCTGACCCCAGGGTAGGCGTGAGCGCTAATGTCAGACTTCCAGGAGTAACTCATTTATCATAAACACTGGCACACCTTGGCGGTGCGGTGTCTGACTGGGTAACACTGCGACCCCACATCCCCAGGATCCACCCTATCCGCCTATGTGTGAAGTTTGCAGGCTCTCCCTGTGATTGGGTAGTTTTTCTCCAGGCACTCAAGTTTCTTCCCACAAACCAAAGACATGTGGTTTAGAAGGACTGGTGTATTGAAATTGCCTGTATTGTGTGTGTGGGTGCCCTGAAACAGACTGGCATCCCATTAAGGATATTCCCTGCCTGTTATCCTACAACAGACTATGGTTGGATGGATGTGTAAATTTAGCTCTTCATTTGACATTATACAACTTCTACTAAATACAAATGTTTACTAGCATATCAGGTTTGACTTGTAAGTAACAGGCTCCAGCTACTCATAGGCAATGTTGAGAACAGACAGGACAATCTCCCATATACTGTCATAAATAAAGTACCAATTTATACATTTGAGGGTACAATTACTTGTCACTGGGGGTGTACCTTCAAGGGTCTGCCAATTGTACCCTAGTTGTAGGTAAATGTACCATTTAAAGTACAGAAATAGACTCTGAGGAACATTTTCATGGTATGTTAATGGGAAATGAAACTGTACCAGACCGGTATCCTATTTTCTGACAGCATACATCTCAGCAGTGTCAGTGCCTCACCTGGCTGGATGGGCTTCTTGCAGGTGTAGCACTTGGATGAGTACTCGTTAGAGTAGCACTCAGTGCAGAGCAGGAGTTCATCCTTAACTGCAAAGGGCTTCTCCACCAGTGAGCGGCCGCATTTGGCACACTTAAAGCACGGTTCGTGCCAGTGGCGGTCCTTGTACGACAGATCCTAACAAATAAATGAGGTCAAAATTTTATTTAAAGAATCGTCACAGCGACATAATTGTTTGATGATATCTAGATTTGAGATTCTTTCTTGTCCTACAATCAAGGTGTTTTGCGAGCAAAAAACAGACCTTCACAAGAGTGACAATGCGGACTAAACATGCAAATATCATGGAAAAAATACCAATATACTGAGCGATAGTTTGAGTACTTTCAAAGATTGTGTTCACATAATTTTCAATGTATATGTATTTAGGTTATTAGATTTTTCTTACAAACGTTGTAAATTTGATAACTGTAATATTATTGATGAAATCGATACAAATGTATAGGCTGACTTCACCAAAGTTCAGAATAAATAACTGTAGCTCTGTCAGTTAATACTCACTATGGCATTTTACCTAAATTATATTCCTAAATCAAGTGAAACACATTAAAGTAATACTTCATAACTTTGGAGTTCAGTTTACCAAAAACATTAACTCCACGTTCAACAAGGTTGAAAATGCTGCAGTAACTAAAACAATGAATAAAATGATTAACCAAACGGAGAAATGGCCAAAAATTGAAAATTGCCTGTGAAGTAATCCCACCAAGCTCCTCAAATTAGGTCACTTGTACCTTGCATTAGAGCTAGAGGAAGAGAACAAATCTGAAAGCCTGACTAATGTTAACATGGTAGCATTAGCCGCTACCTCACCGAATCTCACTTACTTTACAGTCACACCCAATTGGCGCAGAGCATTCCTCACAGCAGTTAGAGAACAAGTTTTCGTAGCATTTCGTGCAGTATTGAATGTCGTCTTTCAGCACATACTTCTTCCCCAGCAAGGAGTCCTTGCAGTAATGGCAATCGAATCGCTCACTGGACATATTAACTCTCCACCTGATTGGCCTAAATGGGAGATAAAACCCCTTAGCGGTAGATTCTGAGAGAAAACAGATGAGCTGGTAGAAGTTTGGCAGAAAACTAACAGCAGTTTTTAATCTACCTTCAAACTGACCTGAAAGGAATGACGTATACTGAGGTTTGAGATATTCCTCTAAAAAAGATTGATAACTGTGAGATCAGGTTAATTGGAATGCAATTTAATCTAAATGTTATCCCACAGCTCTTCACCCTGAGCATGAGGAAAACACCTCAGTTTCAAATTAGGCAGAGCTAATTGAGACAATATCATGAGTAATATATACTCACTGAAGCTAAAAATGCAATACTGAAGCTGTCTCCTCCCCAGATGTATGATATGAGCGTAATAACAAGCCATTACTATGGTCTTACCAAGCACTGTAAAATATATTTTCATCTGTCTGGTTAACAATCACGGTGGCTTCAGCATATGTGCAACTGAAGGTTGATCATTTCCCGACTGGTCACCCAACAACCTGATCTAGTTAAAAAATTTTGGAACTCTCTGGAACACTTCAAAATGAAGTTTTGAATGCAGTTTTCTGTGGCTTGTGGTTTAAAACAGACGGTTAGTCGCAAGCTTACCTTGTCTGTTGACCTGATGCTCACAGAGGCAGAGGGTGGAGGATTTCAGCAGCGTTGGAAAGCAGCAGGACAGAGATTAAGGAGGACACACATGGAAAAGTCCATCTATAAATACGATCCCTCCTATTAGCTGTAATCTCCGGGGGGCAGAGAGGCCACGGTGCCTGGAACGTTTTGGGACCTTTTAAGGGAGAAGTTTATCTGCAGGACCATCAAAAACCCATCATAGTGATGGGACTGACAAGACTTGAGAGACCCATAAGGAAGCGATTGCAGGCCCATGTTTGTGTGCAAAGTATTAATAAATCATTACAGCAACTGAAGCAAAGATGCAACATTTTCTGATTTTGGCTCAAGTAGAGTTTAAGAATTTTGTATGGGCATTTGAGGGATTTAATTTGATTATTTCTTTTGTTACATTGTTAATGATATTAATCACTAATCCTGTTTATATGATGATATTGACACAAAAAGATGAAAAGTGGAAGAAATATAATATATTAATATAAAACTTGGGGAACATCCCTTTCGATGATGACAAAGGAAGAGTGATTACTAAATGATACAATGTCCTTTTATGCTTGAAGCTATCCCATTTGGTGTGTGCCACCTCTATCTCTACTTTTTTCTCTTTTTGTTTTTTTTTTTTATTTCTGTGTCATTGTTGCAATGCTTGGATTCTTAGACATGGAATAATGTGCTGATATGTCTCTGTAAAGGACAGTAGGGATGTTGGAGAAAGTGGGGTTTGCAAAGATTTTATTGTAAAAACAAAAAAGACCTTGAACAAAATAGAAAATGAAAAGTGAACACACAGAGCAGTCCATGGTCATACGCATGTGGTGCAAACTAGAATCTTTTCATGGTAATCCCCTCCTTGACAGTAGCTGAGAGTCCTGCCTTGTTCTGAGATCACAGAGGCAGTATATATATTCATGTAGCATCCCAGTAATCCCAGTCAATAAAACGAATCTTTAAAGTCATTTAATTCAGACATCGATACAGAAGGAAAATGACATTAATCCTTCTAAAGGCCACAAATGAAAACATTTGCTTTCAGACTGGATGCTACATTTCCTGAATATAGTTCTGCTATATTTTTATTTTTCAACAGACAAATGTTAAGATGAACTCACCATGCAGATCGATGACACGTTTCTAAAAAATTATTGATGATAGCCAAGGCCATCTGGTAGTATCATTTTTCAAGAGGATTATAGAGTGAATTTGCATTGCAAAAATAGCCCGGGAAATTCACCAGGCTGCAGTTTTTGTCCTTTGTGCACAGATCCGGGAAGGACAGCAGCTCCAGAGGTCAAGAGCAGAGGAATGAAGCAGTAGTTCCAATTTTAATGTGACCCTTTATCTGGTAAAAGGCATTTTTGAAACACAATGTTTCAGAAGTGTTTATTTAATCTGTACAAGTTGTGTTTGATTGTTTGCAACAGTGATACAAATAGAAAATTGGGTCTGAAATGGTTTTAATGAAACCAGGATGGACCATGGTTTTCTAATTATAATTAGAAAAGTTGGACTGGCATGCTGTATTTTGTGGACTAGACAATCTTTTCAGGTGCAAGAGTCAGATAAGACCATATATGCACATGTCATAGCACTAAGCAAATACATCACTCTGACAAATACATAGAGCCTTCAGCAGCCAAAATGTCACAATTGTATGTGTGGAATTTCTGTCACTTCATTTTAATGAAGTAGGCAGTTGCTGACAAGCCCACTGTACATAATACAAGCAGCACATAGCTGTAAAGACTCATTATGCAGAAGCTACGAGGCGTGAGGCTGATCTGACAGCCTTAGTCGTCCTGCCAACCGCAAACAAACGTTACAAACAAAAGGGGTTGCTAAGCACGGTGTAGTTTGTTTCAGTCCCTCCGAAATATAAAATAGAAATTGATACCTATGAGACCTCTTCCTATTTGTGTGCAAATAACGGTTTTGTGGAAGTATTTGCATTTTCAGATTTTCTCACATCGTCGGTTTTCAAGCTTGGTCTGGTCTGTGGCAGAGTAGCGACTTGTGCTTGCAGTTCTTAAAGCCGCCCAGGAAATTGCACCCGAAAAACACTCTGTGTGTGATTTTCTGCCTCAGTTTGTCTCAGTTTGACCAAGTCAAATGCCAGATTTTGTGTCAGTTCTTTTCATGGGAATGGGACAATGGACATCAATTTAAAGCTCAGACCTGGAATATACATGTTGGGACGTGGTTGTTCCTTCAGACATATCAGTTTTAGGGGAATGAATCTGAGTTTCTTGAGGTATTTCATTTCTTATTTAAATGTCCTTTTACCAATCAGCCAATCAGATCCATCACACTTCTCCTTGGTTGTCTTCTATATCCATGTTCTCATTCTTCTCATAAAAACAATGACTTCCTGGCAGCACTGCTAGAGCCCAACTTTGTATTTAGCTGTCAGATATGTTCCAGAATGATGGGATGGCAAGCCTCTTGAGGGAAAGCATGAGCACGACATAATTGCCTGTGTTAGACTTCAACAGTCACAGAAGGTGACAAACTGCTTGCAAAGCACCCAACTGGACTGAGGTCTTCCATGGATGAGGCACCAGCAGCCAAAAAAAAGGTCAGGTGGTACTATCTTGGAGAACCTTGCAACCTCTTTGTAATGACCAAATGGTGTTTTAAGTGATGCCTCCTGGGTGATTACTAAGAGGATGATCAACTGGGTTCGATGAGTCTGGCTTGTTAACTCGTCGAATGAAGAGCATTTGATTTGAAAAGGCATCGAAAGGGCATCACAGATCATTTGCAAAACAGCAGATTTGTCACAGTATAAACACCTGTCTGCATTTACCACTCCCACTTTTATTTCCTTTTATGTTTCGGGTCAAAGTGAGACCACTGAGGTTCCCCTTACAAAAAAATCTGTTTAACCTGCAATTCAACCTGGAATTTTGTGACCTTCCCTAATTTAGGGTAATAAACATGTAAACATAAAACAAAGCCTGTGGTGTGTTTATAATTTCCAGTGGCCCCGTTACACACAAAGGTATAGTTTAGGGCAGGGATTCCCAATTACGGTCCTGGAGGGACACTTTGCAGGTTTCTCTGCTCAAACACACTTATTAAATCAGATAATTGACTGGTGAGCTGAATAAGGTGTGTTTCGGCAGGGAAATCTGCAAAGTGTCTGGCCTTTCATGGCCGGAATTGGAGAACCCCGGTTTAGGGTTTTACTAGCACAGAATACTAGCACTGCATTGTTGGAGTAGTCCTAGACTTGAAGGCGATGCTTAGAAGGAACCATTCAGGATGAGGGCATGAAACACCAAACATAAACAAATGGATAACTGCAGATTCCAGAACGTCAAGCAACACCGAGGTAACCAACAACAGGTGCAGCTTCCAGACACATCAGAACTCCCAGAAGTCCCTGGAGCCTTGTCAATCACTTCCCAGTGTATTTAGCGTACTTTGCCTTACTATTTATAGCTGTGGGCTGCATGTCACAGGCAAAGAAAAGGATTCAGTAATTTGACAGTCCATGATAAGCTCTTGGACACCATATGAATTGTAAAAGGAAGAGAAAATTGCTTGTAAGTGCTCACAAATGCTCATGCATATTTTTAGAATTGTTTTGTATTTTTAAAATCCTGAAATGTGCCTTTGTATAATTCAGTAATGTATTATATCTGGGCTGGAAATCTTAAGTGTTCAGTTAAAATGCTTATTAAACCAGCACAGGTATTTTAGTGAAATTAGCAGAACACCCAATTTAAATATTTTTAAAGATTACTGTAATTATCATTTAGACTATTATGTTAAAGAACCTGCCAAAGGAAACAACAAAATTTCAAATCAACATTTTCAAAAGATCTTTTTTTCAGATTTTATTAGATTTTATTTTATTAAATAACACGTTTTACCTGAAACACAATACGATCTGTCCAGAACGAGAGCTGCTAGCATGCAGACATGACTTCGGAAGGCTGACCATCGTGTCGTGGTTCCAGAATGTAAAAAGCCTGTGTCCCATTGTTGCCGTGGCACCAGTTTCCAGCTCCTCAGAGAGAATCCTTAAGGGTTTTTCGCCTCTGACTCAGTGTATATAAAGTCTGTAGATTCTCCACATTTGTCCAGGTTTCCTCCCACAGCCTGTGATTAGGGAAAATTGCATCCTCTAAACCAGTGGTTCTCAACCTTTTTTGCACCCCAACCTAATTTTTACCATGCCGGCTGTCACGACCCTGTATCAAGTTTAAATTAACACTATTATGAAGCGCACAATGCACTATGCCAATCGATGCCTATCGCACAAAATCTGATTGGATGTGCCAGTGAATTTTATATTAAGCATCTGTGGTTTGGCTTCTTGGATTGGTTGAGGGTTCACTAGTTTGGCGCTAAGCATTTGCAGACCCAAGACCTGTTTATACAGGTTAATTCTAGGCTGGGAAATCTGATCGTGGACAGCATAGGAACTTGCTGGTTTTAAAATGCTTATATTTCCAGCTCTGCCTCGTGACCCTTTCAGTACTTGCCGTGACCCGTGGGTTGAGAATCGCTGCTCTTAACTTTCCACAGCATGCTCTCGTGTGCCACAGGCAGGCTACAACCCTATGCTTGATCATTTTAAATGTGGAGATATAAAGAGCATAAGACAGATTTACAAAGCATGTGAGGCTTAATGGCATCAGTCTGCAGGCCTCCTTTACGCCTCTCATTCTGAGTGACAGGTGAGCTCAGCCAATAGCGTTTATCCTGCACACCTGGCAGGAATGATTCTAGCATGCAGTTTCCTCCCACAGCCCAAACACCAATCAACGGTGTTCATTTACATCTCTAAGTTGCGATTAGTTCATGAAACCCTATAGAAAGCCAACACCAAGGTTGTAGGTTCAAATCTCAGGGAGCACAGAGAAAAAAAAAATCACAACCCTTCACTCTATTGTAAGTCACATTGGATGAAAATGTCAGATAAAGTACAAAAAAAAAGAAAAGAAATTATTTGCCACAGCCTTTCAGTCCAAAATAGCTGGACTCATTTTCTTTATTTGATGCCATGTGTTTTCTGTCAGACTAGCCATTTCTTCCTTTCTTTAACGAAAATTTCATTCCACTTGCGGGTGATCTCCAAGTACACGTCGGATTTGTGAGGCAGGTAGTCTTGGTAAACAGTTTTGCCGGATGTTTTGGGTACAGCTTTCTCAATCTGAGTCCCTTCGTGCCATTCGTTGAAAGAGGTTATGGATACGATGTCTGGCCGGGCCTCCACCGCGGCCTCAAACGAGGTCTCGTAGTACTTCCCGTTGATGCGGTTCCGCGTGTTCTGCGAATTCCACGGTCTGATGCTGGTGTCCACGTAGCCCGGGCCGACGCTGGGTACGAAGAGCAGGCCGTTCCTGTCGCAGAAGCTTTTGATGGACTTCCAGTTGCGGTGCGATGAGCCGTAGGTGAAACCGTTGGTGGCGAAGTAGGTGTAGATGCCGTCGAAGCCGGACGCCAAAATGTCGCTCTTGTGCTTTTCCTCGACCAGCAGAGCTATAAAGAGACCGTCGAACGGCGTGTTCCTTATACTATGGCGACCGTTGCTCTTTAAAAGGTTTGCCCATTTTTCTGGACCTAGTAGATACGAGTCATACACGTAGAACAGGGGACGAGCCAATCCATCAGTAGACTTGTAGCGAAAGAAGGCAGGATGGTCCCCATACCTGTCCAAAGATACACATTTATATCTGGTGCAACTTATATCCTCCTTAAAAACAGAAAATAAGGATAATGCACTAACTCACTTCTCGATAATGTACTTGATATTGTTGAACATGCTTTGGTCATCCCTTCCTTTGTATGGCTCTATATGGAAAACAACCTGACAGAGATAAAAATCCAGGTTACTACAGTACAATTGCATACAGTGCCGTTAATCTTTACTGCTTTTCCCACCTATATCACAATTTAAAAAGAACACCACAGAAAACTGCAATAAACTGTAATACCTAAACTGGATCTATCTGGAATTGTTTTATCTACCCAGTCAATAGGCATAGACGGTATTTTGCCCAGTTACTATGGAAATGGAGGGAAAAAAAGACTAAAGGCCTTTTACTGGCTGATTTCACTAGGTGTGCTTTGTGATGCAATCCTCTGCCACAAAAGTGCAACACAAGCCATCACATGCGACGCAAGACAGGCAGTGAAAGTATTACATCTGCGTATGGCTGGTGTTAAATGGGCTGGACACAGTTCAGGCTGGTGGGTCTTTGGCTACGTTCTTTCAGCTGGCATCAGGGTTGGATGCAGTCCATGCATCCGAGTTATTAGAGGATAAAAGAAAATCATGATCTAGTTCAGAGAGCCCAAGGACTCTTCAGAATCGGTCATGTGACTCGGTGCTCCAGAATTTCAGCCGTCCTGCAGGCAGCTGCTGATGACATTTGATCAAAAGCCACCAAAATGTATTATTTACATGTTTTTGCATGTATTTGCTCACTTAACAGCTCACCCTGTGATATACAGCTCCTGGCTAGATGGAAAGACGGGGGAAAGTGTGTCAGAGAATCAGAAAAGTTCAAAAACCTCCCTAACCCTAAAGAATATTGCCCCCATCTTTAAGGAGTCATGTACTATAATTCCATTCCTCATACAGCGAAGTAGGAAAGTTTCTAAGCAGACGCAAAATCTGATGAGTTGAGAGGTTGAGTGTCCTAATGACAGATTCTGTAAATGACGCTGTTGGGACCTTGGGAAGACCTTGAGGCGTTGAAAAGCAAATGAGGTGAGTGAGTGCTATGCTTTTAAGGGGCATTGTGATGTTACCTTTTCTAAATGAATAGTTACACATCTAGTCTGACCTAGTCAGCATACAAATAGCTTCACATCCAGCTCTTGGAACTAGGTACATACTCAACTACTGCCCAAAACCTATATAAACGAAGGCTAAAGGCTGTGGGATAAAGACTAAGTAATTCCTAAGGAAAATGACGCATTTGTCCACCCCTCCGCACGCCCTTAACGTCGCAGACCCACCTTCACTTGGTACTTATGAGCCACGTCCAAAAGCAGGGGGGCGATGTCATCAGTAGGCTCACCATTATCATCCTTTGTATTGGGTGGATACCAGGAAAGGGCTATGACACCTACGGGACAACTCAGAAAACTCAAACACATTGGGCAGACGCCTTTATCCCAAGCGAAGAAGGCAGGGTAAGCTGGACCCTGGAGCAACTGGAGTTTAAGAGCCTCGTTCAAGGGCTTGATGGTGAGATCATTCTGCCAACCATGGGACCTGAACCGGGGAGTCTCTGACACGGGCACACTGAGCCACACACGTCAATGCATGGTAGCCTCCATTCTACAGACAGCACCCAGGAGCTCATGGGAGCCAAACCAAGTTTACTGTGCTTGCTGCATACATTTAACACTGTGCTCTATTTTCCTCCCTTTCATTATTTAAAAGAGAGATTTTCCTTGGGGCAGCAAGCAAGGGGTGGTGGCGAGGAGTGGGGGGGGGGCAGTGGGAGGTGAGTTTAAGCACAGCTAAAATCCATTAACGCGAGCCGAGTGATTACATTTCATCTTCTCCCTGGGCAAAGCTATTTATCTTTCTCTGCTGGAGCAATGTCATCGTTTTTATCGGCCTGTTTCGCAAGCTGGCTGGACATATGCTAAAACATCAAGTCCAAACTGAAATCCGGGTGACCTAGCATTCTCCATTAAGAAGCCATGTTCCACGAGGGAGATAGTTATCTTTTAGGAGAGGTATGCTGTTTATATTAATATATTAATGTACAGCTTTTTGTTTTATATATACTCCTTCTGAGAGGAGCATTTGTTGCCAAGACAACACATTTATATACACAAACAGAAAATTATAAATTATACTCTATAAATTCACAAGAGGGCAGACCATAGCAAGACTCAAAGCTCAGTCTTTCCAGTGCCCAAGGAAGAGACCTTCAGAACATCACAAATAGGTCAAGACCACTTGGTGAGATTTCTAGGGTTGCTAAAATGTTAATGAAGCTTCGTGTTGAAAAATCTGCAATGTTGGAAAAAGGAGAATCCAACACTGACTCACCGACAGCTGCGGTCCGAAGCTGCTGCATATGAGCTTCAATGACTGATGGATCCCTGGAACTATAAGCTCCAAGTGCAGGATAAAAGTTGGCCCCGATGTCCTCCGGGGGGCTGTGCCTTTCTTTGGGATACTGCAAGTCCACTTTAGAGTCCCAGTGAGGCAAAACAGGGTGGTCCCAGTGGATGTACTTGCCGTCAAACTGCGGGTTGCCATACCATGAGTAGTAGAATGCATGCAGGTTGTAATTGGGTGGTGGAAAGTCCTTGTGTGTGACTTGCAGACTCATGGCTCTCTCCTCAAGGTGTCTCTTCCCTTCCGCTGGGGCTGTCCTAGTAGTTACAATATGCTCTGGAACGTGCAAATGAGTTTCACTTTTTTCAGTCTTCCTGAGATACGGGAAAAGCCCAAGAGCAAAGGGGCTCCCTAAGACAGAGCCCTCTGGCTGCAGCGACTTCAAGATAGTGGTAATGATGAATATGACCAGCAAAAATCCGGCTGCGGTCATGTATGTTTTTAACTTAGCCCTTGCCATTCTGCAAAAACGTAAAAAAAATACATAAATAAGATCATCATGCGAGTCAAATGTGCTTTGCCATGCTCTGACTCTAAAGCCCGTGGTTGGGTTTCAAATCAGGCTACATAGCTCATGACTTACATGACTTCATGATCATCTTCTACCTTGGCCTGAGTGTACAGAAAGATCCCTCTGAAAAGGCATACAGGTTACTATTGAAACAGTATTTCTCATTCAGTACTTCACTACATCCATCCAACAACTCACTCAGTAAAGCGTCATAGTGATCATTGAGTCTGTCCCCGTGACACTATGAATAGGATCCCAGTCCACCACAGGACACACAGACGTCCACATGTGTCTGGGCACACACAGGATTCAAACCCCCAACCAGTGAGATACATGGCAAAAAGTTTTTCAGCTCATATCTGAAGATAAATCAGAGGCCAAGCAGCAACATGGCTGTAAGATTTATTCTTTCCAGTCCTATTTCAATTTATAAATCAAAGGAATTACTTCCGTACATATCGCGACTATGGGTCGTCAACAATTAAAACGCTTGGAGCCCAGGTTCATGCAAACATATATACAGGGCTCTCAAATTTTGAAGACAGGCAAGAGTGACATTCCACAGGATGCCTTTTCATTGTTGCATTTTACTCAGATACAGTAGTACTGGTAAGTGACAGGCTCTAATGGTGCGTTCTTTCTCTCCAAGCCGGAACTCGGATGAAAACGTCACGAAAAACGTCACTTCCCATCGGAAACACGCCTCTTTTATGACGTTGATGTCAGACAAGATTTTGTTGTCCGAGTTGCCCCTGTGACGTCATACACACTCAACAGTAATTCTATTTTATATCTTTAAAAATGATTATTTTGTTAAATGTATTAAAAGTTATAAATGTAATTGCACGTGTTCGATTTAGAGAATACCATATTATGACCATAAACAGTATCCTAGCATGCAATATCAGATTTTTACCAGACTTGTTAGTCTTTGGTTTGTTTGTAGTTTGTTTGCCTCTCGAAAAAAGTAGGCAGTGCTTGTTAGTGATGGGAAGTTCGTTTCAATTAACTGATTCGATTCTTTCGAACTGTCCGTTGTAATGAATCGATTCTAAAACCGATTCTATGATTCACTTTTTTTTCGTCTTTTTTTGCGCCTGACCATATGACTCAACGAATAATGGGATCGGATAATAAATCTGTCGCAAGGTTACGTTATTTGACTGAAACATAGCGCTGGTGTTCAACAAAAATGTTCAGCTTGACTATTCACAATAAAAAAAAAACAATATATAAAAAGCAGAAAGGATGTCGATGCTGAATAAACACGCCTGTATATATAGTTCTTATTTTCTTTACTTAAGCCAAATTCATGTGCATGAGTAT
>JAODJW010000026.1:18309717-18321279 GCA_026777045.1 Hyperopisus bebe
TGGGGTCTGGGTCGTCTTGGTCCGACTTAGCCCCGTGTTTTCCGTTTAAGAATAGGTCATGTCATTTTAGGCGGTCTTCTCTGATTTCTTGACCATAGAAAAGGTATGTAGCCCACTATATAACTCGATGCTTTATCATCTGTAACTCTTTCGCTGTAAAGTCATATATACATGCATTGTTTGGCATGTGGGAATTTGAGTTTTTCTGTAAATTATATTTGCACTGTTTTAAAGAGATTGCAGTCATACTGTTTTAATACAGGTTTTGCAATAATAGTGGCAGATGCAGCGCAAGATTCCCACGGATGAGCTATACAAAACATTTGCTTGTGAAGAAATCTTTTTTAAATCGTGCAGTGTGAACCAGTACAGCCGGAATGCATGACTTATTACGTTAATGTCGCAATCCTGGACTGTCTGTTACTATTCACTTATTAAATGTGAGCCACAGTAGCGTATGGTGATCGGTGGAAATAGGTCATGTAGCGCTAGTAATTTCCTACATAGTTTTGACAGCTATACGGTCTGATTATCACAGATGTTCATTGGAATCCCCCAGTTATCTTAATACCTTAACCAAAACAGGTAAAGTGTGTGATATTGAATAGCATATCTAAAAATGTATGTGAAAGCTTTTAAGACGTTTCAGAGGCATTTTACGGAAAGCGTTGGAGAGGGTCAGCGAGTATTGTGGTCCAACCAACGTTTGAGGTCTAGTGATATAAATGCAGGACTTGAATGGAATCTCTGTTTGACAACAACAATCGTTGGAATTTAAAATATGAAAATTCCTTAAAGCTATGGATAATTATCCAGAAATTATGGAATTATGGAAAAACCAAGCAGCGTGGCTTTCTGCAAAATGTTACAAAGTTGTCAGAAAAATAATACCAGTGTTTGTAAAGCAGTAAAAAAAAACTGAAATGAACAGGAATTATTTTGTAATATTTAGGCACAGTAGCAAGTGTAATTTTTGTTGCATCAGTGGTGTTTTTCAATGATTGTTGAAATGTGTTTTGATAAACTGTCAAATAGCGCAGGCTGGGAGAATTGTATTAGTGAAATCATTGCATTCAAACAGGAGGTATTTCCAGTGTTATCTGGAAAGTAATATTTTTCAGCTTGTCCTGTGGGAAAAAAACTGTAGGAAATGTAAAGGCTATGTTCTACTAACCTTATTATCCTTGTGATGGAACACTTCTGTCATATGAATAGAACTGTAAACAATATTGTGATGGGTAATAATGGAAGATTTACTGTTTTTGATTGCTAAAGTGGTTCCACATGACAGATATGGCAGTGAGCAAGTGGACTATTTACTATTTTGCATTGATCTTGTGCTGAATTAATGAGCTGCTCACATATCATCTTCTTCATAACAGCCATTGCCAAAAAGTCGCTAAAACAAGTACTAATGTCATAATCATTTTCTTTGTCATTGCATGTCTATGTGCAATAATGAATTATGCTTTACTGAACGACACAGGACCATTCTTAAGAAAAGAAAAGTGTCAGGTAATTGTTGTCCTGTTGTTGCATCACAGTTGCAAGTGACGGTAAATAATTTACGTTTGGAAACAGTAGCAACACCAAACCTCCAGCGTTGCAATTACAAGATGACAACGTGCAACAACGGCACATACAATGTTTGTATGACAGTGCAGGACCTGGTGCTGCAGAGTGAACGGACACATGGAAGCCGAGGTTTTCAGGAGACGCTAATGTTTAATAATGTTTAATGTGCAGTAACAAAGGCATTCTTCTAAACTATGGATTTCACCGTAATGTCGCTTGCGTAATATTGCTGCCTTGGCCATAATCACACGAGGTGACGTACCCTTGAAACTCTATAGTGCACTTGCTGCCTCATTACAGAAGTAAAAACACAAGCCGTTACCGTGTTTACGTTTGCTATTGCTGACACCTCTATTATGGAATCGCTCCACCTCTTCGATTCTCTCTTATGGAATTTTCATCTCTCAGTTTTGTAATGATGACCTACTCTGAGCATTTTTATTTCACTCATTAGATATTTCTGCACATAAAAATGCAAAGATCTGTCCCGAGCATGCGGATGTGAGGTGAATGCTGTTTCAGTTTGACAGCGGCGGGTGAATTTGTGAGGAAATTGCCCTGCTAACTGACACAGTGTCATGACTAGGGGAACGAAGCAAATGGGAAGCGAAGTTGAAGGCAAACAGAAAGGACTTTATTAAACAACAGAGGGCAAAACAGAAAAGAAACAAGATTGCAGGGAATCCAAAATGAGGAAGGCAGCGAAAGGCAGGGCATGGACAAACACTGGAGAGCGACGTTAATATACCTCATTAACAAGGGAGCAAACACAAGGCAGCTGTGACTGGTTAACAAGAGGGCAGGAACGAGAGGTAAGACTAACAAGACTCAGGCATGGCTAATTTAGAGCCATGCTCCCGGGAGGAAAGTAAAGGATCAGACAGGCAATACAGGCTGGACATGACACATAGCAGGGGGTAAAGGATGGGGTGAGAGAAGTGAAAACACTCCTCCTTTTATATCTTGGGGGCAGGTGTCTGGGTACCTTGATGCTACCTTCTCTCCATGAAGCAAAGATGTCTCACCGTGCTGGGTGCTGCAGAGAGGTCCAGGAGGATTAGGAGTAGCTTGTGGGAATTTTACTTAAACAAAAATGTTCTGATGGCCAAAGGAAAAATGACTGGCTCAGAGACATGACCAGTCAGATTGTAGATGAGGTGGGTCCAAGCAACTAGAGGAGGTGGGAACAAGACATCTGATTAGTTGGTCCCACTTCCTCTGGTTGCTTGGACCCACCTCCTTTACAATCTGATTGGTCATGTCGCTGAACCAGTCATTTTCCCTTCTGCCCTCGGAACATTCTTTGTTGAGGGGATTCAGAGCTCTTTCAGCATGAAGTACACTGGTAGATATAAGCCAGACACTCTTCCCCTTATAGTCAGCTTTAGAGGCATACAAGTTTGTGAAAGAATGTCACATGTGTACAAATTCCATGCTTCAGAAATCAATTACATTGGTGGATTTACTGGTATGTTAGCTCATACTGGTGCATTAATTTTGGTGCTGCTCTGTCACTAAACACACTAGATCAGTGTTTCCCAATCCGGTCCTCAGGGACCTGCGGGCAGTAACAAAAGCAGGACCGGATTTGGAAACACTGCACTAGATGAAAAAGAGCATTCTAGAGTCACGACTGTAATCTCGAATAATACTGCCTCCCGCCTGTGCAGATTCCTGTTCCAGGATTCAGCCTGTCACTTCCCAACAAGGAGTTTTCTCTCCTTTCCTCTTCCTGTTATTTCTTTCTTTCTTTTTTTGTCTGACGGCAGACTTAAATTAGATGAGGGACGAGCGGCTGCAGTCGCCTAGGAACCTGAGACTGACATTTAAAACAATCAGCAGATTCCTGGTAAAAGAAGTGAGATCATTGTTTTGAAAGGAAAGTGTGGGGGGGGGGGGAGGAGAGAACTAAGATGACCCCGGCGGATTTGTTGCTGCCTGCCTGCCAGGACCTACTCAGCAGGTCAGCGATCTTGGGCCTTGCTGGTGATGCCACAGAAAAACCGTCATAAGTATTAATAAATACATATATAAATAAGAACCCTGGAGTCCTTATATGATACGACTGACAGGAAATCAGCATCCCTGGCTGGAAATAGCATCCCCACCTTGTTTGTGGTGAATGTTGAAACTAATTGGCTTATGATCCCATATGTATGAGAATCTGCACATTGAGAGTCTACAGCTTCTACATTTCTTTAATAGGTTCTGGGTTGCACAGTGGCCCAGTAGATAGCACTGTATCCGCACACCTCCGGGGTTTGGGTTCCCCTCCTGCGGGTCTCCTCCAGTTTCCTGCTGCAGTCCCAAAAACATGCAGTTCGGGGAATGGGGGATTCTGAATTGCCCTTAGCGTCTAATTGTGTGTGAGTGTATGCCCTTTCTGGGGTCTTCCTGGCATAGGTTCCAGGTTCTCTGAGAACAAAAACATGGACTGACAGTGGGTCTTCGAGGACCGGATCGGGAAGGATAGATGTAACTGGTTCTCAGATGCTGGGAGGTTTGACCTCGTGGCCAGTGCTGCTTGTCTGTCTGAATCCGCTCTTTTTGTTTACATGTTCCGTTTGGTTCCGCGTCCGGCGACCAGCGGCACTCTGATTCTCTGACCCCTCCCCTAAAGAAATAGTGGCGCTTAGTTTCCGCATGCCTGTTCGAGTGGATCTGCGTGTGAGAGTAACAACCCCGTGATACATCCAATATGTACTTTATGCCAACTGTTCCCTGGGACAGGTTCCAAATCACCCTTACCCTACTTGGGCAAGCCGTTATTGGAAAATGCACGGATAGGTGGATGAATCGTTACAACGACAGATTTGTAATATTTTGCCAGTGAAAATGATATGAAGCAATTGTCAAGCTTTTCTTAACCTAAGAAGAAAAAAAATCTGAAATATCCTCTGTAATGAATACCATCATCATTCAGTACATCCTTTCAGGTTACTCTTTTTTGTGGTGTTAACACATTATCCAATTTTTTATGAATGGGTGTGAAACATGATATCATATCATTAACTTTAGTTTGCCTTCTTTCAAAAAGGAAAATATTTTCTATTAACATGATTGTGGAGGTTTAGTCATGCGGCTCATTGCAAAAAAAAAAAAAAGACCCGACAAAGCGGCCCATTGGAATTCCTAGGGTTCCAGGTGTCTTTATGTTTGAAAGTGGCTCTTTTTTCACCCTCTTCGTACTGTTGCCGGTAGTTGCGACAGTGTGTGAATCGAAGAGGTGGAGAGCTGTGTGGAGGTGAGAGTTGCAGGTGGCTGGGAGGAGAGGAAAAACAAAAAAGGCAGAGCGCCCACTTCCTGTGTATGACATCGTCAGTGGCCCATCACCAGACAAAGGCAAAAAAAATACTCCGGATTTGCATGCAGTGCCTAGTTACTGCACTGAGTCTGATAGGGTCACTTATAAAAAATGATGCAAATATGGCTATTTATGGACTTTCTTTTGCATTAGATTGATTCATAACACCTACAGAAAAGTTTTTTTTCCTATTCTGCTTTGTTTATAGGCATTTTTTAGGCAGTACATTTTCTAAATGCACCTTATGCAGGAGAAAATACACATCTATTTATGTTAATCATGTTGTATTTAATTAGTATTGATCTATTGTCAATCATCTTATCCCGCTTGGTCTTAATTAAAATGATTAAATGGTGCTTGATAATAACCTGTGTACATGTTCGTAAATGTGTTGTCATCTGTAATTTATAAAATTATGGTAAATGCAGTTTTGCATTTGGATATGCACATTGAGGCGGGACGCTGTGAATGAAAAACGTTTGGGTATGTGTGCATGTTTCATCATTTAGCTTCACAACTCAGAGGCAGACAGAGTTAACAGGGACCCGGGGGATTTATGCTTAAAAGTTTGTTTCCCCTCAAATAAACCCTTAATGTTTGAGATTGTAGTCAGTTCTGTGGCAGCAGCCTGTAGATCCCCTTAAAATGAAGGTTTTGTTGCTGTGTGACTCTTGTTGCATCATGGTTGGTAAAGAAAAAAATCCATTTTCTGTGAATCTTTTGAGAATAATTATATGTATGAAATATTTGGAATATCCCTTAGGGTAATATATGACCGCGACAGACTAAGGTAATGAAAATGGGGCACAGAATCATGCATGGGGACTGTATATCTGCCATTGTCGCATGTGTGCGACTGCCCTCTTTCCGTAACTCACTGCATCCTCTGGCTCATTCACATTCACTGGAATAGCTACGAGAGGAGCTTTAAAGGAGCTGCTGTTAATCTGCGAATGGGTGTGGATCAGAATCGCAGTGCGTGTGACTGGAGCGCCGTGAGTAGCGGGTGCAGACCGTCTGCACCTATGGGACTGTCGCACCTACGGTATGTAATGCTGTTCCAGAGGGCAGCCCGCGGCCTTCATGAGGAGTGGGGCTTCCTGCTGGTGGCGGCTTGTGGTGGAATTAGGCTTTATTTACCCACTGGAGGGGCCTGTTCCAGCAATATAAGGATCTACTGATCCTGTAATGGTATCAGTCATGCGAAACATACCAGGCGTGACTAACTTGGAATGACAGGACACATCAGCTGTGTTAGATTTAGTACTAGAATATTCTGCGGAACCGATATCAGATCTTTTGTAACTCCAACATTACATCCTAAACACTTTCCTGGCTGCACATGGTAGATCAACAACTTACTTGATAAAATTTTTTTCTCATTGTAACCTCAGCTGTGTCACGTCTAGCAGACTAATCTTATCATGATTTACAGTGGGGTTAATCTTTATATGCTTTTCTTTTTTTGTGAGAGGGTTGTAAACAATGTGCTCCTTTGCCCAGCAGACTCACAGTTTTTGGTTCCCTACTACAAACTATAGTGATTCCCCCTCTGTGGACACTGAGAAACTCATGCAGCTCCCTATCTCTGCTGATGAGCTCGGGAAGTTTTGCTGCTGAGACAGCTCTAGTCACCAAGGAGACCCAATCCTGCATCTACCACACATGCGTGTTTTCTACTAATCTTTAAACCGCCTTTGAGACTAAGAGGGAAGGTCAAGTTCGGTTAGGGAAATGATTAATTGAACAGTTAGATGCTAGATTCGCTTAAGGACCTTCCTTTGGTACAGTCATAGTCCCACTGTTACTACTGTACGTGTAACGTTTATACGTAAGTTTATGCAGAATTCAGACGGCAAGATTAGAACACCCACAACACACTTCTAAGAGGAAAAACATATGGCAAACAGCTAAAAATTATATTTTCGTAAGATTTGCCTCGCCTGTTGCGTAACGGAACTCTGCCATCTGTAAGTATGGGCCAGACCAGCTGTTTAAAGAGCATGACTGAGACTCCAACTCGCCATGCACACTGGATGAGGTTCCAGTCCATTGTAGAGCACATACAGACATGCAAAGCTCACGTTTGTTAGAAAAGTATGATATTTCAAGAAATAGAGGAACCAATTGGAGGATGTTTGGGTAACACGTTACTTAAAGCAACCATCTATAATGCACTGTAGATCCCTTCATAATAAATGGTATAGTGGAACTGGCAGGAGTGGACTGTCTTACCACATAGAGTGATGTGTGTATTCATTGGTTTTTAAGGCTGTATTGTCTTTCTTTCTTTCCAGGGACTTTATAAAGGCCTGATAAGCGGTCATGTGTCCGGATTGAGGCCTGTACTCGCGGTCACCCCGTGCCAAATCATCTTCCCTCCCTTTCCTTGGAATAGCATATTTCAAGCAAATGGATTTGTTGAGTCATGTGAGATCATGTATACTGGGAAACGGTGCAGCTGGGAGGAGAGTGGCTGAGTGGGGCGGGGGTTGGGGTAGACATCCGCGAGACAAAGGAATGCGCAGGGAGCACCGGCGAGGCCTGTGTAACGTAATCTGTGGTGAGTGCTGAGTGGCTGAAGGTCCTTAGGGATTCAGCCAAACATCATGATAGGACAGGAGGCTGAGAGGAGGAAGGTCTCTCTGCCTATTCTGCATTGTCCATTGGGACAGTATTAGGTATTAATTGTCTCTAAAGGAGTAATATATGATCTTAATCATTCCTGCTATTGTTGGTATGACACCATATCAATATTCTTACAGAGCATAATATAATGTTATTCTAAAAATGATAGGGCTATTTTGTGTTTGTTTCCTTGCAATTTGTGGTTGACATGAATAGTAGAGGATTTCCTCTATTTGTCTTTTTCATAAATACTTCACATCTGAAATATCTACAGTTGCTGACATGAGGCATGAAACACTGAATAGAATGGTTAGGATATTTTATACTGGAATTTGTCTTAACATGGATTTAATAGGAATAAACGGGATAATCTTGGATATTATTTATAATTCTTAAATTTTAAGAAAATTATAATTCTGCCTTTAGGGCAGCTTGAATGAAAAAAAATCAGTTGAAGAACAAATTTCCAAAACCCACTCCATTTTTTGTTGTTTCTGAGATGGGACGGCCAGTGACTTAAAGTCAGGCTTCCTCATCATATGTTACAGTATCAGGAACCAAAACTTGCTCAGTCCCCTTGTAATCCAACAAAGAACTTTCGTTAAATTTCCGAAACTCACAAAGTACACAGAAATGAGTGAGAATGAGTTTTGGAAACTTGCTTTTAATTATCAGACATGGACATGTTTTGTTCTTTAACAACAAAGATTAAGTGTGTTTTCTGCCATCTTATAGAACTTCCTATAAACTGTCAACCTGCAAATGTTCACTAAATTTAATCACTCTGGTTTTAGGAATGATGGAGGTAGGCAAACAGAACCAAAAACCAATTTGAAAATCTTGAATGTTTAGCACAGTAATCCAGATAATTTTGTGTGTGTGTGTGTGTGTGTGTGTATGAGAGAGAGAGAGAGAGACAGAGAGAGAGAGACTCCAGGGTTCTGCAGTACTATTTGCCTGTAGTTTATTATGATGGATTCACACGACTCAGATGAACTGTGAAACAGTGGTTAGAACATTGATCATTTACTTTCACTACTCATTTAGGTTCCTCCATTCTCCTTTTCTATAAGCTCATCAACACTAGTTGTGCCATTTTCTTTGAGGTATCACAGAGTCAGCTTACATAAGAAATAACCTTTTGGGAGATAAAACCCACAATTATTTGACAGAAGCGAAGTTAACAGTCTTTTTTATCCTAGGTATGTTTATTGGCTGTAAGTAACACCAGTACATCCTCCTTAAAAACAGAGTTTAAGTCATTTTATTGCAGTCAGGCCTGTGTGTCTTTTTTAATGGCACAGATGTCATATATTTTTGTAGATTTCCTAGATGTCGGTCTTTATACACAAGCATGTGTTTATTACACGCTTATGATTATTAAGCTGGTCAGCGGAAATGATTTCCAGAGTAATCATCACGTCACTCCAGACCAGCAGATATTTTCCATAACCCTTAGTGCTTTGGTCTGTGATACTGTTCTTTCTCTTCTCTTGTGACCATGTGGCTTCATCACACCGAGAACCAGGGCTCTGCGTTTGTTCGTTTGTGAATGGCTGTGGGAGAAGCTCTCTCTGGTATTCCTAATGTATCATAGTCCAACAGGACACGTGCTTACTGAAGCTGTAGTCCACTTCAAAGAAGGCAATAAAAAATATAGTAAAATCCAACTATCCTGACAGTCGTGGAGCAGAGAGTTCCTGGACAGAGAACCTTACAAAAGATCTGTTAACCCATCTGGCATGGGTTATTAGCAGCGGACAGGACAGATGGTTCCATGATCAAATTCTTCCTGGCGTCGAGGGTGTGCTAATCTCCATACGCTGCTCCTGAGCCCATTTGGCTCAAAGAGTCGATTTGCATAGTATATTACTAATAAAAAATGAACGGATGTTAGAAGTAAAACGTCATCCTTGCATTTGTAAGGGCGACCCTCTGAAGTTGGTGTTGTGGAAGCGGTTCATTGGGTATCCTCATCAGGAGATCAGGGTCAGTGTATTGGAACATGAAAGATGAGTATGGGGGTGGTTGGAGAGACACCCAGGATCTACCTTCCTGTCCAGGGTCAAGTCAGGATAACAGGACGAATTCTAGCACTGACCGTATTCCAATATGGTCACAGCTACAACTGATAAGCTGAACTTGTTCCATCTGGCCACTTTTCTCTCCACAGGCCCCGGCTAAAGTAGAAGCAGCCTTGGTCTCACAGCCCAAACACCCTTCCCCCGTCTCCTCTGCTCTTATTGACATGAAAGCTTCTGTCATTACACTGGTCGTGTCCTTTGCCCTATCTGCAATCGTCCGGCGCCGTTACCACACTCTCGGCTATGAGAGGAAGTCTGGGATATGATGACACTGAATAATGAAATATTGATGTAGTCTAAAGTGGGCTTCCCAGCCGCACAAATATGAGATAACTAGGATTTTTAACTACGGTCAGGACAAGAGATGTAGATCCAGCAAATATCCTTTTATAATGATTGAAAGTAAATAGTTTTGCATTATATTTTAATCATTTTAAATAGTAAGCCACCTGATGACTCACAGGACATAATTAATCAGCACATTCTTAATTAATCAATTAGTTATTAACATCCTGTTTTATTCATATTTGTAGAAAAGAGTAGAAAACATTAAATTAGACTTAGAATGATAGACTTGCTTGTATCTATGAATTGTATCTTCTTTCTGAAAATGAGATAATATATTTCTCTGTACTGGCACTAATGAAAGGCCAAAGTTATTTTCATGACGGTTGAAAAGGTAAATAAAAGTAGAAATTAAAAAAATGTATTTATTTAATATAAGCTTTGATTCATTCAGATGGATTTCAGCATATTAAAAAGAATGAAACACAAAAGGCACAGTGATCACATCTGTGATGACACTGTACTGGAGTATGTGCACAGAACAGGAAGTAGATTAAGAGGCAGGCTGCGTTAATTTAATTCATACTTTAATTAATATTTGAAATATATATTTCCATGAACACACAGAACTTTTCTTTTTTTGAACAACAAACTATATATATATATACACACACACACACACACACATACATGAAACCCTTGTTTGTGAATATTTGTCCCTTATCCTGTATAGACATGCCAATGCCAATGTAGGAAAAAAGAAACTTTCTTTTTTCAGGGTTTTTGGAGGTAATTTATTTAATTACTTTCCTCTTGTTCATTAGAGTTACAGACCAATAAAAGTTTGCTGGCTGATTCTCCACTGTGACATCATCTTACCGTGATGAGTAATGAATGATTAAAAACAATCTAAAAGATAAGATTTCATTGTCAAAAAAAAAAATAAAAATAGGTCAACAGCTGACCTAGGTGAAGCATGAGCCAGCAGTTTACAGACCAGCCTCACAGTTTGTTTCCTGGAAACTTGTTGCTGTGAAAATTGTAAACATAGAGTACTTGTTTGTTTTTTTCGTTTTGTTTTTTTTTTTTTCGTTTGCACTGAACCGAGAGCTTTTTTTTCTCACTGGCAAACAGGTAGTGTTGTGCTCATGCATCTCAATAAGTGGAATTTCTTTTTTTTCTATTTTCCCCGCATAGGTAAAACACAAAGTCAGTGGTAATTTAAAAGTTCCGTAGAAACCTTAACCAGATCATCTAACCTTGCCCATGTTACTGGGATCACTATTGGCTTCATTCAGAGAATGTGCCTGCAAACCCACTGTAGGAAATGGGTTTCAGATGGCATGTGAACAAACCGAAAGATGTATTCCTGTCTGTCACTATTCACACTTCCTCTTTCGAAACACATTTTTTCTTTCGTAATTGCTTCTCATGATGCAGCCCTTTACGGTGAGATCCCGTCGCTTTAAGGCATCCCAGAAAAGCAGCTGCGTTGCCACGGCACCTGATGGATGGATGAAACTCTAGAATGGGTGAAAGAGAGTGACACGGGCAACTTGCTCTGGGCAGTGAGTCATGTCAGGTTCAAATTTAAAATATTATGGGCGGTGACGAGCTAGGCAAAAAGGTCAAGTCGAGCAACGGGGAAAATTAAGAGAAAATTTCCATACGTGCTTGGGAAAGGTT
>JAODJW010000026.1:18330745-18373989 GCA_026777045.1 Hyperopisus bebe
AAGGTTCCTGTCATGTCACGCTTCAGAGAAATTCATATTTGCTGGCTAATTGAATTTATTTATATTTATTTAAACATTTAATCCCAATTCGTCTGGCTCAGCCTTAATGATTATGGGTGGCAGACAGAATGTCATTCCAGCATTTTCTAGTGTTCCTTACTTGGCTGTCATCAGGCGTAAGGCGTCAGGTATGGGAGATAAATTCTGCAACTTAGCCTTGCCCAGACTGTGATTAGCATACCCTTTGAAAGGCACAACTCTGCTTATCCTTGACAACATTGCTGTTGGGTAGTTGACCTACATCTGCTCTAAAGTGACCTCATAAATATAAAAAGCGGCTAATTTTTAAACCGATTCCAATTCACCACATTAAAACTTACGGTTAGCTGGGTATTATAGTGTGATGCATGTTGCAAATCAAGATTCTGCACTGGTTGATTATCTTTTGTATGACGGTGGAAGGCATGTGGATTTGAAGGCAGGATAGATATCGGGAAGAGACTGAGCAAAGCCGATTGTCAGCTAGGGCATGTGTAAAACTATGCAGGCTGTCCTTGCCCTCATGGAGGTTGCTGTTATATATATTTTTCACTTGCCGAATTCATTAAATATCACTGCAGCTTAACATGTGGTTGTTATATTAAGACTGTGAGATGCTGCTATTTGTGTTTGACAAACTGAGGTATTCATATCAGTCAGTAAAGCACTGCTTTAAAATTACTGGTGCCCGTTTGATTTTTGATCTTATAGAATTATTTTGGCTGGTATTTTCACTTAAAATTGGTGTTGACAGAATGTTCATATCGGTCCTGCTGTAATAGGTGGATATTCGATTTTGTTGTTGCCATCTTGTCTCAGGCTTTCAGTAACTGGATCTCAGCCCTGATTGGCTGATACTACTTCTTTCATCAAGCTTCAGGCTCGGCCCAGCGCTGGGCCATCAGTGTAATTTTAGACAGGCAGGAAGACCTGTGTAAGTTTCAGTTCTTTATCAATCTTTATCAAGCTTTTCCAAATGTGTAGTAGCTCTCATAGGACATTATCTGCAGGCTAGTTTGTAGAGCCTGTAAAAACAGTCTACAGTGCTATATTCGATATTTATGCACAGCACTGAGCACATTCCAGCCAATCAGCATTGGGGACTTGAACTCATTCAGGAGTCTTGGCACTCTGAACAGTCACTGAGCTTGACTTTGATTGCCTTAGTTGCTGTCCAAGCATGAGGGACCCAATGCAGGGGAATCCCTATACAGGGCAGCAGTCACAGGGAACATAGACATTCACAATGCAATTGTGCCCAGCTTGCTTGCACTATTTTCTAATAGATAAATGTATTTGTACATTTTGCATGGAAAATGTAAATGGACAGTTTTTAGTGCCACTGTCCCTTGGTCACTCTTGTGCTGTCATGCTTAAATTGCCATTTTAACATATTCTAAATTCAGCAACTGACTGAAGTCACGACAGTCCAAAGGTCAAGTGTACACTCTTCTTATAATAAACAGTTACATCTTTAGTGGGCATTCCCCTGGATGAGTCACATACTCAATATGGTACCTTAGATAGTGTGTGTGTGTGTGGATTATGTTTATATTACATTGTGGGGGCCAAATGTACTCCACAATGTGATAAAAAACCTGTTATTTTGACCATTTTTCAGGTCCCCACAAAGATCTGTGGATGCAATCAAAAAACTCTTGTATTTTGTTTAGTTACTTATGGTTAAGATTAGGGCTGTGTAGGAGTTAAGACTATCATGTTATGATTAGAGTTTTCCTCATAGAAATGAATGGAGAGTCCACACAAAGATATAATTACAAACATCTGTGTTTGTTTGTGTGTGTGTGCGCGCGTGTGTTTTATATCGATACAAGCTGTATATGTTATGGATAATGCGTTTGAATTGCAAATTTCCTATATGCTTTGTTTATTAGGCACTATAGACAGGACGCCTTATATCTGTGAAAAGAGAAACCTGATGCTGAAAATAAGTAATCAGGTCATTTGGAGAAGCCTGCAGGTGTCCCTGCCTTTTGGCATGTTTGCCCCACTGCAAACGGCACCGACTTATTTTGGGGCTTTTTAATTAATAGCTGTTTGCATTGGTTCGAAAGATCATCCTTTTCGGAATCCAGTAGATGGATTGCAGGGCGCCGCCAAGCATGTCTGCGCTTACTGACGCTCAGCTAATTTTTAGCTGACGCTCGGACCCTTGGCGCGGATTTGACCTGAGAATCAGCTGCACTGGTTGCAGTTTGCAGTAAAAAGGGACCATACCTTCAGGAAACAGCTTCCAGTGGGGTGAAGCTCGTTTGTAACAGTTTCTAAAATCTTATTGCACTGTTGCATCTGACTCCATCACAGGTATCTGGGAATGTAGTATATTTATGTTCTTACACAGGCTGTGAGCATTGACTTGAGCTTTGGTTGATACAATGTCTAATTAGAGTACCGGCAGAGTGGACACTGAAAAAGGAAGATCTTGCTTTAGCTTGGTGTGTTTGTTTTAAAAAAGCCACTGCCTGTCCAAATCAGATTTTTGTTGCTTGTTTGTAATCGCTTACCTGTTGATGTAATTTCCTTGCATCGGCTATAATAACTTATTCATGATTTCGATATGCCAGATCACTGGACTGCTGTGGATTTGGGAATTGAAGTACATAGAGCTGGTGTGGAGCTCAGTGGACTAAGCCTCTGTGCCTGTGAACAGAAGGGTGCCGGTTCAAGCCCCAGTCTCAGCAGAATGGTCACATGTTTGTGGCTCTTGAGCACGGCCCTTAACCTCAGGCTCCTGGGGTACTGCATGTTGGCCAGCGCCTCCCTGTGACCTCCTAAGCTTGCTGTCACCTCAGCACAACACCCTCCCACTCCAAAGAATGTTTCCTAATAACTAATAAAATTACACCATATATTGGAGTATTGCACACAACCTGGGGTAGATTTTGTCAGCAATCTTCTTGGGAACGATAAGTGGAAGTACTCTCAGGTACTCTCCTGATTTGAGAGAAGAAAAGGGCAGATTTTGGCTGTAAGGGGGCGCTGTGAGAACCTTGTCGAGACGTGGAAGAGTGTGTCAGATACACATCAGCCTGTACTCAAAAGTTATGACATGTGGTTTTAACCCAAGTGGAACTTTTATTTTGAAGGCCATTTACCCCCCCGAGCCGTTCAAGGGAGTCAGGTGTTCAGCGTCAAAGGAAGGCGCTGCTCTGAGCATTTCTGTTCACAATCAGAAGCAGCATGTGGTGAGCTATTACGAACTGCGGCATGCTGGGAAATCCAGGCAGATAACTTGAACACCCCCCCCCCCGACCCCTTTGGCCCACAAGTTTTTCATAGAGAAACAAAGGAAGGTGATTGCGGTCTTGCTACTTGTCTGTATTCTCTTGCATAAGCAAAGAAACTGAGATAATCTGATTATGACTATTACATCTAACTAAAACAAACTGTTGCCTAATTAAACTTTGTAATATTTCCATTGTTCAAAGTTTGTGCCAACGTGGGGAATTAAATTAAAGCGCTTATTGTTAGAATGATGACAGGCCTACCTCAGCTTATATAGGCCAAGGTAATTTGATTTGATAATGCTGAAAGGATAAAAATATGGTGTCAGTAGAATGAAGGCAGTGATGTCATTCTTGGTCAGTCAACCAGTGGCTGCCTTGTGCCACCACTGGTCCACCAGCCAGCTGCCTTGTGCCCTCATCAGCCAATCAACGGCTGCCTTCTGCTCCCATCCACAGGGCGCGAGCGGGATGTCCGTGGATGCGAAGTCTGAGGCCCCCATGTACGTGTATGAATCGACGGTCCACTGCTCCAACGTGCTGCTGAGCCTCAACGACCAGCGCAAGCGCGACGTGCTCTGCGATGTGACCGTGCTGGCGGAGGGCACCGAGTTCCGGGCGCACCGTGCTGTGCTGGCCGCATGCAGCGGGTACTTCCTGCAGGTGCTCGTCGGTCAGGCCGAGCATGAACTGGTCATCGGCCTGCCTGAGGAGGTAGGTTGATCCGCTGTTATAATATTATATATTATAAATGATTGTGACACAATTTATGAGTTACAGATTAATGGTGGAAAAAATAGTATGCTATGCAGATGGTTTAACTAACAGCATTTGAACCGTAGAACAGTCTGTCTGAATCTGAGGGATGGAACTCTTCAGTCTATTTAATAGTAAAGGTTACATATTAAAATAGGGTTCTGGTATTCAACAGCAAAAGAGTCATATGTACACATCATTCCAGCTTGTTCAGTCAGAATTGGGACCTGGATCACGTCTCAGGAAGCAGGTGGGATTGATGTCCATATAAACTCGCACAGGCTTGTTACGGGAAACACGGTCTCCGGCTGAATAGGAAAACCGCAGCTTGGAGCCCAGCGAAATGTTGGGAATACAGAAGGGAATGCTTGATGAAGAACTTCAGTATTTCTGTGTTTAAATCTGGCACGTGACTTTACTAAATATGTAATCATGGCAAAGAAAAGATGTCTGCCGAGACATTCGAAATGTTCTTAAACAGCAGAGGTTTGACTAATGTTTCCATCCATCTTCCAAGTTCTTATCCAGTACAGAGTTGCACGGAGCTTGAAATCTATACCAGGATGCTGGTGTTTATCATCTTATGATACAATAGAATGTGAAACATAAATAAAATGCTGGAGAAATGTAAAAGAACCTGCTTTTATTTGTACCTATATTTAATCCATTAGATATCTTGATATTATTATGAGAGCTTTTTGTTTAAAATCTACCAAACGCAAGAGAAAGGCATTAGTATAAAATGTCATGTTGACAATGTAGGATTTCTGGCGCTGCATAAGCCCACAAAGAGTCACACAGGCTCAAATCAGCAGTCATTAAGGGCTAGAGACACTTGGGTTGTGTCTGGTCTGCGACGTGTTTCCTGAGAAGAGGTGGCATTTGCAGCAACCGTAATGCCGCTTAATATGAAGCTGATGCAGCCAGAGAATTTTATTGTCATTTTTCTGGTTAAGTATTTGGTTGGTGATCTCATTTGCAGTCATTCAGGATCGGGCCGTTTAGAATTCCCAAGAACGCCTCATTTTTGATAAATGTTTGCATATCCACAGCTGATTTTGTTCACCTCTTCGTCAAGATATGAATGCTTCTAGCTCTTATATGTAGCTGTTTAGCTGTCACTTTTAGCTGAAAAGGTTTGCAGCTGAGTGTTGAACTAAAAGCTAAAAGCAACTGGATCTCCAGGTAAAATCTTTAACCAACACACTATGCTGCCTCCTATAGGCAGACTGTTGCATTTACAACTTAGATCAGTTATGCCGGGTTTGTTTATGTTTGATTTAGGATGGGATAACTTTCAAAAGCTATCTTTGCTGAAGAGATGCTGTCCTAAGTTTTTATATGTGGTCAGAATGATCCGGACTGAGAAATTTTCTTATTAACTTCATTTAAAATTTATGCTATTCTCTCTTGCATTACATGATTTCTCTACACAGTCAGTTGCACAACATATTCTTTTAGAACTCATGGTTTTAATCGGGGGGAGGGGGGTCATAAGGTTAGCTGAGATATTTCTGCTCAGAGAGCCAGCCTGCGTACGAATTTTTCATACGTAGTAAACACTTTCGTGCTTGGTAGCCTCATCAGAATGAGTGGCATGCTGTTTTTTTTTTTTCCCAGCGAACCTTTGCATAAATTAGTGTTTTCCACAGGGAGGCAGACAATTCTTTTCTTTGAGCTGGGCTAGAGAACAGCATTCCATGGGCTGTTTGTGAAGAGAGATTGGCAAGCCTCCCAGGATTCCTGAAAACAGGGCCTGGTTTCCGAGGCCCCATGATTTGTTGTTCACACGGTTTTCTTGCCCCGTAACGATATCGGCACTCCAGACTTTGCACAGCACAAAATGCGCACCGCCCTCCCACCCCGATCCCTGCTGCCATAAAATGTCCCAGAAATGTCACTTTGATTTATCTCGCTGACTCGGAGCCAAACAGTAAATTCTATTCGGGGCTTAAATGTTTCACATGTTGAGGTCTGTGCGCTCGTGATTAGAAGCCCTGCTTTGTTTCCTGCTTGAGTGCATGGCCTCCTTCCTCCTCCGTTTGCTGTCCATCTCAAGCCGGGACCCTCATCTTCTACTCTGCCCCACACATCTATACAACGGAATGGCTTCATTAGGTCACCGCTCGTAATGCTAAAGGAATTGCATGCAGCACGTTGCAGGAATAAAGACCTTCTCCTGCTGGCAGCAGCTGCTGACGCAAGCTGAAAATAGATCCAGCAAATGCTCAGCACTTCCAACCCCCCCCCACCCCTGCCCCCCCCAATCACCAACAAATCCCATCCATCTTTACGAGGAGGCCTGGGAGCTGAAACAGGCCCGGGGGGCCTGACTCGAATGAGACGGCTTTGGTCTTTCTGGAGGGGGTCACCGCATCCCGGTGAAATTCGACACCGGGGTGTGAGATGGCTGGACGCAGGGCTGGGGGGGTTCTGCTCTCGTTCGCCACGTAATGCCTGGTCAGGATCCAGCTATGTCAGATGACCACGTCTACCGCAGCGCACACAAATATCCTCACGTGCTGCCACAAAGCTGCCATTTTCATGGTCGCTTACTCATAGGCGTCCCCGTCCTTTGACACCGTAGGGCGGACTGAATAAACACAACTGCAATCCTCCCGTGCTGGACCAGTCTTTGTTGTTGGCCGACGCCTCTGGTAGCTGCAGAGGACAGATTCCCGGGCTCCTGGTTGCGGATCTCAATTTGTACCACTTCTGCAGACGTGAAAATCCCATAATTGACACGCTTTCTGCTTTACCAGTGATATTTTTCTTTTTTTTTTTTGTCTGTTGAGTTCTAATACTGCTGACGTACTCACAAGAAATGTACTACATCGAAACTTCATATCCCTTTAGGAAATAGTGATACTTCCTTGTGCATCCTGGCATATGCTTCAAGAACATTGTGGTCCTCTACTGAATAAGCAGATATGGAAATTAATGGATGGATGATTGGAGGATGAGGGATGATGCTTCAATGCATTATACAGCCTTACATCTCGGATGACGTATGACAACATTTGACAGTTCATAAAGTTTTACTCCAGAGTCCTTCTTCTTATACCATTTAGTGCACTTTTAACATGTGCTAACATGTTGGCATTCACCAACCAGGGGTACGTTTCCTAAAATCTCCCATTACCAACTTACACAGTTGGAACTGTTCAGTTGTGTGGTCAGCTATGCTTTTGGGAAAGGAACCCCAGACCATTCATCTCCATGGTCATTGTAGTTGCTGGGCAGCATTGCTTCGTTGTTTATGGTCTCCTATGCTGGGTGGACTTTCTTTCTGAATTTCAGGCTCTACTCATCTTACTGCCTACTGATGGAACGTACTTCATCCTTTGTTCACACTGCTCTGTTCCTCCTCACTTTCCCACTTCCAGCTGAAGTGCTCTCCGCGGCCGTCCGAGGGGCCCTCAGTGTTACTTTCACTATGTACTTCTTCTGTTACCTGTGGTTTTTTTTTTTCTTCCCATCAGCGATTTGTTCTCTAACCTGAACTTCCTCACCTTTTGTCAGTAACTTCAAACCACAGGAGGCTGAACCGTGCAGCCGTGTCTCCAACACACATGACCCTGGAACGGTGGCAGTTCTTTGGGGCTCCCAGCAGGTTGGACTCCTGTCATGCTTCAGGGGGCAGGCAGGGGTGAATTTTTGGGCTGTTCCCCAACTCATAGGAGCCCCAGGCAGGGTGTGAAGCTGTTGCTTCAGTTTCTGATGGGTCAGGTTATGGATCCAAGTAACATGACCTTCAGAGAGCACAGGTTTTGTTTACTACAGCTGACTCTGATGCTTCATTCATATTTAGTTGACAGAAAAGCAAGAATGGGCTTGTCAGTCAGAATACAGATACTCAGATAAAACTGTAGAGATCTCAAGGGGAGTTTTGGTTCTGAAAGATCTTTGGAGTCTGCATGTTACATTCATGGTGGAGCTTTGAAGTGTGTATAGTGTAGTGTGTTGTCCTACATTCTAAAAACTCTATGTGAGTGTGCACTTCTTGCTAATGTATGACATACATTATAGTATATTTAAAATAGCATGTACATGCATGCATGTTTTAAATTGAGTGTACCTCCAGTACAAGCTGTTGCTAACTTGATGATATCATTCTGAAACTAGTGAAAGTCCTGCTAACTATATTAGATAGCAGATTTAGCCAGCTGTCTTACTGTGCCTAAAGTCCTTGGTGTTTTTTTTTGACATTTCAAGATTTACCATAGCTAATGAATGTTGTCAAATTAGATTTCAGCCACTGGCATGCAATATTTACATTGATTGTGTTCATTTTAATTATGCTCAAAAGCAGCACACCTGTTATAACAGAAAAATACAGCCAGTATATTATAATTCGTCTTGACAAGAAATAGGCTAATACTCTAATGCACTAGCAGATGTAAAAAGTGGAAGTACTTCTGAGATACTTCACAGTGATAGTATTATTTGGTAATGTTCTGTGTAACCGCTTATCTAAAAACCTACTGACATGACTGCACAATTCTGCACGCTACTTGTATGTGCACTTGTATAATTATTCCTCATGAATATTTTGGCTGACTGTCCCACATTTTAATTAACTAAAGTTTTACTGTATGTTGTCAGCTCTAGTATCGCCGTTTCAAAATCAGTGAGCAGTTTGCTTGTTTTTCTTCGTAACTTACTGAGCCAGTTTTTTTTCCCTGTGGAAAACTCTACACAAGAAATTCTGTGGTTTGCTGCTTAAAGTAATGAGGCCGTTGTTTATCTAGAAAGGATCTTGGTGTTAATGCTGTAAAGTATGTACTGTTTTTTCTCTTTTTTTTGCACTAATAGGTTAGTTTTAGAAACTAGCATTAGTAATAATTAGTAATTTTGAAATGTTTCACCATGAAATGAATCAAATGAACAGCACTGCATAGCAATATCAAAAATGGGCAGTTTTGACTCTTGATCCTGTTAAATTGATAACTCAAAAAGTTTTTGATGGATATTTTCAGCATTTGCAGACATGTTGTTCAAATTTTGAGACAAATTGCACCTAAATTGTAGCAGTGCTGCATGATGATACCCAAGAGCAGATCAGCTTAGATATTTAATCAACAGCATGATAACTCAAAAATTATTCGGCTGACCATTCCAAACTTTGTAGACACATCGGTAAAGATCTGAAGTATACATTCAATCATGGACATTAAAACATACACAGAGGAATACGAGTAACCAAGTGGGCAAAGTTTCTGCAAATTAAAATATAAGTGGACTGCACAATAAATGAATAAGTATACTTTCAGACCTACATATCACAACAAGGACTCGGCATTTAGGTAAAAATATGTTTATTAACTTTTACAGGTGATTTATGTAGTACTTCTAGAAATTGCACAAGTTAGTGAGTGTAGGACTAATATGACTTAGATAGCCAGACCAAATGCTTGGGCTGTCCGGGGGAATTCAGTGCTGTTGTTTCCAACAGCACTGTATCCAGTTAATATTTGCTACCCATTTAAAGTTTAGAAGAATAAAGTTTTTGCGTAATTTTGTGACTGTGACCTCTGTGTAAGCTTCAGCTGTGAAAATCATTTATTAAAAGCTGTAGGACATGCAAAATGCATAACTGAATTAAGCTGTACAGTCCAAACTGTCTGTTCCATTAAGAAAAAGAAGAGGTGATTCTAATACCTTTTATGGTGGGGGGAGAGGCATTAGAGGAGCCATAATTCATTCATTGCTTATGATTAAGCAATGATACATTTTGAATGGCTGAGTGATGGGGGAAGGGCCACTCTGGGGGCCAATCAGCTTTGGCCCTGCCCCTGTGTATGATGTAGGACCATGGAAGAATATCTAGGCTGTTTTCCACAACCCCATCCTCACATCCACAACCCCATCCCATACTACCTGTGCAATGTCTTCCGCCATAGAACCAGGGGGGTTGATCAGGTGATTCATGCAATTTTGCAACTCAGTCATGTGTCAGGATCAAGGTGACGTTTGTGGCTCTTAATACCTTAACATCGTGCAAAGTGTGACCACCGTGACAAACCGACATGCTGTTTGGGTTTTTGTTATCAAAATAGACAAGGTCCGTTGGCAGGGCTCACTTCCAGGTTTTTTTTTTCCCAGCACTAACCTGATAAAAGATGAACTGGTGTGGCCACTAGAACTGTCAGGTTATCTCAACACACTCCAAGAGTCAAGAATAAAAACATGGCTGATGGTAATGCTGGCGATTTCCCTGTTCCTTTGTTTTTTGTAGGTTACTGCCAGGGGATTTGCCCCATTGTTGCAGTTCGCCTACACTGCTAAGCTGTTACTGAGCAGAGAAAACATCCAGGAGGTCATTCGCTGTGCCGGATTCCTGCGCATGCACAACCTGGAGGACTCCTGCTTCCGCTTCTTGGAGGCCCAGCTCCTGAGCAAGGGAGACGGCCTCCTGCGGTGCCGTGATGTGGAGGACAACAATTCGGAGGATGAGCACATGCAGCCTGAGGCTACCGGGACCAGCTCTTCGCGGACGAGGCTCCGACCCGAAGCTCCAAGTTCCCCTCATCTCTTGGATGAGGAGAGCCTGGCTATACCCATCTCCGGTAGCCTCGCCGACGGCCATGCACACATTGAAAGACATGGCTCCTCGGACCTTCCCCACTGTCCCAAATACCGGAAGTACCAAGGGGCCTACGGCAAGCACAATAATGGCACCTCCTCGCATACCAGTACCTCAGGTTTCGCTGACACCTTCACTGAGAACAGCCCCTATGGACAAACTCGGTTGGTGATTACGCAGATCAAGAACGAGCCGCCGATGGTGGAAGACACCCTCCCGCTGTGCCTGTCTGGAGACGAGCAGGACTCCCGAGAAACCAATGGCGTGTCAGAGATGGAGACGGACTGCAGACCACACAGCCCCACATCCATAGAAAGAACCTGGGACTCAAAATCACCCAACTGCCTCCATTCACTCTTCAAGAAGGATGCCCGCTTGGTAGGTCTTCCCGATGCCTCGCAGCAGCTGTTCACTGACCGAATTTCTTGTCCCCAAGACAAAAGGGCTACTCAGGGTGACCACAACAAGGATTATGGGTCATTTTCTGGGGAGTTGGGGTTGCCGGCAACATCCTTCAAGGAGGGTGATGGTTTCCCGGTTGGGATCTCGTTGAAGGCAACTTCCTGCGACAGGGTCTGCAAGCAGGAAATGGAACTGGATCGTAGGAGTGTTATTTTTTCCTCAGGAGCTTGTGACCGATTGGGAACCCCAGCACATTCTTATCCAGGAGGGAATGCTTTGGATAAGGAGCTCTCGGAGTTCATGCCAAAGGAAGCAAGGGGTGGCACGAGTCAGTCCTTGCCATGCTCCCAGACATACTCGCCTGGCGCGACGGTGGCAGAGCCCCTATTGCACTGCCGCTCGCGTCCCAAATCCAGTTGCCCCGTGCCGATTAAGGTGTGCCCCCGGTCTCCACCCTTCGAGACCAGGACGCGCACCTCCAGTTCCTGCTCCTCCTACTCCTATGCCGAGGACGGGAGCGGGGGTTCGCCCTGCAGCCTGCCCCAGTTTGAGTTCTCCTCGTCCCCCTGCTCCAACGCCACCCGCTGCCTAGCCACAGAGCACCAGGATCAAGGGATGGCCGGTGACGCCATCTTCACCCAGGTGCGCCCCAAGATCAAGTGTGAGCAGTCGTATGGCACCAATTCCAGTGACGAATCGGGGTCCTTCTCCGAGGGGGACAGCGAGTCGTGCCATGTGCAGGAACGAGGGACGGAGGTGAGTGGAAATGTCTGCATCTCACAAAGCATTAATCAAAGACTTTATCTCTTTTATTTTGCTTTTATTATTGTACAGGCAAATATTTAGGCTCTACAATATGGTCATTATTATTATTATTATTATTATTATTATTATTATTATTATTATTATTATTATTGGTCATTGAGTTTGTTCCTACTCAATGACATTTTCATTGTAGTCATGTGACCATCGTATATTACGAAAAAAAATCTAAAAAATTTTAAATCCATAACTATGGTACAGTCATTACACACTTACTTAGCGGACCACTCTTAATAAGAGCCTAAACTGAAAGCAAAATTTTCAGTTTATGTGTCTCTTCAAAATGTGCAAGGAGAAATTTGAAAACCATGGCATTTTTTTTTTCCACTTCATCAAGCTGAGGTTTGCGGAACTTTGCTGTTTGGCATTAAATGAAATGTCTTGAATGTGCTTCCATTGACAAACATGCCGGTTTGTTTGTTCAGAAACGCAATGCGGCTTACTCACGGATGACTCAAATTTAAGTAAATGCAATCTATGCTAAGAATAAGTAGGGAGGCAGTTTTCTGGTTTGTTCTGCTGATCTGCATTTCTCACCGTCTCTCGGGGAGTGTTTCTGAGCCCAGTACACGTGAGGAAACATGCGAAGGTGCACTTTTCGTCACTCTTCCCTGAGGGCGGTGCAGCCCATCTATGGAAGGCAGAATCTGCTGAGTGCCACAGTCGTGGCTAGCATGAATTCTCCTCCGTGATACGCTGGAAATTCGATTAGCTGAATATAAAGTATGCTTTCGTGAAGATGTCTTTCAGTCTTTCATGCACTTGCATCAGCTGTTGCTGAAAGTGCTTGATCTTGAGGTATCTGTGTGTGTGTATGGCTACCTTGATTGATCCCTGACTAGGGGTCCCCAAACTTTTAATATCTGCAGACTGGTTTATGTCTTAAAAAATTTTACAGACCAGTAACACACCCGATCATGGAGGGGTACAGGCAGATTGAATTTCATAACTTTAACCGTTTCCATTTTTTAAATTGAGAACTGAGTGTACACATATGAGGGGCTGTAGAAATAAAAAATGTATAGTTTATTTTTAGAAATGAACAAACCCTTCTGCACAACCTTCAGCATTTCACAGTCCAGTGGAATTCTAGTCAGAGATCAGTACCAGTCAGCGGACCAGGGTTTGGGAACCTCTACTCTAGTGTTGTTTGTCTGATTTTGTAGTTTGGGAGATGTGCACAACTCTTTTTTCACATTCCTAATGCTAGATTTATGCTCATAAGCTATTTCAAATGGAAGCACTTGACCTATTGATCTTGTCCTCTTCACTTTTTTTCCCTCTCGTAGTACATGCAAAGGGATTTTCACTGAAATTGTTAAACTCGAAGCAGTACTCGATGTAAATGAAAAAATAGGTTGACACCGATGTCAGATACATCAACATAATGTGCTCTCGCTACTTCGATACTAACATTTTCACACAGGAAAATTACACTTCCTTGTATTATTTATACTATGGCCCTGGGAAAGCTGTCTGCTTCTCTAGTCGAGAACTTGTTAAGCTCTCGGAAGGAGATGTGTCTGTTGCCATGGAAATCTTCATTACTTTCGGGGTCTCCTTTCACTGGTGGCAGGGAAGTATGACAAGTCTGTGCCTCCAAGAATGGAAAGAATCTAGTAATTCTACGTGATATACAACTCAAACCAGACTGTGTAATTGCTTCAGTATCACATCTGTCCACATCTATCCACATCTTCCATGGATGTATTTCTTAATGCCTGATCTATCCTGAAGTGGTCATAATCTGAACCAGAACTTGCTTTATTGCTGGTATGTACAGACATACCAGAACTGTTTGTGGTCCAAAGCCAACATGAAATACATAACAGTATTATAATACACACAGGCAAACTTCTCAAAACACCATGTGTAAAAATACAGAGACAAGTAAGAATCAGGGTTACATGTATGTAACAGATTTATTGCTTTGTAAATAGTCTGTAGGGTTTGCAACCTACCCTGAAGCTTTTGATGTAGCTAATTTTAGTTTTATAATGGAATAATATAGATTTGCCATAAGATTTCTTGCATGAGCGTGAGAGTCTGAAAGTGTGTCACGCCAGATGCAAGAGAGTTGGAAACCCTGAAGAATACGAAATTTACAGAACACGATTATACAGAAGACACAATGCAAGACATTTTAAGTCAGAGAACCATAAACTAACTAGTGCCAGACCCAAAGAAACAGTCGTGCATTGTAGTGGAAGTTTGTAAGTTGAAACAATGTTGCTCAATTACTGTGTCAGACAAGAGAAGCAACAATCAGCAATGTCCAGGTGACCCTGGATGTTTTTTAAGAATGAGAAAAACCTGGATGCAGTGTTTTTGATATCATGTTCTCCATCAGCTTCAATAGTTCACCTGTTTCTGCAACTCAACTCAACCCTGTGTCGATATTGGTAAGGAAAACTTACAAGTGAACGTTTTTTTTGGCCCTGCGATGAACTTCCATGCTCACCAGTGTTGCCTGCCTTGTGCCATGTTCTCTCTGGGATAGACTTCAGATTTATCTGTTATATTATGCGTAAGTGGTTATAAGTGATTATTCAAGAAGGATGGATGGACGGAATATATTTTTGGACTGGCAAGGTTGGTGCTGTGTACATTAGGACAGGTACAGTATATTTTGTTGAATGACTGTATGCTATATCCATATCGAGGGCCAGCACGTCATTCTGCTTCATATGCTCTAGGGAACTTGACTTCTCGACAACGGAGAAAAGTACACCGAAACAGGAATCCGTGTCCACAGTGCTGCTGCACGAATGTGGAGCAAATGTCAGGCTCGTGTGGTTATCCTACAGCTTTTAAAAATAGCCGAGAGTCAAGACTGGAAACAACACAGTGTGCTGAGGAAGGAAATTGTTAAATAGTAGCTCAGACTACCCAAGTTGCCGAATGCCATGACAGGTCTTATAGCTGTCCTAACTAACGGGCTAAATCGACGCTCATAATTATATGCTTTAAAAAGGACTCGTAACCATTCCTCTAGACATTGGGCAGACGCCAAATAGGAACCATACACAAAAAAAGTGGAAGGAATTAAATGATACCTTTCGAGACTAAAGCATTTTATGATTGTTACATGGGTTTCTACTTTTACTATGGGGCGATAAAAGCTAAATAGAAAGTCAATGCAAATAAAGAAAATGATATTAATTAGCCTCCTGAAACCTCAATATAGTTGATTTATGGACCAGTTGCACTTCATATAGCTACCGAAGGATGTCGTCTGTCTGCACCCAAGCGTTCAGACCAGGGAAATGCTTTTTATTGCTGTTGATGTTCAGTTCAAAACCCTGAATGCCATTTGTCAGCCTCCTGTGATGGTCCAGAATGGAGCATGACTGTTAAAGGCAACTAAATGTCTTCCCAGTGATGTTTGTGACACCAATGGGCACTCGTATGTATCGGTTGAACCCAAATTGACCTTAATGATAAGTTGTCCCTTTTGCTCAGTCTCTTTGCTGCTTATCGATCATGTCTCTTGAAAATATGGCTTTATTCCCCAAATCAGTTTCAGATATGCCTTTTTGGGTCCTGCTGTGAATAAAAACACCTCAGTTTGCCAAAGTAAATGGTACAAATTCATCCAAGGCACGTAATCATGTAAGATGTATTATTTTTTATGTTAAGAGGAGCATGTTCTGCACCGTGGAATGACTGAGGTTGTAGACACGTTACAGGCTGAACTATTAACAGGTGGTGATAGTGTTTTTTTTTTTTTTACTTGCTACGCTGGGTATTAAAATAGCCTCCGTCTGAATGAGGCAACTTGACCTACTAAATATCATTGTGCTGGTTTGAAGGTCTGTCTCTGGTCATTCGGGAGAACCTGACGGCGAGTTCAACGTGCTGGGCTTTCTGTGGAGATGTTTGTGTTTCTACCCCCAGACTGAGGTTAGCAGAATGACCTTCATCTGTCACCCATCCACCCCCCCCATCCCCAACCCCCAACCCACTGGTAGACTGCCTGGCCCTTCAGAAAGTAGGCTAGGGATGTGCTTTACATCTGTGTATAACGGATGAGCCCTACTTTACAGGGCAGACCCATTTACAGAGTAATGACCAGCAGCGTGTGTGTGTGTGTGTGTGTGAGGGGGGGAGGGGTCTGAATTTATGACTACTACTCCAGCATACTTTGTCATCCTAGCCTCATTACTGGACTAGTTCTCCTGGTAGAGTCGGCTAAATATAAACATCTTCTGTGCAAAAGAAACTCACAAGGTCAAGGAGAGGGAGTATCTTCCTCATCTCTGACCATCTCACTTAAGCAGCCAGATTCTTCTTCTTTGTTGTCAGAGGGGTGCACAGACGACACAGAAATTAAATATTTACATGTGCATCTCATACCCTTAAATAGTCATCGCACCACGTATTCGACTTGCGGAAGGAGACCAGCTATTTTCAGCTGCCCTGGGCAATCGCGGCCTAAGATGACTGGTGTTGGGTCAACCCAAGAGCCGTTTCCGAGACCTATTAATGCATGTTCACAGCGAAGGACGAGGCCTCGCCTAGCTCATTTGGATTATCTTTTGGATTCTCAGCATTGGAGGGTGTGGGTGAAGTGGAGCGTTACCCATTTGAAACACTGCCGGGACCCCCCACCCCCCGCTCCTGCCTAAGCGATTCCACCAAGACCCAGCCTGCTGCTAATTTACTTTAATTAGGACTTAGGACTTCATAAGGCTTTCCCTTGCAGCAATGGTGCCCTCTCCTGGGGAGTCTCTGCAAGTTCAAGCTGAGGGGAAGTCACCCACACAAATATGAAATAAATCAATTCTGTGCTCGTTTACCACCGTTGGCCCAAATTACTCGAGAGCCCAGCTATGCAGCTCGCTTTTGATAAAAGCTCTAAGTAGCGCACTCTTTTGGTAAAAAATAAAGTACTGATGCAATTTAATCAGATGTGAATATTTTAAGCTTCCATCCATTGTCCAAACCACTTATCCTACTGGGTCGTGTGGAGTCTGGGGCCTATCCCAGAAGCTATGGGCCCGAGGGGGGGAACAACCCAGTACGGGGGGCCAGCCCATCGCAGGGCACACTCACACACCACTCACTCACACATGCACACCTATGGGCAATTTTAGTAACCCCAATTAGCCTCAGCATGTTTTTGGACTGTGGGGGGAAACTGGAGTACCCAGAGAACACCTCACGACGACACAGGGAGAACATGCAACCTCCACACACACGGAACCCAGGCAGAGACTTGAACCTGGGTCCCAGAGGTGTGAGGCAACAGTGCTAACCACTGCAGGATTTTCTATAATGCTGGTGGCATATGGTCTCAAATGAAGGACTTAGAAGTATTAACTGCTTGTTAAGCTGGCTACCCAGGGTTTGTGCTAAGTTTGTTAAAATGCCTTTTAGTGAACTGCTCTCCACAACCTGCTAGGAAGTAGCGACAGGGAAAAAAATCTATGAACCCCCTGTCAATAGGAATACAAAAAACAGATTATTGTAATCAAAAATCCCTTAAAATGAGCAGTGTGGTGTCCGACAAAATACTAAATTGATTATTCGGCAACTGACGACATGCTTATCTGTGTTCATTCACCTGATGAGTTGCTTTGTTGTATTAAGTCTTAAAGAAGGATTTGTAAAGTCTTCCAGTCAAGTATTTTTATACTTTTGAACTGTGCCGCACGCTACCACTGGCTGTGGTAAGGGACCATCTCCATAGCAACCATGGAGTTAATTTTATTGTACATGTGGAGTGACTGCCGTTTGAGGAGGGTTCTTCTTGTTTTGATCGATCCGCAGGCTTTTCTCTTTGGTCAAACACGCAGATAGATTCGTCTGCTATCCCTTTCTCTCTTTCAGTGAAATCACATGTGCGTAAGCTGTGTTTGTCGTTGCACCACAGGATTGGGAAATTGTTAACCTTCCATCAGCTACAAAACAAAAGTACGGGAGATTCTAATAAAATCCATGGTCTTATCTATGGTCTTATGTTTGAAAGCATTTATATTTTGTTACACCTGCTGAAGACTGACTCTTTTTTTCTTACAATTCTCTGGGTCACTCACCGGCTTCCAGTCTTCCTTTGGTCATGTGTACTGGTTTGGTTCATCCAGTAGACGTTTTTGTTTAGAACATAAAAATGTGAACCATCCATAACATAGTAATGATATATTGTGGTGTTCTTTAAAGGTACAACGGTCATTGATACTTTCGATGTTTTCAAACATGCTCGGATCTTCTGCTGTGCAGTTACCCATTTTTCTTTCCTGTGATATGAGGTAACGTAGTAATCTATGGTGATAGACGCTATCTACCAAAGACGGAGTTTGATGTTTGCACTTGGGGGGGGCGGGGGCATCTTACTTACCTTATGTGTTAATGCACGTATCTGCTGCACACATAACCTGTAATTTTGCCTACATATAGGGTACCAACAAACTGTCTATGCAAAGATGCAGAATGCCAGAGTAGAACATGCTGATATTGCCATTTAATTGCAATTTCAACTCAGGCGGCTTGAAAGAGCATTGCTCCCTGGTCCCTCCCCCATAAAACAAAACTCTGGCCATGCTATGTATGCATTTGCATTTTTAATGTCTGATTATCCAGTTAGGTAAGTACAGGAAACAAGGCAGGACACACTAGAGGCAGGTGTTCCGTCCTCCACAAGCTTAACACCCATGTGCATTAAGGGAATTTTATTGGTCGGTTTATCTTTACATGTGGCCAAGTTCGATCGCTTTTCTTTTCTTTTCTCGCAGGTGAAGCTTCCTTTCCCGGTCGACCAGATCACGGATCTTCCACGCAATGACTTCCAGATGATGATCAAGATGCACAAACTGACCTCGGAGCAGCTAGAGTTCATCCATGATGTCCGGCGGCGGAGTAAGAACCGCATCGCGGCTCAGCGTTGCCGTAAGCGGAAACTGGACTGCATCCAGAACCTGGAGTGTGAGATCCGCAAACTGGTATGCTTCGCGCGCGGCCCCATTCAGATAGATGAAAACTTCAAGCCCTCACTGTAGTGAAACTGTAGGTGTAAGTTTAGCTTAAGATATAAGTAGTGAGAATGTTGCAGTTTAGTCCAGACTACATCAGAGAATACATGTGAAAGTGGGGCAGTATAGTCACATTACAATAAAGTACTGGCAATAGAAATGTAACCAATTACTCAGAGTACAGAGAGTAAAAATGTAACATATTGGCCCATCAGCCAGTAAGTTTGGGTCAAATTTTTGATGTGAAAATGTAACACTTTTGCAGTGGATATGTGGTAAGTATAGACAATATCAGTGTCCATAGCATTTACAAATAGAAGTGTAATCATTTGGCCAGAATATTTATTATGTAATACTAAAGCCCAAAGCACAGGCTCATGGGAGTTTTACTTACACAAATATGTTCTGAAGGCAAAACAAAAAAATGATTGGTTCAGAGTGACAACCAATCAGATTGTAGAGGAGGTGGGTCCAAGCAACTAGAGGAGGCAGGACCATGACATCTGATTGGTTGGTTCTGCTTCCTCTAGTTGCTTGGGCCCACCTTCTCTACAATATGATTGGTTATATCTCTGAATCTTCTAGTTGCTTGGACCCATGTTTTTTTTTTTTGCTTGTGTCTTCTACTCTATGGTGTACTGTTAGGGATTTGATAAATAAACATTGATTTGATCTGTGTGTGTGTGTGTGTGTGTGTGTGTGTGTGTGTGTGTGTGTGTGTGTGTGTGTGCACAGGTGTGCGAGAAGGAGAAGCTGTTGACGGAGCGTAACCAGCTGAAGGCCTGCATGGGCGAGCTGTGGGAGAACTTTTCCTGCCTGTCCCAGGAGGTGTGCCGAGATGGGCAGCTGAGCCCCGATCAGGTCCAGTCCCTGAATCGTTACTGCCCGTTCCTGCATGCTGGGGACCCCGGCGTCAGCCACTCCCCCACCTTTGCCAGCAGCGACGCCGCCACCAGCATCGACCTCACTGCCAACCCAGATTCCCCCACTCCTGAGCCTGGCTGCTGCACGTCTCCTTGTCCCTCTGACAGAAAGCTGACCTCCAACCAATGGGAGCCAGGCAAGGGTGCTGATTGTCTGGGGGGCGTGGCAGTGGGGGAGGAACACAGTGTAGACCCGCCTCTAGTAGGCGGGCCCTCATTCGAAAGGTGCAGTCAGACTGTAACGGTAGATTTTTGCCAGGAAATGACTGATAAATGTACAACCGACGAACAGCCCAGAAAGGACTGTACCTAGCAGCAATGGGGAAGCTCATTTGATACATTTTGTTTGTCGCTATTCTGCTTGTGCTGTTTTAAAGGTTGACACTACAGTTGTCTTAACAACAGCAATACAACAGTTTCCAGGTATCCTTTTGTAAACCATGACAAAGTGGAGCCTGATATCCTCAGAACGGTGCTACTCCTTGCTCTCGCAGGGAATCATGTTTTTATCTCGACTTTTTCTACGTACCGCCAAACTCGAAGGACCTACCCCCACAGCATTTTTTGTATCCCGTACCCCCTTTTTCTCACTTTCTCTCTGCCTTTTCCCTCCCCCATCTAACTTTCTACCAGAATCCCTTTTTTCATGGCAGTTTGATCTCAGGAAATCTTCTGAATGTGCAGCATTGTTCACAAAAATTTAAAAAAAAAAAATACAGATTCTGTACTTTGAGAGTTTTATACAACAGACTAAATGTTTCGCTCTGTTTACTGGAGTTCTTAACTTGTATTGTACAGACATTTGTATTTAAACATTCCTCTTTTGCCTTTACAGCCCTGGAGGGAAGGAATGATGGAGAGAGAGCAAAGTGATTACCAGTCACTCCCGATATGTGTGTGTGGACACACAAACACACACACACAAACACACACACGTGCACACATTTTTGGAGACTTCCAACTCACTCTTGTTTTTATATAATGATCCCTAACCCTAGCTATAAAACAAAAACTCAAAAAATGAATAACAAACAAAAAGTCTGACAAAAAAGACATTGTTTGTGTACATGTCTCTGTATTAAAATGTGACTTAAAATTGCAAACATCAGCAGTATCCCTATCTGTAGATGGCATTTTTTTACAGTAAATTTAGTAATACATTTTTTTCTGTTGCCACTTAAACACACAATTGGATATTTATAATCTCAGGTCACTAGGTTTTTAAACACACACTTAATCCCCTTTGTCATAAATTAAACTCTTGTTAGGCAATAGTATTCTAGATCCATAGTGTTTAAAGCTAAACCTGAAATATATATAAGTCCTTGGTGTTATTTTGTAACTATGTCAAGGTGAAAGAAAAGCTAGGAAACCATGTTAAACTCAAGATATGCAAGATATTTATTTGGCTTTTGTGTTTACTTACACAAAAATGGGTCCATGCAAATAGAGGAGGTGGGACCATCCAATTAGATGTCTTGGTCCTGCCTTCTCTAATTGCTTAGATCCACCTCCCCTGCAATCTGATTGGTGATCTCTCTGAACCAATCATTTTTTGTTCTGCACTCAGAACATTTTTATGTAAGTATAACTCAAATGACCCTTTACTTGTTCTCATTGGCTCATAAGTAAATTTTGGTATGTTCTCTGTTAGTGCTTCAGAGTGTTTGCATAGAATTTTCCTTGTCCTGACAGATTTGCAAATTATGCACCACAACTCGCTATCACAAAAAAAAAATGGATTCAGTTGGTAAGGTGAATATTGTAGATGCAGAATGAAGGATAGAAGCAGATAATGATACTTGTCAAAGTAGTGATTACAGATAGTTATAGTGTTGAATACACTTTTCCTATATAATATTTATAGCTGTAGCCCATGTAGTGCCCTTGTCAGTCATTTTAGCTCTTAGTTGCCCTGCTGTTCAATTCTAAAAATTTAAAGATGAAAATATTAGCTATATACGACATATTGCACATGAATTTTAATCATAATCTGGTTAACCAATCACTGCCAGGAGCCATGAAATGATAATAGTGTTTATAGTAAATGAAAGTTACTTTTAATTAAACTGTTATTTAAGTGGATTGTGGTATGTTGAGTCAGATTTTACATAAATGTAAGGAAGATGAATTAATTAACATAGACATAATGCTGAAGACAATGGAGAACCTCTCGAACAGCTGTGAAAGGAAATCTTGTCATGATTATTGTTGATGTCGGTTTATTTTAGGTCTGGAATAGGAGAGTCCTGCAGTTGGGGTGTAGGTGTGTGAATCTCGTGGTTGCATTGCTAAGATGGCGCATTTTTCCATTGGGGCACTAACCACTCTGATTTGATGTACATATTTAACACTTAGAGATACATAAGACTAAAATTCTCTGAACTTTCAGCCTCAGAGAAAAATAATCGAATTCTGTATGTTTTTTTTAAACTACCTTTCATGTTCATCTTATCGCTTTAATAAGACACAATAGCAAACATACAAAAGTACATTTATCACATTAAATGAACATGACACCATGCAGTTAAGTGAGACATACCAAAACATATATTGCTTTTTGTGTTTTCATTTGTATAAGCTTAGTGTATAAGCTTAGTGATTTCTGACTTGCGCACCCAGCCAATAAACTTTGAGGTTCCGTTTATAAGCAATCAAAGCTTCTCCTGTACCGAATTCTATAAGCTACAGATTATTCCGAATTACTATTACTACTACTTGCAGTATTATATTAATGCTGGAAAAACAGCCAGTGCATAGCAATCTTTTTCTGGTCCGTAATGTGTGTTAAGTGTATAAAGACCTTTCCACTTCTTTGCTCTACTGGAACATTATCTCAAATCCCAGATGCGTAGGGACTGGTATTTATGGACCGGGCAGTGGAAGCGTCGTATTACTGAGGTAATGTCAGTACAGAACAGGACCGATCTTGGTAAACGTGGTCCTGGGCATGGTAATGCTGGCAGAGCCAAATCCTCGAAGAGTACGTTCTACCACGAGAGCTTTAAATTCTACGGCTTCCTTAGCTCTGTCATTCCATTACCTCAATTCTACATGCAACAGAAAGGGCACAGAATTCACTCCTCGCCCTCGATCACTGCCATTTTACGTTCCAAAGAAGCACATTCTCTTACCGTGTTCATACAATGATGCGCCTGGTTCTATTCTAAAGTCCAGACGTTCTCGTAAAATAATCGTCTCAGGGTGCCAATGAAATATGAATTTTTTTTTATCCATTTTTGATTCTGGAACAGACTTTTCTACTGTTAATTGGTTGGGATTTTTTTTGTAATACAGCTGCGAATTTCTTCTGGAATTCTCGAAGCCAATTATCTCTTACGGAACTATGGAATTCGATTTGCACAAAGTAGATGGGCATCAACAAGGGCTAAATCAACTATTGTTTTGGAGCAAAACCCTTTGGAAAATTATTAGTAGTATTAGTATTTGGTGTTGAGGAATAGACAGTTTACCGAAGCCAAACATATCGTCAGTGTTTGAATTGGAATGAGAGGTTAATCTAAATTGAATTAATACTCTGATTTAAATGTTCATAATGTTGAAGAGTCAGTATAAGCAAACAAAATGGCTCTCACCAGATTTCAGTGCAATGTTTTTTTTTTTGTTTTGTTTTGTTATTTTTTTTCTGTATTTTTCCAAATTAAGTTTGAGCTGCTTCTGAAGAGAACTAAAAGCGAATTTCTTGTATTTGCCTTTTTATTACAGTTATTGTTATGCTCACTGAATATACAATCTGAGATGGTTAAAAAAAAAGGAAACTATGTTTACAAAACCAAGTGTTTAAATACTTTGCCATGTAAATAGAAGTTGCTAGATTTGGTTGGTAGGTTAGTGTTTTGCTATTTGTCTAATATAAAAAGAAGCCCATTACTTACTGTGTGTTTCAAATTGTATTTGTGTAAGACAGTTTATTTCAGAATTACATGAGTATAATTGCACCTCTTTTGTTTGCCTTATGGCTTCTAGAGGCCATATTCACGTTTTTCAGTAAAGTGGGGTGTATGCAAAAGCCACAGCCCCCATCACAGAGATTACATACACACTCACACTTATCTACCTGTAAAATCCGTCATACCTCTCATACTGGTCAGCGACTGTATCAGCAAAAAGCAGGTGTTTTGTCTACACGCTTCTTACAGATTCTAGGAGAATTACTGTATCAGTAGGTTTTGGTGCGTCCCTTTTAATGTAATTTCTCTTAAGCTTTTGTTTTTTCTGAATGACTATTGTGTTAATTTAGTTGAACATGTATAGTTGTTATTTGCATATTCTTTTACTTAGTTTTTGCCTTTTTATCTGAAAAAAGTCCTAATGGATTAGGCTTCGTATAACCCATGTAAATACAATATTGTGCAAAAAGACGTTCATTTATTTGAATTGTTTAATAATACAAGTTTTTTTTGTCTAGATAACATTTCTGTTAATGAATTAAAGAACATATCATGTATACAGTTCTTTGTTGATTGTTATGAAAAGCGTTTCGTAAATCTTTGTTTCATTGCATTTTTTTCTTCTGTCCAAACTAGATTTTCCAACTTGCCTCATTCATTAGGGCTGTTAATATTTCTCATCATTTCTTTACATCTTACATCCAGTATGCACATTTTTCCACCAAGTTAAGTTGCAGATAAAAAGGGTTATTTTAAGTTTTATTTTAAAAACACAACATCCATACCTTCACAGCTTTAGTAATGTTACATGACTATTGAATATTCTTTTAAAAATGTCTTACGTTCCACAGAGGTGGATAGTTCAGATCCAGAAAGTAAAATCAAGAGTTTGCTTCAACCAACCAGTTGAGTACTCTGTGACTGTGAAGCTTTATACTCAACTGGTTGGTTGAAACAAAATCTTGGTCTGGATTTTTACTATTTGGATCTGAATTCTCAGCCTCTGTTGCTGGGAAATATGACTACCTAACACCCCTGTGGTTAGTGTTTTGGATCCTGCCTCTGCTCTATCAACTTTGATGTCATACTGCTGTTAGCAGAGCTGGAGTAGTATTAGAGTTATCAGGGTTATCTTCAAGCAGCAAACAGTAAACTTCATCAGTAGGGTTATTAATGAAATAGAGCTATTAATATTGGCTAATTCGCAGGATTTTTCATAGGATCGACAATTCATCATTGAGCCACATGTTTTCGTCCATTCCAAATACCAAACATGCTGACTATGAATGCAGAAACTAATATACCTATATACACTTATAAAGGAATGGGTTTCAGGTGAGTCACATGACCTTATTCCAAAGATCCAGCTGTCTATACAAGCTTTTTATGGATGCTTTATGTGTTACTGACAATGCTTGCCTGGTTATGTGCAAAAAGAAACAAAGGTAGGAAAGAACCATTTTAAATGCAGCAAACATTATTGTTTTATGGAATGCAAGTCACATTAAACTACATGAGCATGCAAGCCTCATAATGGCAATTTGAATACAATAATTATAAGAAGAAAAAAGACTCATGCATAAACTGTATAGCATGGTATATTTTATTATATACTCTTGCAATATCAAATATTAGCCATGGTCAGAATTTGTCATTAGTACAATTCAGTTTTTCAATTAAGACCTGAAACTTGTGCAATTCACATTTTTTTGAATTTTCCTATAAAAGATGCATATTTGGTCAAACTACTATTTTTAATTATCAAAGGTCATTAAAATAAACCTACATATACACTATTCTGAAAAAATATATATTTTACCTTGAAAATTTATGAATAAAATAAAGCTACAAAACATTTACTTTTTTAATTTGAAGGGGAAAATAAACACTTTAAAAATAGAAATAGTTTTGCTAGTTGGAAAGAAACCATTTTTCCCTACCCGCTAAGTTAAGGTCATGAACTGGCTGTTTTATATGAATAATTTGCAGCATTTGTCTTACACAACAAGATCTGAGGCTGCCTGTTGTTTGGCTCTGCCTGCAGTGGGCGGGCTTAGTCTGCTCAGCACGATGGATGAACTGTCTCTTTTTGAAAACAGTTTGAAATCCGATCCCAAGCTGCTCCTAGAGCGTGGACTGCCAGATCGCTGCATTGGCCTGTTCCCTGACGACACCAGGCACAAAGAACCACTCTTCCTCGTAGACGGGAACATGACATCACCCTGGAGTGCATACCGTGCGTCCCCAGGGCCTCTGGAACATCTCGTCCAGTTCTGCTTGTGAGAAATATTGCGTGCATAGGGTGAAACCTCTCTGTGACCAGCCCGAAATGTCACTCCAGGGTGTGGTTGGCTGTATCGCTGAAGGTCAGTGTTCCTGGACCTCTTGTTAGTGTGAAAGTTCTTGTCGCTGCATGACTGATCAGAGCTATGCAAAGCAGCATGACCTTGCTTTGCACTTTGGAGAAAAGGAACATGCATATCCTCCTGGATGGTCTGGCATGGATCTTTTGGATGCTGATGCATGCTCTCGGACTGAATGATCCCACCGGCTTTGCCGTTATACCGCAAATCTTTCTCAGTCTCCTGAAGGACAGCTGAAGGACTGGACACCAGGTGATGGTTCCTGTGTTCAGCCGGCACACGGCCGAGAGTCTTATGGATTAATGGCTCGTTTTCACACGCTAACGATCTCACTGTTGCAGGTTTCATTTGACCTTCCTGGCTTCTCTTGCCCTTATAGTCATAATTGTGATGTGTGTCTTTCCCTTCATGAAAGCTCCTCCCGATGATTTTTCCTCCCAGGTAAGATACTTCCAGGAGGTTCAGGAGGAGAGAAACGCTGGCAATGACCGTCATAAAAGCCATAAAGATGGTTTTCTCTGTTGGTCTGGAGACAAAGCAGTCCACGCTGTTTGGGCAGGGTATTCTCTTGCACTTGTATAGGGGTTCAAGTCCAAAACCATATAAGACGTATTGCCCTACTATAAAGCCCACCTCTACCACAGATCTCATTAAGATATGGAAAACATATGTGCCCAAGAGTGACCCTCTAAGGGGAGCCTTAGCTACCTTTCTCTGTTCCTCTAACATTCTCAATTTCTTTTCAATCCTATTGTGGCCAAGCAGAATTGGACGTATCTCCTGCAGTTCCACCATCATCTGAGCCGCCTTCTTCCTGTTCTCCTTTTCGAGAACCCTTAGATGGTAGAGTGCATGGCCCATGTACAAAAGCGAAGGCGAGGACACGGAAATGATCTGAAGCACCCAGAACCGAATGAGGGAAATCGGAAATGCTTGGTCATAGCAGACGTTTCTGCATCCGGGCTGTTCTGTGTTGCAGACAAACTCCCTCTGCTCATCTTCCCAGACGTCCTCAGCCGCAACACCGAGAACAAGCATCCGAAAAATGAACAGGATGGTCAGCCAGATTTTGCCCACTATGGTTGAGTGCATGTAAACCTCCTCCAAGATACTGCCCAACAACTTCCAATCTCCCATGCTCTGTGATACATATTCCTGTGCTGGAAAGAGTATGCTTGTTGTAAGAGCAGTTTGAGTAAGGTTTCAAATAACAAACCTAACATTCCATTCAATAAATCACATTATGAAATGTTCATATTATACGTTAAAGAGTCAATTAAAATGTATATTTTACTGAAAGGAATGTATCTTTTCTTCATGTAGCAAGTCTTTAAAAAGATTTTTTAAGAGCTAAAAATGATCAAATTGTTTATCTGCGATAGGTAACAAATGGTAGAATATTTTTTAGAACACATCGGATACATCAGCTTACATTTCAAAAGGACGTGCAGTTCTCTCGTATCAGCGGCCAAGTAGTCATATCGAAATGATGCCGCTTGGATAAGCAGTTGTGGAGATAGGTGCCAGTTTGACACACTTAAAGCACAGCCTGTTCTCTTGGCACGGCTTCTCTGAATGAATCCCAGGGTATATGGCATGTAGTATGGAGGGAATGCAGTGATTGATCTTATGTAGATTACATAATGCCAAATGGCAGCTTGCCACAGACAATAGAGCACGTAATCAGCTATACAACCCAAAATATGCGTCGCTACCATCTGTCATTATTGAAGTAGCATGTGATCAGTATTTTCCCCCCCACTTTAACCAATCCTTCTCTTTCTTTGTACGCAATATAAGTCTGGTTATAATTGTCTTGGTCGTTGTTTTCGGGTGCCATCATAAAATTTGTTGCATTCAATGTAACTGTGACATCCAGAGAAAATAATCAATGAGTCATGTCCCAGTTTATAGCCAGTTACACGAAGCTCTGTTTTGGGAATAGAAAATCCATGGACATTCTGGCAGAACATTTAGTCTTCCTCATCATATCGCTACCAAACCAAAGAAAAGAGAAAGATTAAATCTGAGCACACTGGGCACAGAAAAGAAATGCTGATTCTTAGCATTACAAAGTCTGTTACTGACAATTTTTTATATGATGTTCTGCGTGTCCCCAATAATTAACAGAATAAATAAAGAACGTGTCATTACAAATTTAGCTGCTGGCTTATCGCATGTAAACTTTAGTTTGACATGCAGAAATAGGCCTTCTTTGCTTGCCTGCGGTATATTAATGGGTGACATTTTGGTGATGCACGAATTAACAGACCCGGGAAAGGTAACTGCACTTTAAGTGACACCCCAAGATGTAGATACATCACACTGAAATGGATCCGGCTCTCTGCACCAGCAGCTGTGTGATGACTTTGCGTCATGGACCTACATCAAATTACTAGCCTGCCCCCCCCCCAACCCCTACAGGCATTTAATTATCTTTCCATTGGACAGCGCTTCAGGTTGATGGGAGATTGAATTGATTTTGATTCATGGGAGGGGCGTAGGAGTGTATGCCAAATGTCACACGGCATCGCTGTGTTATCAGCAAGCTCTTTAACATGACTAACTACATTCAGGAAGCACAGCTTACGCTTTTATTTTGGTATAGATTGTTTTTTTCCCTTGTTTCTGGGACACAGCCTCAGTTGTCAGTCAGTTCATAAGAGTCACAGCATGAACAATATTTATCCTCAAAGAACGAATACAATTGTTTGTTCAGTTTGCTGATAGCACCAAGGTCCAAAAGACAGACCCCAAATTTCTTCCGGGACTCACTTCCTTGCCAGTCACTGACTGCATATGCATGATGATGTAAAGACAATGACTGAAACTTAGACAAAGGTCACACTGTGATTCTACTCAACTTTTCATCTTTCTATCCATATGTTCATCTTTTTATCATTTCTGTGGCAGAGATATGAGGCAGCAAGACAGTCATTTACATTTGAAGGTAGATGTTTTCTGTCAAATAATTGGCATAAGAAAGATTCTTCATGACACTAAGTTCTTTTATGCTGATACAGAGCCTGCAGGAAACAATGAAACTCTATCATCAAGTAACAATGATGTTAACAATAAAGCATTCATGTTGACACTGTTGACCTATTTTTTTTGCTTTCCCCGTGAAAAAATAATGACAATATTATGGCTATATAGTTTATTACTTTTACTACTATTGCATCTCCAGCTTTACAGACATTAATATTGTAATACATTATTCATCCTGGTGATGGGGTGGAATTCTCTCTTTGCCCATCCCATCTTGCTTTCCATGTGACATGCAGGGAGGTGAGGGCAAGCTTGGGGGGTCACAGTGTAAGGTCAAGCCCGCATACAGCATCCCTAGAGCAATTGGGGGTGACTGGTCTTTATCAGGGGCCCAACAGCTCGTAGAAGTTTTACTTACACAAAAGTGTTCTGAGAGCAAAGAAAAATGATTGATTGAGAGAGACAGCCAGTCAGACTGCAGAAGAGGTGGGTCCAAGCAACTAGAGGAGGCAGGACCTTTCTCCTCATAAGACATGTGATTGGTTTGTTTCACCTCCTCTCGTTGCTTGGACCCACCTCCTCTACAATCTGATTGGTTATCTCTCTGAACCTATCATTATTCATTCTGGTCCAGAGCATGCAGCATCCCAACAGCAATATCTGTCTTCTGGCTCCAGAACCTTCTGATCGCGGGAAGCAAGTGAGCCACACATAGGCCCCAGTTCACCTTTATTATAGTTGTTTTTTGGTTTATATTACATTCCTCACGTTACATTATTTTTGCATTTATGTCACCAGTCAGGATGTGGTGTCATGTTGCTAGTGTTCCCCTGCATGCTCTGGTCCTGAGCAGCTGTATCTCATCCTCCAGGGTGCTGATCCTTTGCAGCAGGGTGGCCCGGTCCTGTTGGGCCGTCTCTTCCACCTGCCGGCAAGCCTCCTGGACTTTCCTCTCGCACCAGCGATCCATTTCTGCAGAGACAGCCTTGAAGAAACTCTCCTCTCTGTGCGTGCCCTCGTGCTCATGTAGAGGAGGGGCACAGCCCTCTGCTTCTCCCCCGTTCTGCCCGCCTAAGTCCCCCCTGAACCTCCTGGAGTTTTGCTCTCTGCGGCGTTCTCTGCGCACTTGGCCCTCACATCTGTGTCCGACTCCTGGTCTATACAGAACTGGATCCTTCTGGCCCTGATGGAGACTCTGCTTTTTGGGTCGGACAATTTGGGGAGTTTCTGGCAGTCGCTTATTCATGGAAATGTCTGTCTCCTGATTCTGACCGTTTGCTGAAACATCGCAAGAAAACAAGTTCGCAACTCAAACAACATACAGTTTATCAAAAACTATAAAAACTCACTTATTAACATAACTGGCCTGCAGACACTTATTGGCACAATAACTCAAAAAGTATTTCAGGGATCTTTTTCAAACTTTGGAGACACATGTTATGCATGAAGATCTGGAATTGCTCAAAGTCTGAGGCAAATCACACTAAAACTGAACCAGTGAGGGCTGCTTTCTTAAACTTTGCTGTTTGATACATTTTACCCTAAAACAAATTTATGCTCCCCTAAAAAATGCTCCCCCTTTTCTCCTGGCTTTTCATATGCCTCTGCAAAGGGAATCCCCAGAATGTTCAGGTTCTTTGCTGAAATTCTGTGCCCTGCACCCTAGTCCACACAGACTCACCACCCCCTAGTGGTATGAAGCTGTTATTGCACTCTTCTAATGTCTGTTTCCCAGCCGCATCTTCACCAGATGGGGCTTGTGTGCCACCATGCATCTCCCGCTAACACAATTTACCAGATGCTGCCATTTGAGCACCTCCAGGGACATCAGGCAATAGAGCAGGACACCCAGCTTCTGCCCCTGGGGTGACCCCTCCACAGGGAGGCTGATTCTGCTGGTTTCTGGAGAGACACGCCTCGATGTCCTGGATCTTCAGCTGGCACCATCTCTTCATCTCCTTCACCATGGCCGCCTGTGAATGCTCACATCCGTATGAAATTCTGCGGTGCTCTGCGCTGGCCCCCAAATCACTGTGGACACTTTTCATTTCCCCATTCGTCATTCTATCCCAAACTCTTCACTAAAGCAAAGAACAGGGTAATATTATAAGAGGCTGAAGTTAAAAAATTTTGCTACTAGCTAACTGGGTTATTTAAATATAAACATGTAGTCCCACAAGTAATTTTTTTACTAGCCAACAGGCTACTTTTCGAGTTTTTGCACTCGCCCATTGTCTAAATTACTCGCCTCAGGTTAGTGGGTGACCTTAATTTCAGCCCTGGATATTGTGTTTTATTTTAGTGACCATATATACCACTTTACAATAACACTCCCTTTTGCCACTTATAAATGGTAGTAAATAATAATAATTAAAAAATGTCTATTATTGTCTATTAACAAGTCACATAGGGTTACAACCTGATTAATAACCTGATTATAAACATTCATAAACCCTTTATAACGGCAGTCTTTTTGTAAAGTGGTACCAGAAGTTTAAATGGGCCACCTCACTATTTATTCCTGTGAAAACAGACAGAGTCTCACTGAATGTTACAAGCTTTCCATCTTCTGCATGTCCGGCATGCTATTGTCAGCCACCCATTATAATGCATGCTGTCCTGTTAAAAAGCACAATTTCTACCTGTTTCCTCTCCTCCTCCAGTAACTCCAGTGCACTCCTCTGGTCAATCCAGTGACGGCATTCGGTTCTCTCCAGTGCTACCTGCTTTTGGTTCCTCTTGTCCAAAACTTTGATCTAGCCACGTCAGAGCATAATAGCATTTAATTCACTGTGCCTGGCTGATTGTTTTGCAACTTGACAGTAGCAGATGAGTCTCCAGGGGACGGGAGTATATGGGATTTCTTTCAATGTTTCTTCAGTTGCTATAGTCAGATTGGATACTGATATTGAGTATCAGACAGAACAGATATAATGTTAGATATTTAACCATCACAATGCTTTCCCTTAAAACATTAATTTTATTATCTATAACTCAAGGATTCAAGAATTTGCCCCATGCAAGGCATACAGTCAGACTATAACCTGCAGTGAAATGAAAGGTGGTCAACTGTCATAAAAAATATTAAATATAAAAAAATAAGCGATACTGATAAAAAGAAGAAAAAGAAAAACAGAAAAAAATAGATATGCAGCATAGCTCAAATTAAGTACACAGAGCATGTGTAAGGTGTGAGTATTATAATTGTAAAGACTATAATGACAGTTGCTTCTGTTACAGGATTTTAAGTATGAGATCTGTATAACCTGAAGGTACCTGAAGTTGGTTTCTGTGGTCTATCTCCCTCAGCTTTGAGTTCATCTGCTCCTGGATGGTGTGTATCTCTGACTTCATCAGTTCTTTGGTGGCTTCCAACTGGTTCTCCAGTTTGCTGATGAGAGGCTCACAGCAGCAACCTTGCACGGGAGCCTGAAACGACGCCACTGCAGTTTTTTTACCAGTGATATCGTAGCTAAGCAACCACAGATGATGTTAAATGCTAAAGCGTCAAACCTTTCTAGCCCTGAATCACATCTATACTTACCTGCATGATCTGGCCATCCTCACTGCGGTAAAGGGTGTAAAGCTGGTAGGCCCTGACACTGTGGGGAGGCTGGGGGGGCGGAGGAGGGGGTGTGAGTTTGCTCATCCTGTGTACCTTTTTTTCTGGCCTGTTCTTCATTTTGGAGCTGGGATCCAATAGAAAAGGCTGAAACAAATGTTTCATACTATCATTCAGACAGAGGCTTGCAAGCTTATTTTTAAGGGTCTTCACACTTTCCAAAAGTGCTTAATTTGCTGTGTCTGTGTTTACTGAAGGTAGTACATGTATGACTTGGATGTACCCCCATCCATCTTCCGACCACCTACCCAATACGAGTTAGCTGGGGGCTGCAGCCGAGGGCACAAGGCATGGATGTAAATGATGGGGGTATGGGGGATTATAACCCCCCCCCAACAATCAAAACCAGCCAATACAACCCACTGGACCCTCTTAAATGGGTGGAGACCTCAACCTCCCCCCAAATCCTCAACCCTTGGCACAAGGGAAGAAAATTTACTGGACAGGATCCTAGTCCATCTCATTACAGATAATTTAGAAATTCCAGTTAGCCTACAGCATGCAAGAAACTGGACTGCATTGAAGAAATACCTGTGACAGACGGAGCACATGCAAACTGCACCTACTCAGGGCAGGTGGGATTTGATATGTAGTACCAGCATAAGCCACTGAGCCAACTGACAGGTTATTCCTTTTTAACTAGGTCTAGTTTTTGTTCTGCTGCTTACCCTTTCTTTCTGCTTCCCGTCTTTGGTCCTCCCAGCCTGATGTGGCGCTGTGTTCTGCACGGGCTGCTTTTTGGCACCTTTGATGAATCTGCCGCAGCAGGCGTTACTGGCGTTAGATCCGCTCTCCTGTTAGGCCACAGGATACATGTGAGATTGCAGTACCGACATAAAGCTTATCTCTGAATTTTGCGGATACTATCACCAGCATGTTTGGAATTACTGGTAAATCAGAGGCACAGTAGCACATCTCTGCCATTGTGGATTAAGTCATTGTTTGAAATATCTGTATGTAAATTGGTATGTCAAATTATGGTTTTAAATTATACTCATATAATATCTGTCCTAAGCCCACAAACTTCTGAACTGTCCCATCATTCCGTATTGTTAGTGTTGTTTTTATTTCCGTTTCAGTTTGATCCAATTTATTTTTATTATTTATATATTAATCTGATATGTTTATATTATTTTGATATGCATAATTTTTTGCATTGGAAAAAGAGAAACTGTGTCCTTGTTTAGCCTATTTCTGCACTGTTCCTGCCAGAGATGAACGTTCTGGAGACCCCTCAGCAGACCAGACGTGCCCCAGGACTGTGCTCCTCACCTTTCTCGTGGCCGTTTTGGCAAACAGAACGGACTTTGCACGCCACGCTTTTAGCTTGTCTTTCTGTTTCCTTAGGGATGGAACCTGAAAGAAATGACAGCATGATATAAGAAACCATGAGGATGTCTGGTGTGCTTTTTGCAGTTACTGTACACCTTTGCCCTCTGACCTGGGTGAATTTGACCAACAGCACGGCCACATCTGGGCTGTTGTGCTCTCTGGCCTGGTCCAAAGCGGTCTGACCTGCCTTCACACAGAACATGAGGTCATACTTCTGGCCATTCTGTGCTCCCCAGCCTATGGCATTAGGAGTCTAATAAGCAGAGGTGGATAGGTCCGGTCCAAAATGTAAAAATCCAGACCACGATTTTGCTTCAACCAACCAGTTGAGTATATAGAATCACAGTCACAGAGTACTCAATTGGTTGGTTGAAGCAAAATCGTGGTCTGGATTTTTACTTTCTGGACCTGAACAATCGCCCTCTGTTAATAAGACTATGAAGTAAAATTAGAACCACATGTTAAAGAAGAGGATGATGAAGGCAAAGAGGTAAATGTGTAGTTGCTCACAGCGTTCTTGACTGCAGTTCCAGCCCCTGCCTGTAGGAGGAGCCTGGCCACCTTCCGGTGATTCAGTGAGGCTGCAATATGGAGAGCAGTGTCCCCCACCTGTTTGGAGAGATTTGTTACACTTCAATTACATGTCATTACTAGGGTTATAGAGTAGGCCCTTGGGTATACGGTGCATGACGCTAAGCTAACTGTTAGCTAGATACAGTGCATATATCAGTGCTGGAAGGGGTGCTTCATGTCGGCTGACATATTGGATGAGAGTCACCGATACACACGAAGACCCAAATAATTCATTTGCAGTGTCTGGCAGGTTCCAGCTGTGCACCATATGTTTCTCCTTCGAGAGCACAAATGCTCACCCGATTCTGCTCATCCACAGACATGAAGGCACCCAGGAGATCCTTAACCACTGCCACATGATTGTAGCGGACGGCGACGTGCAAGCACATATCGCCTATCTGGAATCAAAATCGATATTTATTATACACATATATCTCACTGCTACTATAAAGACAACACACTACCAGTCAAAAGTTTTTGCACACACTGAGTTTTTCTACATTTGCATGTTACTCACTAAAAATACGCTCGATATTCTTTGCTAACAAAAAAAAATACAGTGTATTCACCATTTGAGTACCTTTATTAGCAAAAAAATGTCATATCTTTGATTTACCAAGGTAACCTCCACTAGTAGTTATAAGAGCAGAGCAAATTCGAGGCATTCTTTCTACAATGGACATCACATACTGCTCTGTTTCATGCATTTAAAGTTAAAGGACAACCTAGAATTTGATGATGTCATCACCACATAACCAGTTAATAGGATGTCAGACATGAACTGTCACGTACTCTTTCTAAGTTATAAAGAAAATTTGTTTTATCTTAACTATATTTTCATTTATGGTTGTTCACTCGACTTTCCAATGCTTAGCAAAAAGAAAACATCTGCAGTTTATGAAATAAATGGAGAAGTGGTAAAAACCTGTGGTGTGCACAAACTTTTGACTTGTGTATATTTGCAATGATGATTCAGTAGGTTAATACAGCTAGTCATTTGCATCATATAATTAAAAAACCAAAACCTACGTTGTTTTTGACGTCAGGTCTGGCCCCCCCTAGAAGCAGTACTTGAAAGGTCTTTACACGGCCATTCTGACATGCTAAGTGCAGAGCTGTGTTACCCCCCTAAAGACCAAGGGAAAGAAGGCACAAATGTCTAAGCTTGTACCCTAGCAACAGTTAACCAAATTCAGACATCTAAAAAAAAAAAAAAAGTCATCCTCCGTCTGCATAAAAAACAACTTGCACTAAAAGCTAAACATGAATGCTTTCAGCTTTAGGCACACTATTCTCTCCTCTGTTTGCCTCTGTCCTCTTCACCCTGTTTTTGGCGTGAACGTTGGCTCCTCCTCGGACCAGCAGCTTGACAGACTCGCTGAATCCGTGCCAGGAGGCCTCGTGCAAAGCAGTGTTGCCATCCTAAGCAGAGCAGAAACGGAAATGGCAACAAAAACAAACCATAAGACTGACACACATCCCTCATACATGATTGTCAAACAGAATAATAACTGAATCTGTGTTATTATTATTATTCTTGTTGTTTACTATTCTTGTTTTGTTGTTCTTGTTACTATTATTACAGTACTATTATTACAGTACTATTATTACAGTACTATTATTGTTGTTATTGTTATTATGACTATATTGTTGTTATTCTTATTATTACTATTGTTGTTATTAGTGGTATTACTACTATTATTGTTCTGTTGTTATTGTTATTATGATTATTATTGTTTTATTGTTGTTATTACTATTACTGTTGTTTTGTTGTTGTTGTTCTGTATTATTACTGTTGCTGGTATGGATCTAAGCGTATATTTGTTTCTACCTGAGCAACTCAGGCTAGTACAGTATACTACCACAAGACTATTTTGGCAAATGGACTGTTTCCAGGTGCCATTAGGTTTCCACTATGGTTGCTTTTATAACTTACAGCTACAGTGCACACAGCACGCCACACATCTCTGTGGTGGACCAGATGGCTGTTGTACGCACCTTGTCCTGCCTGTCCAGGCTGCAGCCATCCTGGATGAGGGCTTTGATGATGACCGTGTTCCCCACCACAGCAGCCCTATGCAAGGCTGTCTGTCCGCCCTGTAGCAGGGTCAAGGTACAGAGCTTGGTTCAGAGATTTTACATTTTAATTTAAGTGCAATTGTGATTATAATTCATTGAACCTTTTCAGAATCTCAAGCTATTAGTGCAGAATAATTGTAATTAACTTGTAATAATAGACAATTGGCTGCAAATAGCCCAGAAAACACTATCCTTGGCCACTAGAGGTCAGTCTAATAGCAACTGTTTCCATTTCTGTGTTATATATATTACAATCAAATGATCGGCAAAAGGATTAGGGGGGTAATTCTGAAGGTCAAGCAGGACATTTTCTTACGGGTACTGGTCTAAAAGTGCATATAGCTTGATTTTGTGTTAGATCTGCAGTAGTATTTGCAGAAAAAAATAAACAATTAATGCAGTGTGTTTCCTAGAAGAAATTCTATAATAATGTACCATAGATCTAAATGATTCCCAAGAGTTACACTGTACAATACTGAGGAAATAAGAAACTAGTGAAAGGACATGGTCTGGACATACGTCATCTTCTATGTCTGGGTCACAGCCGGCCTGCAGCAGAATACGCACGACCTCTGTGTGACCTTTGTGCGAGGCCAGGTGCAGGGGGCTGCGGCCATACTGGGGACACAGAAAAAATAATGGCAGCCTGTTGGCCCCCATGCCTGATTGCATCACCATTTGAAGCCCCCACCACCCATCCCCCTCCCCACGGCATCACATGTCACCACAAGAGATGCCAGACACAATCTGTCAGCCGGAAAAATCCAGTTTCTCATGCGCTCCTGGTAAACAACGTGTTAAACCCCTTGTTAAAGGCTAGACAGAGAATCTAAATCTTACCTTATCTAGCATCAAATATCAATGCAGAGGGTATGAGAATTTTTGTGAAATTCCTGTCACCACTTTTCCAACAATGTCTTGTTTATGGAGATTATCCTATTATTATTATTTTTATTATTATTATTGTTATTATTATTATGTTATTGTTGTTGTTTTGTTTTTTTTTTACTTAACAATACTTCATACACATTAATATTTAAAATTCCAAATGCAAGCCGTGAAATGCTATCAAAACGACCCCAGAAAATACAAATATAAAATATAAAAAATAAAAAAAATAATAATAAGGCAATGTGGCAGATAAATTGGCTAAAATATGGAAATACAGTGCAAAGGAGCAGAGTCTGAAAATGTTTTCAAGCTTTTTTCTTTCCTCAGTCCTCAGATGACAGACTTCTCCCCTCATTTATACTTGTATTCTTATTTTATTTTGTTTCATTTGCTCCTTTATTCTTCTTTGAAAAGTGAATTTCAAGCTGAAAATTTGGTTTCATGCATGCATATTTACTAGGGAGCGGAGCCAAGAGATACACACGAAATACAGTTTTTTTCTGGGAATAACGGAGAGCTTTGAATTATGGGAAAAGTGAGAATGGCTAAAGAAATGTAGCAATACATGTTTAATTTTGTGCGATTTCCACAACAGTGAATGTTCTGGGTAATGAGTTTGTCATTTTCAGCTCTTAAATATTTCTTAAACTTCACTTTTATCAGCATATCTGATCTCTTGCCTAATCAATTCTCGAATATAAAATTTCGCAGCAAACTGTAATATGATGGAATATTTTAGGAGAACAGAGACAGAGGATTCTAAAGCAGCAATTAAAAAATTCTATTCTCTAACACAAATTACATAAATATATGAATTATATAAATGTAGGCATTGTTTTTGTTTTTATGTAAAGCAGATTATTACAAAGTTAGATATTTTTCCGGAACAATTCAGGCTGCAGTTATCTTTCTTATGGATACAGAAGAACTCCTGCAGGGACTAGAACCAACAACCTTCATACAACAACCTGAGGTTCAGTGAAAGGACTGACATTGCCATAGAAATGCTTGCGCATGCTATCCCGTCAGCCTGACATGCACTACTTCTGCTGCGTGGCTCAAGCTGCTCTCCTAGTTACCTTGGTGACAGCCACTCGCGCGCCCCTGTTGATGAGCTGAATAACATTCTCCGCCTGGCCCCTGTAGGAGGCGACGATGAGCCTCCCGGAGAGTGCGAGGACTGCAGCATCCTGCTGGCTCATGGATCGGAAGGGGGTTGATGGAGTCTTGGGAGACACCTGCGGGAGAAAGTGTGTGAGCAGAGCTGACATTCCAGCTAAAAACACACAGATGATACGGGGACAATTTTATTTGTGTCATTTTACACCAAACCACAAAAATAATAACATTGGCAAATAGAGGAAGTTTTCAGCAGAAGCATAACAAGACCAACCAAGAAACAGCTGCTGGGTTGGAAGTTTACTATACTATACTATACTATACTATACTATACTATACTATACTATACAATGCTGTGCTATGCTATGCGATGCTGTACTATACTATAGGCTACTATGCTATACTATACTATATAATGCCCAGGGTGCTGTGCGACAGTAAAAACAGTAGTTTTTCATTTATTTAAAATGTCTGCGGCTTGTTATTGGATGGAGATTAGATGGATTCGCATGTAGGTATTCTCCAGTATTAAATAAATATCCATCATGGAATAAATAGTGACTTTAAGCCTAGTTCTTAGGAAGTAATGCATGGTCCAAATGAAAGGGTTTAATGTGGAAGGTGCATTATGCAGATTGCAAATTAAAATCAGCATTCAGAATACTCTGTAATCCTCAGGGTATCTGACCCACTCAAAACCCTAATGATGTGGTTTAGTTATACCCAGTACAACATTCACTGTAGAACATGGTTTCCTTTCACTTACAATGCCGCAACCAATCGGAACCTAATCAATCAGATTCCCTAGCAAATCAACTATCAAGAAATGTCAATATCCTCAATGCACAGTTGAAAAAATTTATTATAACAAATTTAAGAAGTTCAAAATTGAAAAAAGACAATGTATCTTTATGCAAAGTGTAGTGTTGAGAATAATCTTCCATTTGTTTCAGAGGACATTTTCAAAAGATTTATTCAGGTCAACAGTAAATAAAATTCTGTAAACACTTGGCTATTAAATTTACAAACACAACGATTCCAATTTTTGTATATTCTTGTTAAAAGTTCTATGACTTAAAAAGTCTCAATCGGTGCGCTATTTGGTTAGACGCACAAACACAATGAAACTACCCTTCTTATGCAGCTAAGCAACACAGTCTTTGTGCTGAACTATCCAAAATTCAGGGTCTAAAGTTTAAAGAGCACAAATGCTCTTTTGAGTCTTTAGCTGGTTCCAAAACAACAGCAAAAACGAAATACTGCAAGAAAGAGAAGACTTGTGCTTTCATGTGTTTCCATCTGTATTTTGTGCTGTGTAGCAGTGCAGGTGAAAAAGTCAGACGAAAACTGAGATAAATGGTATGCTACTGTCATCAATGAATCCAGGCTGGTGAGGAACTGGACTAAATCTAGACCAAATTCAAAAAAAAAGAAAAAAATCATAATATGGTCTAGTTAAGCAAATATGGAGATACACAGATGAATGGAAATAGTACTCTTGTACCTTTAAACAATACATTCATATATGTGTAGAGGCTATACAATGCATAAGATTTTGTAAGGACTGCTTAAAAGAATCTGGGTGTGCACTCTGCTGAATGGCATGGGCTCCAGGAAGGAGGTCCGATTCAAGTTACCAGTAAGAAGCAGACTTACCCCCTGAAAAAAAAATCCCGTTTGGGGTGTTCGGTCAGTGATGTGATCTGAGACCGGCTGATAGATAGTCGACGTGCACCAGCTATCCCTGGGGAAAATGCTGACTCTCTCACTAACCTCCAACCTTCTTTCAGTGGTGACAGGCCATTGTGCCAAATAGAAATGTGTGGCAGGGAAAATGGAGGTCATTTGAGGTCTGCAGATGGGTTAACACTGAGCAAAGTCATACACAACAGCACCAAGGCGGGATGTGGGTATTCTAAAGGAAACAAGGCTGTAACTTCTATTCTTTTATGCCAAGGGAAATGAATCCCATTCAATTAAAAAGTGCCAGACTCCTCTAAGTCACATCCATGTGTTGTGTCTTTGGTTCTCTGCACTCAAACTGTTTCTCCTTCGGTCATGCAAGTCAGGACAATTCTGAACCATCTACAGGGGTCGTCCCATCTTAAGATAGGTGGCCCAAACTTCATGGACATAATGGGTACCTCAATTCATGCTGTACTTCAAACGATCTTCTCGTATTGTGTGTGCGATATGAAAACATTGCACTTCAATACTTCAAATGATTAAAAATCACACAAGTGGCATATTTCTCCAATGTGAAAGTTTTGTAGTTGTAGTGGCAGTGCAAACAAACAAGATAAAGAAATTTTGTAACAGATATCTTCCATACCTGTCATGAAGGTAACATCAATGAAAAGTCAGACGTCCAGCAGCAGAAGAACTGGGATCAAACCTTCTCCACGTGCAATGAGGGAAGGCCTGCTCACTACAGCATGTCCATCCTCACGCTGGTCTACAGTGGGTCACCAAAGCCTTCCTGACACACCGCATCTGCACAAGACAGAAGTCTTTGTTCGATGTGACCACAACACACCCTGGGCCTGAGCTCCAACTAGGTCATGTGACAGTGTTTGTGGGTTCTCTCACAGGGACCTGCCCCCCCCCCCCTCCCCAAAACACACCCCTCACCCAGTATTCTCACTTCCTTTGGTGACTGTTTTTTTTTTTTCTTGCTCCTTTCAGAACATAATGCAACTTTTTCCCGAGAATCCTTTACAGTGAATATTTCCTGTGTGATCGTGTATATTCAGATGCATAAATAGCAATATACAGACAATCATCAAAAAAAAATATATATATAAATCACAAGTGTAACAGTTTTTGTATCACTTAATAGTTAACTGCCCAGCTTGCAAAACTGTCGGGTCGGTGCTCACTGTTAAAGTGGTTAATGTGGAACATTCAAAATTCATTTTATGGGCATATAAATTTAAGATAAAGGAGTATTATATTCTGTTTCATGAGTCCTATCCGCCCGTTAGACAGTTTGAATTGCCTGAATGCACCACAAATGCAAATTATCTACGAAAGCCTTGTTCCTCAGCAGAAACTGAAAATCAATGGTAACGTCTTTCAATCCGCCAATTCCCATCTGTTCCCTAGGAGCGCTCTGAGCATGCATAATGGAGCCGCAGCCCCGGGCGTCCATTAAGGGCCGTGCATCTCCATTACCCACCTGCTTGCAGTCGCTCACGGCAGCTAACACTAACAAGCTCCCGTGGGACCTCGGCGGAGCTCGGTGCGCTTTCGGATGCGCGAGCGCAAGCATCGGAAGCGCTCATTCTTGCACGAGGGTCCTGATCCATTTGCACTAAGAGCCATTCACTATGAATTGAATAACTGGGTAAAATCAATGATTTACACAGTTTACAATTTCATATACAGGAGAGTCACTTTATGAACTGTATAAACGCAAAATAAACGTTATTAAGAGACGTATTTGCTCGGATGAAAACAATGCTTATGCCAAGGGAATATCCACACGATGGAGCTGTATGACCACTAACAAAATAGAACAGGTGATATTTGTGTTACGGGGTGATAATAATAATAATAATAATAATAATAATAATAATAATAATAATAATAATAACGACAAAAAAGTGTTATTATTATTATTGTTGTTGTTGTTGTTGTCGTCATCAATGTTGGGCATGTTACTTAAAAAAAATATTATAGTTCCTAGTTACTTCTCTCAAAAAGTTACATCATTATAAAAGTATCACTTATCACTTTACAATTGTTGATAACGGCAGCATGTTCCCAACAACACTGTTTAGTTCAGTCTGTGTCACAAGTTTTTGTGGAGCAGAAAAATCAAGCTTAGGCTATTTGTATGATGTGGCTCCGTCTCCTTCTTTGTAAGCGGAGCTCACATTAGCTGCATCTGAGTTTGTGCCGTGATCAACACCGACGTGGAAAAACACGTTGTTCCTGGGCATAATGTACATTTAACACATACATTCTTGCCTTTTATCTAAGTGAGGGAAAATAAATGTCTGTACTTCCAATTTAAAAACGCTACTTTTGAATTATCTGTGCTGTGTGCATCTCTCAGTCATTTGTATGGGAGACTGTGCGTGTGTTTGTGTTTGCGTGTGAACACCCGCCCAACTCTGCCTCTGGCTGGCTTACCATAAAATTTTACTCTTCCTTAGCCAATCATCATCACTTATGCGTTTGTCTCGCCCACCCACCAAAGAAAAGTCAAAAACTTTGCAGCTCCTGTGGCTGAGAGAGCCTGGTCAGATGAAAGTCAATGAGCTTCAATTAGCTGAATTATTATTATAACAACACGCCGGATTTTATTGTCAGTAACGGTAACGGCGTTGTAACGATGGAAACAGCAATTAGTTAGATTACCCGTCACTGAAAAAATAACGCCGTTAATAACCCTGTTTATTTACACACCTTTATTCCTATCAGTGATTATTATTATTACTGTTACACAAATACCGCCTGTTCTATTTTGTTACTGGTCATAGAGTGCCATCGTGTGGACATTATCTTGCCATGCGCATTGATTTAATCCAAGCCAATACTTTTCTTGATAACATTTAGTTTGAGATTATAAAGTGATAGGGTCCATTATGTCAGTTGGCACTCAGGAATTCGCTTTT
>JAODJW010000026.1:18374089-18393939 GCA_026777045.1 Hyperopisus bebe
AGCCCTGAAAAACCGAAGATATTTTGGAGAATATCAACCTTGCTTAGTATTAACCTAGTATGTCAGAACAAGAATGACAGCAAAATAATGTTTTTAGTACGCTATTACAAAAAGAAATTCAAAAACTATAACAAAATTAGAGCTTGCACTTGGTGAGAGGTTTACAACTTACGATAATAGAATGATATTCCACATTTTTATTTTAATAATTATGCTCAGTTATAAAAATGCATGCCCTGTCCCTGGTGCTGAAATACAATAACCTTCAGATTTCTAAGACTTAAAATATATGTATTTACGCAATGCCTCTGAACATTACCAAGCAATATTCACCGCAGTGGCCAGTATGTCACAGAACTGATATTTGGACGTTTCCATAAATGATGTGTCGTTGCGCATATACCAGTATCTAAGAACTTCATCCCACATTCCTGATGCAATACGCCTTATGACAGCTATAAATATTATCACGCGGTATCATATTTTACATCGATGGGCTGTAGACGATATTAAAGTATAATAACTACACGTCCCAGGATCCAAAGTAATAATGCCGAGCAGCGACCATATTGAAATCTGAACTCTGTTGAGGAAAATGGGAGGCGCTGAGAAAAATAAACAGTTTTTAGGGTGCATTTTCCTTAATTTATTTTGTATTTTAGACCATGTGTTTGAGGATCAAGTTCTGCATGTTCCGGAACGCCCTAAAAGGATCACGTTTACCTCCCAGTCAGTCCCGGGAGGGCGGTACCGCACATGGTCGCATACAGAAAAGGAGGAGGAGGAGAGAGGTGAAAGTTCACAATGGCATGGACGTATCGAGTGACAAAGTGGAAAAGTTGCTCTGCCTCTGCAGCCTAATTTCGGGAAACTTGGGGATGACGAGCGAGGCGCACTCGACGTACAGCGAGGAGGAGGATGGAGATGAAGAGGCGATGGCGTACTACGATGACGACGATCTGGACGCGTTCGCAGATGAGGACCTAGACTGTAGTTGCGAGGAGGGAGGTAGGGTACTTTAATCCCCCTCCCCTTCCACCCGCCCCTCAACACACATATTTCACTTCACGAAGGGCATCTAAATTCATCTGTCCAGTTAAATGATCTTGTTTGTTTATTGTCTCTAAAAATTGACCATCGCACACAGAAGTCGTTATTTTTCGTGTAACAGATGGCCACTTGTTTATCTTGAGAGACAATAACAAAACGAGATTTTTTTTCTCACGGGACTTTGTTTTCTTGATGACTCTTTTAAGTGTGAAATGACAAAATACGAAAAATCGGCAGGTCATTATTACAATGCTGCCCGTCTCCTTCAGAAGCAGATGACACCCGTAACAAATTATTTAAAACGTCCTATAAATAACTGCGCCAAAACGGTACTGGTATTATTAGAAGATTAATTGAGTTAATAAAAGTAGGCGTTTATAACTTTATTTGCACCTTGCGACATTTATTGTGTACTCCTAAAAGATATTGGTGTTGATGTACCCAAACACCAGAGCTGACAAAATAGACATATAGTGCACAATTATTTCGAGTTGATTAGTCCGACTCCCGTACACTAAACAATTTCTTTTTACCTGTCACTTTGACAGGTAATCCCCAGCCTTGTCGGACAAGTTTGATCACATAAAAGTGGAGTGTGTTGCTATGCCGACTTCAATAATCCTTTTGAGTGTGTGCACAATGAGTATGGTTCAAGCATAAAAACAAAGGAGAGACGGCCAATTCATGAGCTTTATAAAATCGCTGTACAAAATACACTTATGTTGCCAACCTTAAGTAAGTGTAATTATTTATTCCATTGTAGAATTTTGGACTGTTTAGTGAAACATGCAGTTTATTTAGGTGTTCCTGTGCATACGTGGGTGTCAATTACTGGGGGGTTGGAGGGTGTATTCTAGTTCCATCTGCTGATCCTTCAAGGTCAGTAGCTAACCAAACCTTGGCAACCTATCAGACAGCTGTGAACCCCAGCATAGTCCACCTAGAGTACTGGCATGGCATACTGGTCACAGGACTCCCCAGTCTGTTCTCCTTACCTTGTGCGGTCGGTTATCCTTTAACCCTAACCCTAAATTTTAAGAAGCAAATTAAAGTTATGTTTGATTTGATAGATGTTTTGATGGTTGACTGACTTCATTTACTATGTCCACCCATCAATTGGTTTTCTAGTATGGTGGGGGAAGGGGGGGGGGGGGCTGCAGGATTTCCTAGCAAGAATAAGGCCCAAGGAAGGATTAATCCCTGCCATTGCATCACGAGGAGCATCCACAATGGGTACTTCAGAGATTCCAGTTCATCCAACTGTATATCTTTACCCTTTGAGAGGAAATCTGTGCTACACTGGGATAAAATGTAAACTCCACATAGGCTGGATGTGGGTAGGAAGTGAAGCCTCGTCAACAGAGGTGTGACGCAACAATGGAACCCACAAAGCCACTAAGTAGATCTTTAAGTAGATTCTGATCTACACCGCCTGCGAATATGGATTTTACACTCCTCAAAAATAATATAGATCCTTGCAGTTTTGTGAAACTGATTCAATCTTATTGCTTGTAAGAAGCATGATTTTTCCACCAAGTTCAGTCTTGTTTTGGAAAGTGCGGCTAATAAACTCCCAATGCGTGTTAATAGTGAAGCACTGCTTCTTTAATGTAACCTGCCATATTTTATGCTTCATGCCTTGCTGAAGGTGCAAAGTTAGCAGCAGATTTGAGGCAGACGTTTTTGAATTTAAGACCAGACAGCAGCTGCTGATTGGTCCAACAGAATGGAGCAAACCATCTGAAGATTGCCGAGCACATTGTAGCCAGTCATCAAGTGCTACATTCCTTAGCTGCTACCAGTGAGTCTTGGGGTGTGACAGACCTCAGGAGGTTTATTGTCGTAGAATTTATTTCTGGTTCCAGTATTCGGAGCAGATTCACAAGTGTTTTTAGCAGTTTCAATTTCTTCTGGTATTCTGTATAATTGTAGCTTACTATTCATCAAGAATGTATGTCAGTTTTTTTTTTTTTAATAAATTTACTTTTAATCGCTTAGCCTAGTTCTGTCTGAACTGCCCATTCATACAGCTGGATGTTTTAGGATTGCAGTTCAGATATTACTTGTACACAGATTCCACATTCTTGTCTCTTGAAATCAATTAGCTCTCTACTGCCTGATGCACATTTGAGTTGACATTATGACCTTGGATATGGTGGGATAAAATACAAATGCTCCTAATGAATTGATTTTTTATTTCCATGGCGCCTACACACCCTGCACATACAGAAGCTCACAATTTAAGAACAGCTTTACCCTGAATGCTGTAAATCAGGGCTATTCAAATCATGGTCCTCAAGGGCCAGGCTCTGCTGTTTTTGCAACTTTACCTGAGAGCCAGTTGTGAAGGCTCTGGCCAATTAGAGTCAGAAATTATTAAGCTAACTACCTGGGAGACTTGAAAACAAGGCATGGATTTGGATATGAGGGCTGTAAATAATAATCAAAACTTTATTGATCCCCATGGGGAAATCGTCTTCATGCCTCCCTTAATTTTCTTGTAGAGTAAGTTGCCTGTGAAGGGCAGCCACCCATAACAGCACCCAGGGAGCTGGGGGCTAAGGGCCTTGTTCAAGGACTCATAGACATACTGAGGCTGGGTTTGAACTAGCAACCTTCTGATTACAGGCACACAGGCTTAGCCCACTGAGCCACACACTGCCCCACATGCTGTAAATCTACTTAATTAATGTTCTGTTTTTCCTGTGGGTACTAATGTGATCTGCAGCCTGTGATATATTGCAGTTCCACTCTTTAAGTGCATGTTTACATCCAGACACACCCTAAAAAAGGGAGCAAGTTAGGACAATTCCGATTGTAAACAATTTGGAACATAATTGGATTTATCTGGTTTGGGGGCCCAGTATGATACGCTTTGACGGGGCCCAAAATCTCTAGCGGCTCCCTTGTTTGCATCTGCGGAGCAACTGTAAATGGATTTACTCTGCATCATGCGCTACTTGTTTGTAATCTTATTGTGCATTAAAATGTTGTGTACATAATGTTGCATAGTAATTCTGTATTGTGTGCTATTTCCTGTTATCCTGTTATCTTATTCTATTTGCTGTCACCACTTGCCGAAGTGAGCTGTACCAGTGAAAGTTGCCATTGGCCTTGGTTGCATAACTATTCTGTTCTGTTCTATTCTGTTCTGTTCTGTTCTATTCTGTTCCTTCCTCAAGGTTGCTATGTATGAATATAGCTTCTTTGTGAGTGGGTGTCTTTGTGTTTATCTCTCAATGCAGTTTTGGGGTTGAGCGACCCTTTCGGTGGAGAGGTGAAGCCTCGCATTCTGCTCATGGGCCTACGTCGGAGTGGCAAGTCTTCCATACAGAAGGTGGTGTTTCACAAGATGTCCCCCAACGAGACGCTTTTCCTGGAGAGCACCAACAAGATTTGCCGCGAGGACGTCTCCAACAGCTCCTTCGTCAGCTTTCAGATCTGGGACTTCCCCGGGCAGATTGATTTCTTTGACCCGACCTTTGACTATGAAATGATTTTCCGCGGGACGGGAGCACTTATTTTTGTTATCGATTCGCAGGTACAAGACTCTGTATAACAACATGGCAATGAAGCCAGTCAATTCACCTTTGTGAGCAAGTGCCTAGTGTTAGCACTGATTTTCAGTAAAAATTAAAGCAGATTTATGATTTAGTCATTCATCCATCCATCAATACTTCCTGTATGCAATAGGGGTGGCATGATAAAGAGCTTGTTCTGGGAAACACAGGATCCATACTGGAGCCGAATCAGTGCCAGCTCACTAACACATATGCCTATCTATCTATCTATCTATATCTATCTATATCTATCTATATCTATCTATATCTATCTATCTATATCTATCTATCGCTATCTATCTATATCTATCTATCTATATCTATCTATCTATCTATCTATCTATCTATCTCTATCTATCTATCATCTAATCAGTTTGTATATTGTTTATTACTCTAACTATATAAATAATTGTAGCACTGTATTTTAAATATTGATTTAAATTTATAGTGCTTATATTGAAACTGGTTCAATATGCTCCGTTTGGGAGTCTCTTATAATTTATATGTACCATTTGAATATAAGCATATATATATATTTGAAGCATACAAGCAGCGTTAGGATTCTGTCGATCTTCTGGGGCCCTGTATCTGTATCAGCTCACAGCTCATCTCCCTACCCATCAGGACGACTATGTGGAAGCTCTTAGCAGGCTGCACCTCACCGTGACCAGGGCCTACAAGGTCAATCCCAACATCAACTTCGAGGTCTTCATCCACAAGGTGGACGGGCTGTCGGATGATCATAAGATCGAGAAGCAGAGGGATATTCACAAGCGGGCCAACGATGACCTGGCTGACGCAGCCCTGGAAAGGATACACTTAAGGTGTCTGACACCTTTCCTTTGAGTCATGTGGAGATTCTCTGACAATAACAGCACCAAAATCTTTTTGAGGAAATGTTCTTCGAAAATTAAACGCTGTTAAAATCTACAGTGTTCATCTTCCAGAAATTTGAAAAACTTTTTACGTAAACTTTTACCTAACTTCTTTCTATTTATATTTGGAGACTAACATGATGTCTATCTCCCATCCTTCCGCTCCCAGCTTCTACCTAACGAGCATCTATGACCACTCCATCTTTGAGGCCTTCAGTAAAGTGGTTCAGAAACTCATTCCTCAGCTCCCCACGCTGGAGAACCTGCTTAACATTTTTATATCTGTGAGTAGTTTTGCCGTAGGGTGGTCACAGCCGGAAGCTCTCGGTCTGAGAATATGCAGAGCGCCATTTTTTATTATAATGAAGTTTAGATGTGAAAAATTATCGGGATGCTGCTTAACAGGGACGTATTGGTCATCTCAGAAGCTGGAAGTGGAAGTGTACATTAGACCTGTTTTTAATTGGTATGTATGTAGGATGAATGGTATGTATAATGCTTCTTCAGTTAGAAACCTAGTAAAATCGTTTTTAAACGGCAGGGAAAGTCTGCTTTTGACATTGAATACATTTGCCAGCAGGGGGCAGCAAACAACTGATAAAGGTGGCAATGTCTTTAAAAGCAGCATGCAGGCTTGGATTGCTTTATACATCAGTTAATTATGAGAGGGAATATATAGAAATGTACCTTGAGAGATGTCATTTGTGGTGCTTGCTGGTGGTGCACAGTCACGTATTTGTTTCTATTTGCAGAATTCAGGCATCGAGAAGGCCTTTCTCTTTGATGTGGTCAGCAAGATCTACATAGCTACCGACAGCAGCCCGGTGGACATGCAGACGTACGAGTTGTGCTGCGATATGATAGATGTGGTCATCGACATCTCCTGCATCTATGGGTACGTCTGAGAGTCTTACTACTGGCTCTTGAGACTATGAAGGAAAAAAAAATGTATATAGCGGAGTTTCCACCTAAAATTCAAGCGAGATTGTTTTGAGTAGAAATATGTGAAGACACAATATCGGCTAAACTGGCGGAGAGGAAGAGCGACCTCATTTGCAGTTTGTGTGTCATTATAGGAAACTTTACCATGGTATTCATGGTTATTCTGAAGGTGGTTCTTCCCTTCATTTTCTTAGATGCAACTTGGATGTAAAGGATGGCTTTAAATGGAGCCCCCCCCCCCCCTTCATCACAGGTGTTATAGCATAAAAGAGGGTGGTGGGGTGATCACCAATCATAGGATATGCTTGTCCCCTCCCCCCTGGACAGGATAGGGTCCTGGTGACCGGAAACCCTGGGGCAGGCTTACCTTTCCATATCTGTGTAGCTGGAGGATGTGATGTGTGTTGAGTCACTTGAATATTAAACATGTTGTAATGAAGGTAAAATAGGACATAACATTGCCTTTTCCTTATGGCAGTAGGTTGGCTTAGCCTTATAAACCAGGTTGTCCTTTGGTGGAATTGAAATAAGCAATGCTGCAAGAACCCATCTTATAAATTCGCCATTAAATGTATTTTTCAGTATGGTATGCTTAATAACAATTGTTTTTTCTTTTAAATTTTCTGGTCTCTGGAAAGGAATGAGTCTCTTTCGGATGGATGTTGGATGAGGTTGTTTGTATAAATATGTTTGGAACTATATGTGTGTGTGTGTGTGTGTGTGTGTGTGTGTGTGTGTGTGTCTGTGTATAAAATATTGCAGCATAATCATACACCAAGTAAGAACCTTCAGATGAAAAAAATTCAAAAGATGAAAACATGAAAAACGCATTTTTTTTTTCTCCTCTCTTTAGCCTGACGGGTGAAGAAGCAGGAATCCCATACGATAAGGAATCCATGGCAATAATCCGCCTGAACAACACGACAGTCATGTACCTGAAAGAAGTGACCAAGTTCCTGGCCCTGGTGTGCTTCCTGAGGGAGGAGAGCTTTGAAAGAAAAGGTCAGAGAGTGTTTGTTTGTCAGGGTCACATCTTCCCAGCAGTGGCTCTGATCCTGTGGTTTGTATCTTTTGATGGCCCTTTTCATTAGCCTTTGTCACCAGCCTTGTTCTTCAGCAGAAAGGTCTCTCAAAAGGCCAACGTGAAGGATTTCACAAGATGTATTACAAGCATTAACATGCGCAATCTCATTCTGCTGTAATATTTTGACTTTTGCTCCTTTCACAATGTGAGATGATGGCTGAAATGCCGCTTATAGGCTGATACTCATTAGCATAACTAGCATAGCTCAGTGCTAACTGCAGTATTTATAAAGGAAACCATAAGCAAATTGATCACACTGTGAGAAAGAGGAGTACCACTATGTACCTTTGCTTGTCACTGGTGTTGTACCCTCAAGGGTCTGCCAATTGTACCCTATAGCTGTAGGTTAGTGTACTTGTAAGGTGCAGAAATAGACTCCAAGGTACAGGCAACAATAATGTACCCCCAATGGTACAAAAATGTTTGTCAGTGTCCATTTCTGTATCTTAAAATGTACAAGTACCTACAGCTAAGGGTACAATTGGCAGACCCTTGAGGGTACAGCCCTAGTGACAGGCAAAGGTAGACATTGGTCCACTTTTTTTCTGACAGTGCATGTATATTATATTATGAGGGAGAATAATGTAACCATATTGTCACGGGTGATTCTGTTTATGTCTTGTCATTTGGCTTTAACTTATGAGAAAGATTGGAGACTAATCCCAGCTATTTGATGACTTTTCCATAGGACTCATTGACTACAACTTCCACTGTTTCCGGAAGGCCATCCAGGAGGTGTTTGACGTGCGCGTGAAGGTGCAGAAGTCCCGAAAGCTTCTGAGCCAAAGGCGGTGGAGCAAGCAGGCCATGCCCAATGGGACTCCGGCGCCCCAGCACTGATTCGGTCAATCACGAGTCACAGATGACGGCCGTCTCTTTCACTGGAGAGCCACTGGAGAGTTACAAAGCACAGACATTGAATGAGGAGCCCTCACACTTACTCCAGGGCCTTTGTCATATCCTACACAACATTCTGCTTTTCAAACAATCATGGATCCAAGCCCAAAAATGGCTGCGTTTTGAGAAATTTATAAAAGAATATCAAGCATCTATTAATGATAGCTATTTTTGTGAACAATGTTAACCTGAATAAGGCAAGCTAATATTTAAATACTGTATTTATATGTCAACAAAATACCCTTTTGCTTAAGAACACTAATTTGATACACTAATATACTATGTTTTTGTTTTGCAACTGTTACACTCATGTTGAACAGTTGAAAACTAAATAATTTCAAGTGAATGCATAGCTATACAGTAGTAAAACTGAGTTCTGTAGGCACACGACTGACAAATGCACCGAATCCTATTATCTCAAGGGTTTCAAGAAAGCAGGAGTAATATTACTTAACTGCCATCATAATCTCTACTTCTAATCCCAGGGTGTGAACATTTATCAACAGAAAGGCTTTCAGATTTTTTTGTATATGTTTTTTTCCAGATTTTTTAATGATAAAATACCCTTGACAATCAAGTGATTTCGTTGACTTCACCGTGATGTCCTCTTAAAACCATTTTATGTAGTAGTCTTGGGGACAGTAACCAAGTGTTCTTAGTTTAATCCTTAAAGGTAGAAATTTTAAATATTTTACAAATATTTAAGATATCATTGTTGATTTATTTCTAGGAACAACAGCCAACCTTTGATTTTCGAAAAAAATTATTAATGTCACTCGTGTTTGTATGAGTGTCAGTCTTTTTGTTTGTTTCTTCGTGTCAATAATTGTGTTCCCACCATTTCCCTGCACATTTTCTTTCTTTTATTTATTTATTTATTTATTTTGTTTGCAAATAAAGTAACAAGTTGGTTGTGCCTTCTAAAATGAGCCTGGAGGAGTTTGGTTGATGCCCCGACTGAAAGGAAGAGATTTCACACAAAGTACTGGTGCTTGTTACCAGTCTTAAGTTGTTTACAAAACTGTAGAAATGTGCAAACTAAACAGAAGGTGACCTTTACTTTTGTTTTGAACCCATTTGTCTTGGTCATGGTGGTTATGTAACTGAGTGTCTGGCCTGTGTAGACCTCTGTTAATCTCTAGGGGAATGCTAAAATATGTTATGTAAAAGTGCTCCATGTTTAGGATTATAATCCCTCAAACATGGAGATGAAGCCCAGAACCCTTTACCCTGCGAGTCTGTGGGCTGAGTCTTCCCTCAAACATCACGGATACGTCTTATTACAGTAGAAACATGTGATTCACCCTGCTCTCAGAGATGGGGCTCAGAGGTTTTGGAGATGAGGGTGTCTTTTGAAACCTTCCATCTCCTACTCCTTACTGCAAGTCACTGAAAGTGAACCCTGAACAGATTTCATAGAAAAAAAAGTTTTTATACACTCTTTTTTTAATTGAGAAGAAACTTGAAGAGGTGTTACGTCCGGAAAATAATCTGCAATTTTAACGTCACCCCTTCTTCGTGTTTTTAGTACATTCTCATCCCCTGACACTAGTATTCAGTTGTGTGCTTTGGTCATTTTAGGCTCAAGGCTGATTTGCCTTGGTTGTACTTTCTGCATATTGCAACGCCATTGCATCAAGAGTGCAGGTCCGGAATCTCGCTGTCGTCGATCTGTGCAGAAGCCATGCTTATGACCCACAGCGCAGCCTGCTGGGAGGCCAAGGTACTTATTAGCTGAAAGTGAGTCACGTCATTGGTCTATTATTCATGGCATAGCCACGCCTACTCTGCTCCAGTGAAATTAACATAACTGGCGGTTGGGATCATGCCGCTTTTGGGTTAAGCAGGTGTCAGGGTTTTTGAGCTAGAGAACAGGAGATACAGGCCCAGATCTTACCATCGACTGATCAATTTGTTGTGCTGTGTCCATGTCTGGATTGGAATGTTACTCAAATTGATGAATAGGGATCCTCGCTGCTCCATATTTCACAGAAATCCTAGGACACTGATAGGAAGCTGGAAGCAAATACTCTGGTTTTCTGGAATGTTTTTCTTAGCAGTAGTTACACTGATGGCTTCTGGTAAAGGGATTCTAACCGGCTTAGTACTGTTTGACATTCCCATAGGAACAGCCTATTTATCAGTTTCAGCAAGGGAACATCTTGAACAGGAATTTTGAGTAAAAGTGAAACATTCAATAGCCAAAAACAATCTAATGCCTAAAATCACAGAGACTTTCACCCTCTTTGCTGTCAATACCTTTCTGCATACCCCTTAAATGTGACTAATTCTTACCTCACAAGGTAGTGTAACTTTGTCCAAAATGAGTCATACTGCTTTTATTTATGGTCACATAGGATCTTTATGTCAATGAGATCTGTTTTCAGCTGACTAGAAAATGTTATGGAATAAAATATTCCATCCTGCTTTTTGGTGTTAAAAGAGTTGTAAATATCAAAGTGACTTTTCATGTTCTGCCTCCTTAAAGTTGCCATAATCGTAGCGATTTGCTTACTTTGCACTTAGGGGATTCAATTTGTCTGAGATCTCAATCCTGAAGATCATTTGGAATATTTTTCCTCCACCAGCTGGAGTCTGGGAAGACTAACTGAACTCGAATGTACGCCTCTACTAAGCCGGACTGCTGTGAGCATTTGGTAAGACTCTCTCTGCACGTCTCCTAGATACGTGCCTTTGTTCCAGACCTTGCAATACTGGGCTTCCATTGTCATAATTCTGAATCTGATGCTGTACTGCCTACTGCCATCTATTGTTACTGAATTTCAAACTATATGACCCTTTGTTAATGTGACTGAAGTAAATAAAATAAATGTATTCATCCAGCATCAAATGCCCTTGTTCTGCTTGGTCATGGTGGTAGTGAGCCAAATTGGCAAAAGAAAGGAAATATGCAGGAAATGTATGGGATGTCTGTCCACTGAACTGTTTGAATCCTGAATATGTGGTTTCCCTGTTCCTGTCTGCTCAGGTATTCTCCACCACTGGATCCCACATTCTTGCATTAATTCATATTTCATGAGTTGGACCTGTGCTCCCCAGATGCTGCAAAAGTAATATCATCCTTGTTTTGGTTTCAGCTCCTTCATATCCACTTGTTTTAAGCATCGCTTCATTCTGCATTGTTGTGATTACAGAGGAGTGTGTGGAATTGTGTGCCACTTTCCTGCTATGGGGCTACAAATGGATCAACACCTCCTGCTGAAATGTCCTGAAGCCAGTCACAGTCCTGGATCTCTATCCACTTACAAAGTCACAATATATTGCATGTAACACTTTACTTGAAGGGACATGAATAATGTAGTAGTATATACTTAATTAATGCATTACATGTAATTAACCTGTAACTAAGTGTTTGTTAAGTACTAATCCCATGTTCATGAATCATTAATCAATCATGACAGTTCATGTATTTCATGGGGAAACATATATTAGTTCATGATTTGTTCTTGAGTAGTAAATGGGTTAAGTAATTTTGCCCCCTCAAGAGTTTTACCATTATTAACTAATTAGGTAACTGTCAACTAATAGAGTGCCTGAATGGAAAACATGAACTGTCATGATTGATTAATGATGAAAAAACATGGGATTAATATCTAACTAACACTTTGTTACTGGTTAATTAATTAAATAAGCATGTACTACTACATTATTCATGTCCTCTCAAGTGTGACCATTTATACATGTACAGTGTTACATTTATCATGATTTACTTGAAACTATTTTCTGTGAGAGAGGCATAACATCAAATTCTTTGACAGCACATCTAAAGTGTGTTTTTTAAACCACAGTAATATCCACTGTGTGTTTCTTGGTATAAATTCACATAGCTTTTTATGTAGGCTCTCAAATAGACACTGTGGAGAGAATGATGGTGTCTTGTCTCAGAGAAATGAATTTTAGGGGGGAATCAAATGAGAGTCTTTTCCTAAAGAGCATTAGTAAATCCAGGCTTATGAAAAAAAATATTACCCCTGGTTACGTAATATGGATGTTTAACTGAACAGATCGCCTGGTCTTTCATGTCATTTGTTCACTCATTTTAATTTCTTTCTCCTTAATTTTTTATTTTTTACTCAAATTCATGCCAACAGTGGGAGGGCGGCCACAAGATAAAAGCTTTGATTATTCCAAAAGGGAAAAGGGAGAATATCACCAAATCACAATGAATTCATTTACTGTCATTTATCCATTTATTTATTTTTTCCCAAGAAGGTCTGAATGTAACATTATATGAGTGTCTTATTATAAAGCCTTAGCAATGAGCAGGACCAACCTTTACCATCTAAACAGTTTTAACCCTTCTTAGGAGTCTGTGTAAACTATGTGGTTTTATATAGTAGGACATTGTGTAGGATATTGAACCATTCTTCAAGAAACCTGATGAGTTACAAAGGAGGTAGAAATCTATTTCACACTCTGTAAACTTTCTGTAAAGGTTCAGTGTTTAGATCTGGTGACTCTGGAGGCAAGGAGAGATACTATGAGTTCATCCTGTTGCTCATGACAGTACTGTTCTTGAATTCGTTTAGCAGTGTGTAAGCTGGCATTGTCCAGACAGACTATAAGGTCATTAACGTTTGTGTCTGTCAGACAGACCGCAAAAAATGAAAATAATTAAATCATGCTACATTTTGGTTGATGCATCTTGGGCCCTTGCTAAGGATATGTGATTGCAAGATTGATGAACGAGTGTTTCAATACTAAGCTTATGTTTCAGACTTTTTATACTGCGAGATCGCCACGATCGTTTCTATTGTGGAGGAAAAAGTAGAGAAGGCATCACAATACCGGCGTGACTAACAAGTAGACTGAGCAAAGACTCACAAGTGTGCGCACAGTAATTCAACTGCTACAACACACGCACACACTATCATTCCTCAATGTTACGCTGTAAACCCACTTCTGCCGTCGTCGTTTCAAACACAGACTCTGTTTTCGTAAAGCTCTTTGTAAACCCTGTGGTTAAAACAGTGCTATGTAAATAAAGATGGGTGATTGATTTGAAATATACAAATCTCACGCCTAAAACTGTCCTTGTAGTCTATAGATAGAACTGCCGTAAAAATCGTCTCGACCTTATATTATAAAAACTGAGTATTTTCTCCACCTAAAGTAGTCTACACAGACCGCTGAGTAAAACCCGAGTTCATTACGTCATGGTTCAGTACTATGATCCGCATATCTCCCGTCAATACTAACCAATCAGATCGCCACCATACATGCCGTTTTATAGTCAAACTTAACAGTTACTGATATTTGATGAACTGGTACAGAGGCGTCAGCAAATAGACACTGCGCGCATCCCGCTTTACGCTCCGGACCCAAAAACAGCCCAGATGAATATAACGATACAGAAATGGACTAAATGGGGGAGTTTGGATACACTGTCGGAGGACTAAGTTTTCATTCACGATGCTTTGTTTCTCACGATTACTGTTTTTACTCTTATGTCTTTTCCTTATCACCGAATCTCGAAGGCACAGGATGAGAAAAAGGCGGTGGACGGGAACGGCAGAAACGCACAAGCACGGCACGTAAGTCTCTGACTGGAGTTTTTTTCCCTTTGTTATTTTTCACAAAACCGGTTAAATGTATTTTTTGCAAAGGTTTCGGTTTTGCGTGTCATGCGGTCATGGTAATTACATTTTTTCTAGCTAATACTTTTAGATAATCATGGGATTGTTCAGTTGCAATTTCAAACACAGTTAATATTTATAATATCAAATATAGCAATGGTGTACTTTTCTGCCAGGTTTTGGTTACCTGTATTTCTTTAAGATTTTCACGCTTTAAGAATTAATATGAATTTGACACGATAATTTTATTTTGCAGCAAGTGATACAAAAAGTGTATTATTTTGTATCTGATTACTGTACCTCATCGTGTCTCATTATGTACGGTTTTAAACGATTTCAATTTTGTAACTTGGAAGGAACACTGTACCGGTTTCAGCTGAAAAATATTAGGATTGTAATGCATTTTATATGTGACTATGGTTACACGGATTTGTTTTCTCTGGTGAGAGTTTACACTCTTTCAGCCTGTGAAAGGTGCAGTTACGCGCGTGTGACCAGTCTTAGCGCATGTTTAAGGTTTCATAGCCCTATGCTTTATAGGAACAAATCCATCCATCCATCCAGCCATCAATCAATCCATCCATCCATCCATCCATTTTCTATACCCACTTGTCATATAATAAATAATAAATAATAAATGACTTCACCAGTTGCTTGTTCAAGTACATACATTTACGGTTTTAAAAAGTATATAAGAGTTGGTCGTAATGGTAAAAGTGGTAGTAATTGTATGTATCCTTCCAATTACTTTTCCAATACAATTGCTGCCCTGCCTTGTGTCCTGTGCTGCCCAGATGAGGCACAGATCCCACTTTGACTCTGTATTTGACAGAAATTGGAAGATGGATAGATAATTACTATATACTTAAAATAAATACTTTACATAAGTACTCCAAAATGAACAAGAGTAATAAACAATAAGCTCTCCTCTAGATTATTACCTTAAACTGTGGAATTACATAGGCGAGATATATTTTGTAAGTAACATGTCAGAAGGTTCCATAACTGACAGTATCACCATCATTCTGATATTTGACTTTGCAGTTTGACACTTATAGTAATGCCCTGATTATACGACCAATCAGGGGATGAGTTTAGTCAGTGGATAACAATGGATTCACAACTGTACCGTAGTGATGTACATTGAGTCTGGCATTGCTTCTCACCAATATGTATTTGTTTTAGTGCATATGTAACAGACATCTAAATATTTATTTTATGTTTCCCTTAGGAAATTTTGCCAGGTTGTAGTATTCTTATACAATTTTATAAAACCACTGATTATTGATAATGATATTGATTTCCTATGAGCTTCTTTTCACATATAGTTTGTTGTGTTGCTCTTTTCCAGGTCTTTATCGGGGAAAGCCCAAGATGGGACAAAATCTCGGAAACTGAAAACCGATCACCTGCTGCACGTGGATGATCACGATTTCACCATGAGGCCCTCGTTTGGAGGTGAAACACCGTCAGTCTGGGTGAAAATAAACTATTCAGTGGGATTTATTTGCCAGATGGATCTGACACCTTGTTGCCATAACTTTTCTCCCGTGTACCAAAATCTGATGCCATGTCCGACTGAAAAACCCTTATAGTCCCGTGTATTTTATACTGTACACTGACCTGTGGAAACTGGCCTTACTTCCACTCCAGAGTCAAACAGGTCAAAAAGGAAGAAGATGGAGGCAGGAAACACTGAGTTACCTTTCAATCTAATTAAATGAGGCTGACAAAAATGCAGCTAATGAAAAATTAATAAAAAATGCTCTCAAGTCTATAGTAAAATAGATGCATTATACTGGAATACTCACGTTTATTCATATTTTATTAATTTAAAAGAAGGAATAGTATTTCTTTGCTATTTGCACTAATCATGTTTGCTACATGCATTATGTTTACTAAAAAAATCTGCTTAAATTCATTTTAGCAGAGTGGTTCTTCACATCCTTTGACTGTTAACAGTATTATGGCATTGTAGAAGTAACCTTTAGCTCCCTCTACAGATAATATCCATTATAGTCATGCTTCGTTTTGCACCCCATATAAAAGTTGCCTCTTTCAGAAATGTTGATTATATAAATATATATGTATATACTGCGATTGAATAATACCTATTTACCATAAGGAAAAATTGAAGCTTTATGTCATGGTTCCTGTCCTCATTCTTGCTTTATTGCAGCTTGAATATCGTCAGTTTAATAAATTTCAAGGTAACACTTTACTTAAAGTAGTCATCATAATGCACTATAGCTACCTTCATAATGCATTACAATGGTCAGTATAGGACACTATAATGCATAATGAAGGTATTTATAGTGCATTATACAAGGGAGCTTCATAGAGCATTCATAATGCATAATCAACATGGCTATGATGTGTTCTGCCTTTATGAATAGTTATAGCCGTGTTTATAATACTTTATGCATTATGAAGGTATCTACATGTATAATTATACATTTTACATGAGTGCTTTAAGTCAAGTGTTGCCAATTTCAGTTAATCTTTCACGTGGCAGCTACTGCAAGATTGGCATCTGCTGAAAAATTCCTTTTGGTCAAGTCAGCCTCAATAGCTTAAGTACTTAGAGCGAGGCGAGAAAAAGTGTGACAGGCTAGTAAATTAGTCCCATATTGTTGTGAATGGTTATTCTGTTTTGGTTTATGCTCGGCTGCTCTTTTACGCAAGTAGGAGGACTGTAGTCTTATTAAGATATCAAATGAGATCTACCTCAGAATGTCAACTTTGTGCTTGACACGAATATGGGAGAATGTTATTGCACCCAAGAACAGGAAACTGTAGAAATGCTAATATTGTTCATGGTTTTTACATTTTGAAAGGCTACTTTGCATACGTACAACTAAAAAATTGCCTGAATTTATTATTTGGGGGTGGTGGTGGGGGGGGGTGGTTTGAAGCTATTGTCTGGAGTATTTTTCTCATTGAACTTGCCACATAGCATAACTAAAGAGAAATGCATATTTTGACAGTCTTTTCCATCTTCAAACCACTTATTCTGGTCAGGGTAGTGGCAAGGGGTGCCTGGGGCCAATCACAAGCAGCACAAGGCACGAGATCTGGGGGTCACCCTGGATTGGATGTCAGTCCATCACAGGGCACATACACATACACATGTACTGCAGGCAAGTTTATGAGCATCAGTTAGCCGAACTGCATGTCTTTGGAATGCAGGAAGACAGTACAGTAGCCACTGAAAAGTCACACAACACAGGGAGGAGACACAAACTCCGCGCACACAGCGTGTAATTGGGATTCAGTCCCAAAACCCTGGAGGTGTGAGGCGATGGTGAGACTCACTGAACCGGAACCTTTCTCTTCAATAAAAATTGCTTCAGCCGGTTAACATACTGTGCTCTGCAGGGGCCTGGAAAATAGGACGGAAAATAATCTAAAACAACCATGTAAATCTTACAAGATTCATATTCAGTCTGTCCACAAATACTGCAACTTATCACTTGACTCCTGAAAATGCACGCACAAATATATAATAAATATATATATAAAAATATGTTATATAAAACTGTTTACCCTATTCAGGGTCACAGGGGGTACAGAGCCTATCCTGGAGGTTGCGGGTGCAAGGCAGGGAACAACCCAGGATGGGGCACCAACCCATCACAGTATATCTATTTATATACATTATATTTATTTACATTGTAATTTTTATACTTATAGACCTATAGATTGTGAGGCAGGTTAAGGGTATCTTGTGTTGCCATGGTAAGCAATCACCAGTTATAGGCCAAGAGATATGTCAGTGAGACCTAGCTAACGCTCATTAGCTTCAATAGCTTGCCAGTGTTATTTGCAGTGGTGAGTTTTTTAGATTGTCATATGGATGCTATGTGGAATATGCACTCATAAATGCAACAATTAATACAGGGTTTCTTTTAGAGGATGTTTGTGTTGAAATCTAGCTGTCCCACCCTTCGGATGCTCTGTACTCTATCTGAATATGCATGCTGCATAATGTTAAAGCTGCATCCAATTAAATTTTAAATAGGTGTCCCCTGGGTCTCCCTTCTGGACGTTGTTTTTTCATGTCGACTGGTTTATTCAGAAATAACCTTCCAGTCAGACATTATGCTAATAAAACTGTCTAAATATTAGCTGAATGGTTTTTGTTTTTGTTATATGTAATTCAGTTCCTCTCTATTTGAGTATCTGTGGTATAAAATCAGAGTGCTTTTTGCCTCAGAGCTGCTAGTCTAAGAAAATTTGGAGAATATACTCTTTATATATCCAAAATAAGTTTAATTGATGATAATTTGTTTCTAGTTTTTTTGGTCTTTCCCTGTACAGTCGACATTTATGCATCATGGCTTTCCATATCGTGGTTTTGATATATCGTGGGGTCGGCATAAGAAATTAAGTGGTGATTTTGCAAAAGCCGCAGATGACACAGAAAAAAATGTAGTAACTCATAAATGCATAAAATATACAGTATATACAGTGCTGGTTTAGAGGGTCTTCGTATCTCACTTTTCTTCGCTTCAGTCACATCAAAGGGGACCGAAAAATTGTACATGGTTTTCCTCCGGAGGGCCTGCATCGTAAACCCCAACGCTGTGGAAGGGTAGGGTGTATTTGTTTTGTTGTTGCTACCTTTACCCAACTTATCTTACAGAAGGCATCTAACCAGTGAATGAAAATTACTTAATTACATGAAAATGCTAATCACATGTTAAAAATAGCCTCGCTTACTTCGAAACACATACCAGGGCTGTTCCGTTAGGGGATTTCTGTAGGGAATGAGCAGCTACTGTATGTCTGCAGGGGGTATCGCCTTAATCTCCGATACAGCTGACAGTGGATTTGGTTTTGTTGTTAATCCCTGAACACGGGAGTGTGGTATGTTTAGCATTGTGCATAGGCCGTAGTTCAGTCATGTTGGCATGCTGGATGGACATGTAACAGAATAGTGGCACTTCAGTGATGAATATGTGTGTCTGTTTATTGGATCCAAAACAATGACACATTGAGTTTTTTGTAGATTGAGTGTAAATGAAGCTTCTGTTTTTAAGGGAATCAATGTAATGTTTGGGGAAGTACTTAATGTTTTGTAGAGTGGGCGGGCATTTTGTAAGTACTATTTTTTTTTAAATCCTCTCAGACAAGATATACTGTATATCTCATAAAACATCAGTAGTAATTAGCAAATACCTCTGAAAGCTAAATGTAAAATAATGTTTTTTAGAGAAAATATTTTAAGGATTTGAGGTACGTTAAATCCATTTATGTTTATTGAGTGAAGTACTATATGATAATATAACTGAATATAGTTTAATATATATTATCTACTGTTTCCAGGTTGAGTTCCATGTTTAATATCCAGTTCTCCAAGTTGTAAATACCTTCTTTAGTTTTGCCTCTGAAACTGAAACCTGTCATATTTTAAATCTGACATCCCATTTTATATCTGAATGACAAATGAAGGCTTTTCCCTTTTATATGCAGTGGCTCTGCAGGTAACAGTTGCCTCTAATGTCTCAAAGCTGAGTGTTTGCTCTGTGTGCGGGCTTTGCATGTTCCCCCTGGTTGAGTATTATCCACTTACAGTACTCCGGATTGCTCTCACTGTCCATGGATCAGCATTCTGGCCAGGGTGAACCCCAGCCTTGTGTACTAAACTGCCCAGAAATTGCTCAAGCCCTATCTATCCAACCCCCCGCACACCCTATTCTGGATAAGCACTTGGAATAGGGATGCACCGATACCGATACCGGCATCGGGTATCAGGCCGATACTGGACTCATACACTGATACTCATACTCGTAAAAATTGCCCGATACCAAGGACCGATACCACTTAATTGCAACATCACGCT
>JAODJW010000026.1:18397601-18412301 GCA_026777045.1 Hyperopisus bebe
TATGTGTGTGTGTGTGTGTGTGTGTGTGTGGTTGTGTGTGTGTTTTGTGTGAAGTTATACACTATGTACCTCAGTGGCTCTTTTATTAGGCATGTGAAGCCTAATGATCGTTAACGATTACTTAACAGTATTTTAAGAACTAGTATTTAACTAGATTCTTCTTAAAATTGTCCCATCTTCAGTGAATGTCTAAGCTGGACTAGTGTTATCCTTCGTCTTAAAATGATTGCCGAGCGTGATTTACAGTAGTGTAATGACCTTGCAACGCTATAGAATTCTGAGGATGCCCTCAAACCTTAGGGCATTAGTTGCTGTGCCCATGGACTAAAAATGGCCTTTGTTATTGGCACCCCAGGACTTCACAGTGACCCTCTACCTCAGGCACTACTGGAAGGACGAGCGTCTCTCCTTCCCAAGCAGCACCAACAAGAGCATGACCTTTGATGGCAGATTGGTGAAGAAGATCTGGGTGCCCGATGTCTTCTTTGTCCACTCCAAGAGGTCCTTCATCCACGACACCACCACAGACAATATCATGCTCCGTGTGTTTCCCGATGGACATGTGCTCTACAGCTTGAGGTGATCAGTCACTCTCTTTGTGCACCTTATGAAACTTTGCCAGAAACACATTTTAAGTCAGACAAATAAGCAATAAATGAGGCTGTGAGAGATTAGCAGAGGGGGACATTTCAGATCCAGAAAGAAAAAAATCCAGGCCAAGATTTTGTTTCAACCAACCAGTTTAGTACTCCATGACTGTGACTGTTAATGCTCAATTGGTTGGTTGAAACAAAATTTTGGTCTGGATTTGTACCTCTAGCAATGGAGATTACAGACTTATCAACAAAGTCAATGCACAGTTTTCCACTGGAGTTTTAGTGAAACCGAAAGCTGAGTTAGAGTATATATATTCACAATTATATTAGTCTAAAATATTCCTTAATATTTCATTATAGTTTATTTTCATGTATGTATGGAAAGAAATGCAAAGCAGTGTTTCATGCCTTATTCAAAAAAGTCTCCAAGAATATTAGATGACTAGAATGCTTGCCAGTCGCTACAAAATGGCTGACTTTGTTGTCCTTTAAAAGAGCTACGCATAACTTAGGTAACTCCTCCTTGAAAGCTAATTTTTCCCTGCTGTAAATCAGAAACCACACAGGAATTCCCAAAAAGGACATTTGTTTTAAGTAAACGTGTTGAATGTATTGCTTCATTTTAATTATCAAGAGGAATATTTTGATGGGATTAGAACGCCTCAGGCTTTGATGGACTTTTTTGTCAACTTGTGTTTAAATTTTAAGCATGTACTTTCAAGATAAGATAAAACAACCTTCCAACCAAAATATAATATTCATGACGTTTTCACCGATTTCCCTAATCAAACATTGTTTTTCTGTTAATGACCGAATGAAAGTCTGTGGTAGCTGTTATTGGCTAACTGCTATGGTTGTTTCATCCCAGGGTTACGGTCACAGCTGCTTGTAACATGGACTTCAGTCGCTTTCCTCTGGATTCCCAAACCTGCTCCCTGGAGCTTGAAAGCTGTGAGTAACTCCCAGAGTTGGGTAATTCAGGTTCAGAGAGTAAAGGTCCAGACCAGGATTTTGTTTCAACCAACCAGTTGAGTACTCTGTGACTGTGACTCTTTATGCTCAACTGGTTGGTTGAAACAAAATCTTGGTCTGGACTTTTATTCTCTGGACCTGAATTACCCAGCTCAGGTAACTCCCCTGTCGTTTGTTTGGTTGGTGACTTATGCCAGACTCACTTTTCAATGCCGCTGACGGCCTGCAGATGCTTACACCGACGAGGACCTCATGCTCTACTGGAAAAGCGGTGACGAGTCACTCAGCACCGATGACAAGATCTCCCTGTCCCAGTTCCTCATTCAGAAGTTTCACACTACCTCGAGGCTCGCCTTCTACAGCAGCACAGGTACGAAGAGAATCATATCTAGATAAGGAAAATGAAATTGGGAACACACGAGTATTTACATTCATCTGATGCTTTTTTCCAAAGCAGCTTACAGTAGAGAAAAGGACTACAGTTTTTATGTGCGCTCCCAGCGATTTGGACTCATGACCATTGCGTTGTTAGCGCTGTATTCTACTTGTTGAGCCACAGAAGCTACAGTAACTAGTGGATCCTTCATTCACAATAATCCAGTTTGAGGTGTAATATTACTGCAGATATATATTCACACTAATCCGGCATCAACATCTTTGAATATCTTGTATAGATGAGGAACGACATTTCCTGATAGGAGGAAAATCCTAATAAAACCTGTTAGCGACATGCTAACACTCAATAATCATTGGGTACTTTTCCTTCCTTCCTTCCTTGCTCTTTTTCTTAATTCCTTCCTTCCTTCCCTACTTCCTTACTTGCTTGCTTACTTCCTTCCTTCCTTCCCTACTTCCTTCCTTGCTCTTTTTCTTAATTTCTTTCTTCCTTCCCTACTTCCTTACTTGCTTGCTTCCTTCCTTCCTTCCCTACTTCCTTCCTTGCTCTTTTTCTTAATTTCTTCCTTCCTTGATTGCTTCCTTTCTTCCTACTTTCCTTCCAGGATGGTACAATCGGCTGTACATCAACTTCACTCTCCGTCGGCACATCTTCTTCTTCCTGCTACAGACCTACTTCCCAGCCACGCTGATGGTCATGCTCTCCTGGGTGTCCTTCTGGATAGACCGCAGGGCGGTGCCTGCCAGGGTGTCCTTAGGTGCCTTGAGACTTGAAAAGAAATCCTCTTAGACTAGTAAATGCATAAACTCTCACTAAAGCCATTAATTATTATATATTTGTTATACATTACCCTTGGCTTAATTATTAGTTGATTCGTTGAATCCAACCTTTCCTGTGATGTTGGTCTTAAGACTCTGAACATACTGGATTGGGGAGAGAAGTTGCTAGCGTTTTGGTTCTCAGACAGGCTTACTATATCTCTTTCAAAGTGAATGTGTATATGGATCTTGCCCAGGTATCACCACGGTGCTCACCATGTCCACTATCATCACCGGAGTCAACGCCTCAATGCCCAGGGTCTCCTACATCAAAGCGGTGGATATCTACCTCTGGGTCAGCTTCGTTTTTGTCTTTCTGTCTGTGCTGGAGTACGCCGCCGTCAACTACCTGACCACGGTTCAGGAACGCAGGGATCGGAAGATCAGAGAAAGACTTCGAGAGCAGGTAGCCGTTATTTTTTTTTTTCCTTTCTTCATCTAACCCTTAAACATTTTTAAACTCGAAAGTCTGAGGTGAAAATGAAAAAATGATTAGTGAAGCAATGCTCACCTTCAGCATCTATTGTTGATTTTCATGCCCTTAGTTTCAGTGTACGTTATTTTTATTTAATTACTTCACTGGCATTTTTATCCAAAGTGACTGACAGTTTTTATCCCTTTATACACCATGATATTTTACTGAAGCAATGCCATTGTATGCTTCGGAGGGTACAATGTCTATGAAACTCTTTAGGAAAAATGTTCCTATTCGTGATCATCCAGTAATATTGTATATTGCGAGGGCCTGGCATCCCTCTACTTCCTGGATAGGCTTCAAGATGTCTTTGTCCAAGTTGACTTGCCCTACAATGGACACCTCTTCCTCCATCCGACAGTCGCTGCCCTGCACCTGCGGTATGTCCCACACCCGCACCATGATGCTGGACGGGACGTACAGTGAAGCGGACACCGAGAGCCTGGCGGGATACACCTTAGCCCCCATCGTACCTGAGGAGAAGGAGAAGCAGGGCCAGATGGTGGGCCACCTGTCCATGAACAGTGTGTCCACCAGCACTGGCAAGAAGAAGGGACTGCGGGGTCTGCGCATCATCGAGAACACCCACGCCATCGACACCTACTCCCGCATGATCTTCCCAGGATCCTACATCATCTTCAACTTGATCTACTGGTCCGTTTACTGCTGAGAAACCTTCCTGGCTTTGGCGGAAGAATAAGGAGAAAGTGTTTTGGTTACATGACAGAACCGTAAGCTGGGCCAATAATTACTGAAGATTTTAATAACATCAGACCTGCATGATGGATATGACAGTGAATTTTATGACATCCAGGTTAGCCCATGCTAATTCCTGGTTTACATACCATACAATAAAACTGTTTAACACAATGACTTGACTTTACATGAGCAGTATGAGCCAGACAATCCCAGGACGGATATGCAGCAAGCCGACAGTAATTATTTCAGAGAGACTTTTGACAGCTTATGAAATATTAGTAATTACACTGCTTTTAAAAGGTAATTTGCCATTAGGACTGGATATTTGTAAGTAACTGATAGAGACTGTGGTCAGCATTGCTTAGCTAGACAATAACGTCATTGAAGAAGTTTTCTTTTTGTGTGTGGGGGGGGGGGGCAGCATGATTATAGTTGAAAGGTTCATTCAGTTGTTTTTTTCACCCACATGCAAAAAGCATCCTGAGTTTCTTCCATATCAGAGACTAAAAGCATCAGTAAAATCTGTGTCTATGTGTGACTAGGAATCAGCGAATGACAAATGTGTATAGTATTGATTGTGTGCAGGGAAAATGTTTGAAATCACTGTCCCTGTTGGCCAAATCTATTTCTCAGTAACTGTTTTGTAGTTTCGTTTTTCTAGTTCATTGGATTCAAGTTTGACTCATCATTTACCATCAAATCCAAAGCTCACCAAGGCTAAAATAAAAAATATCATTCATTAATGCAGCTTTCTTACTATATGGAGGAGTGTCTCTCACATCTCTGAGGAACCAGTGAAGAAACTGCCTTTGGCTTCTTTCTAACTTCCTGGACAGTGGTGATAGCATAATTATATTATTTGGCAGTTCTGGTAACACTTTCCCTGAGGGGACCCAACTAATATAGTATATATTACTTATGTATTGATTAACCACAAACTAAGTCTTAGTTACATACTGATCTCATGTTCGTTCATCATTAATGAATCATGATATGTCTCTATCAAGCAGTTACTACATTTGTTACTATATCCTTAATTCTGTAAACCTTTGTGAACTACTGAAGGATCTACAGAAGGAATAAGTAATGAATAATACATGCGAAATATTGATCTCATGTTTGTTCATCATTAATAAATCATGATCGTTTATCCCAAGCAGCTACTATACTTACTGTTTCTGTTAATTTGGTAAATCATTGTGAACTACTGAAAGAACTACTAAGAAAGAAAGGAGCAAGTAATGAATAACGCAAGTGAAATACTGATCTTGTTTTTGTTCATCATTAACGAATCATGATACATCTTGTATTTCACTTAACTGCTATATTTGTTTTTGATTTGTACTTCAGTAGTAACTGAGTTACTAGTAAGTACTTGTGCCCCATCAAGTAAAGTGTTACTAATTTTATTTATTTGTGGATTAGAAGGTGCAGTGAAAGTATCAGACATTTTCAGCTGCAACTGTGAGTTACAAGAAATACTGTACCTGGACAATTAATTACTGTGTCCTACATATCATTATCAGAAGAGCAAATTTCTATCAGCTTGTTCATCTTTCTGATCTTGAAATTGTAAACATCTTCTAAATGGTAAAAAATAATCAACTGCAAGATGTGCAAAACAGCATTGTACTTTAAAATCTGCTTAGACATGAATGCACATTTTTATAATAAAATGCTACATTTGGCAGGCTGAACTGGATTAAATTTGAGTGCTAAGTTAATGTGTCTCTGAAATCTTTAAGAGACCACTGAACAATATGGGTACCCTAAAGAAATTTTAGAGCTACTTTATAAAAATATATAAAAGGAACTTTATCTCTAAAGGCAAAAAGAATGATTTTTAATACACTTCATTCTGCAGTAAAATTATACTTAATAATGATTGTGGTAAGATTGTGCTTAATTCATTCAAACATTATCAGGTTATTACTTAAAACTTAAAGGCTTAAAACTTCTTGCTTCCAGAGTTCTTATAGCTAAACATGAGAACATTGGCACTGGTTGGTTTGTATAGTAATAAAGGGTCAAATTTAATCTGTATTAACCTCTATCACCACTGCTAGCAGTTTATGTGGGTTTTTTTGTTTGCAAATTTGATAGTGTCTCCATTGTGTCCACCTGATGTTTCAATTCAGCAGCACGGGTCGCAGCATGGTCTGCTTTACTGGGGCTTCCTGGATTACATTCTTATCTTTGTGCAGATATTATGGATCTCAGGAGGGGGTAAGTCACTGCAGGAGGGTCCATTTTCAGCCCTTAAAAGCAGCCGGAAATGTCGCAAGCATAGAATTTAATCCCCTATCAAAGGGATTAGCTGCCCATTCTCACCCATTTTCTCGTGATTTCACCAGCATTATTTTACATTTTAACATGAAAGTGCACCAACATCAAAATGGGCGATAAGTACAGGTGTGTCATCTTTCCAACCAATTATCATGAATATGGTTTCTGACAACGAAAATACAGATTAATCACTAGTGAGCAGGTACAAAATTTATGTAACGTTTATTTTTTGTATCCTGCAGTTCATACTCAATTTAAAATTCAGGGAGTGTTTATTGTAATGTCAAATTCAAGTTTTCCATCACAGCATTTATACAGCTACAAATCCTATCCTATATATCCTGTATATCCTAGTCTGTAAAAAATGACAAAATTTCCATTAATTTCAAATGAACACAATTTATACAATGTATAAATACATGGTTTTAAACTTTTAACATAAAATGATTATTGCTTGTCACATAAATAAATGATACTTGTAGATAAAAACAGACCAGGTTATCTAATAAATATGCAAATAAACCTGTTCTCACTAGAAGGACCTATGTTTTTCACTGTGCATTTATGTTTGTGCAATCACAAGAAAAATCGTATGACCTGCATTGCCTTTGGGTCTGTTTTTCATTTTTTTTTTAATATCACTGTTTGTCATTCCTGAAACAGGTCACAGAGTAAATGAATCTCAATGTGTGAGCCAGAAATATCAAGTGCAAACATACGCAATGCCGTTGAAAGTACGGTTTTGTAATTCTGACTTTCAGGTAGCTAACCTGTGATGATGCATTTGTAATCAGCAGCCTTCCTCACTAGGGAAAATGAAAGAGAGGAAAAAGGAAACCATCATAATTTCCAGAACATATCTCTCCAAGATGGACACCGGGTGACAGTTTGGCAAATGTGGAGGCTATTTTGCATTGCAGTACTGAGTTTTAAAAGAATGTGGACCGTCTGTTGCAAGAAAAGCCACACAGCATGAAATACTCCATTTAAAACAATTTAAGCTGCTAAACACTGCATATTCCATTGACATATTTCATCTCAAACAATTATGGGTAATTTTGAAGCACTCATATATAATAATGCAGTACAAAGCATCCTTAATTCTCATACTGACCATTATAATGCATTATGAAGGTATTTATAGTGCATTAAAGATGACAACTTCATAGAGCATTCATAATACACGATAAACATGGAGATAATGAATTATACCTTTTTATAAGTATTTATAGCCTTGTTCATGAATGCATTGAAAGTATCTGTAATGCATTTATATGACTGCTTCAAGTAAAGTGTTACCCAATTTTGTTCTAACCGATATAACAGGAACATTCTGGCTTTCATTCATGGTCACTGTTTTGCAGGTATCAGGTGCTTCTACTTGTGCTATACCAATATCTCTATGTCCCCAGGGCTAAAATCCATAATGTGATACAACCCATCCTACATAGGCAGCCACTAATCCTTAGTCAGTGGTGTTTCAACACCATCTTAACAGAAATATCACTGGCTGGTCAACACCACTCACAGCACTAGTGATAACACATAGGATTACACATAGGATAAAACTACTGTAAAGAAGCATTAGAATTGCTGTTCAATCAGTTTCTTTGTGGAAGGAGTCGGCAGTTCCCCATCTCATTAGGGAATATAATACTGGCAAGAATTTTATAGATTTCTAGCAGCTAGTTGTGTCCTTTGTGGGACAGCAAACCATCAGCTTGCAATATTTAAACATTCTCATCCTTTAAATACATTGCTGCTATTCTTGTTGCTGGCATAATTTTATTGTATTATTTATTAGGCTACTTGGCAGCTCATTATTCAAGCGATGCATTTATTTATAAAACCTGACTGTGAAATCTGCAAAACGTTAAGCGAAGTTTATTTTGCGTTTAACCCAGTGAATAAGAAATGTGTCATTATGAGACGCAGTCTGATGCGCATCCACCACAGTCGAAAGATCACATCTGCGCCATCTGACTCCAGAGGATTTAGGGTTTTAGACCAAATTGCTTTTTCCTACAGTGGAGATTAAGTGGCATGTGCTTGTACGTAGCTACGCGCATTTCCCAAACCAGAAATGTATAATAATGTCCCAGACAAAAGAAAACGTCTTATACGTATTTTAAGCCAGAATCCGAATTTTTAAACAGTCGGGCTCCAGATTTCGACTGGGTGCACCATGTGGAGGGATGCCTTACTGCTAACCTGTATCTGGTTAGTGGGAGTTGCTGGAAGATCTACCAGACACGGAGGACACACGCTCGAAACTTATCGGCAAACAAGGTAGGGTTTTTATAACCGTAACCCTTTGTGGCCGAAATAGAACTATACTGAAAACGTCACCGTGTATTATTGCAGTATGCTAGAAAGGGAATTCAAATGGAGGGTCTGCTCTATTTCTGCACTCTCAACTCAAATGATGTATTATTCGCTTTTGACGCAAGTATGACCTATAAATGATTATAACTATACTTGTATGTTTTTATCCTAAAAGAGAAGACATCCAAGTTTTGCTTGTAATAATACATTTTTCATTATACACTTTATTATACGTTTGTCAGGGTCAGCACCAGTTTGTCCCAGTCTTTTGTGTCCCCTCCCCATTTGGCCAGCAGGTGTCGCTGGTCATCCTGTCCTCCCTGTTGTCAGCCTCTGTGTTTTCCCCAGCTCCTCTGGCTCAATGAGTTGAGAATACAGCTACTTGTTAACCCCTCTGTTGTGTGTTCAAGTCCCCCCTCCTCTGTTTTTGTATTTTGTTCCCTAGAGTTTCATTGGTATCAGTTTTCCTAGTTCCTGTGATTTTGTGGTTTTCTGTTTTGGTTTCTTGGTTTCTTGCTTTGTTCTTGCTTTCTCCCTGATTGGTTAATTGTTTCATGTTTCACTCCTGCTGTGTTGTAACCGGTTTCTGTATTTCCTTAGGTCAGTTACCCAGTGGTTCATTGTATGCCAGTGATGTTGTTGGTCAATTGTGTATTCCAGAGTGTTAGTAATTACCTGGTGTTATATTTTTGTATTTTGTCCTCTGCCTGCCTTTTTGTAGTTAGTCTTTGTTTTTCCTATTTTGTTTTCTTTGATCCCTCGAGGTCTGTTCTGTTATGTATTGTTTTCAGTTTTGTTAATAAACCCCTGCATTCCCCGAGCTGCCAGAGGTTTGTCCACCTCCTTCCCAGCTTGCACCACGCCACGTCCCTGTGCCTGAACCCCCTGAATCCTTGACAGCATTGCTGCTGCTATTATTATTATTATTACAAAACTGTTCCGTTCATTTCCACATGTGTGCATCCGATTATTTTGACCAATCAGGGAACTGCAAAACAGTAATCACCATCAGGCTAAACTTGACATTTGAAATCTAATTTATGTAGCATTTTAATAATTATTATAATTTTTATGAACGAAGCGCATCTCAGAGAAGTTGCAGTCAGAAAAAGTGATCAGTCTGTTCTTTTTTTTTTTTTTTTTTTTTTTTTTTTTTTTTTTTAGTATAATGAACGCCGCAGGTCTTTCAGAGCCAATAGTCTCATTAAATTCATCACTAAATTCAATTACAAACGTCATTCTTATTCTAGTACATTGAATATGGGCCGCAGTACAATTCTGGGAATTGAGTAAAGAAACATTAGATTTGTTTGGATGATTTGTGTGCTTCACAACATGTGAACAGAAATGTGTAGCAGTTTGTGTAGCCAATTTTACCTGTACTAAAACTTTGGCATTCCTTGCACATCTTTCAATTAAATTTGCTATTAACCGAGTAGGACCACTGCTGGTAGTGAAATGTTATCTTCACACCATCCCTCTCCGGCCTACCCTCTTGCAGGCAGCAGGAACTCTGTTTCTCAGAGCTGTGTAATCAGTGGTACAAAGAAAGATGCTCTGATTTCAGCTGTCTGCTGTCTGTTTTCCTGAGGACAGACATGACTGAGGGGATGCATCTAGCAGGCAGATTAACAGGCAGGGGACCCAGGCAGCCACAGCCAGCAGCTCGTTCTCTGCGTCTTTTGGAACATTTTAAATAACCGTTAGCCCTGGGCACTGCGAAATCATGTCTGCCTGCCTTTCTGTCTCTCTTACTCAGATGTCATGAACCACTTGGGTTTTTTACATTAAAAGAAATGATTCATACTTCTTATCTAAATGGACTCAGACAATCGTTCCATGTAACACCGGGTTGTCATTTGCATATTTAGTTTTAAAGACTTTTCTTTTTTTGTGAAATTGCTCACATTTCAAAGAGCTCCTGAAATGTTCTTTTATGTTTCCATCCATTTTCTATAACTTCTTAATCAGTTCAGGGTCAGAGTGAACCTGGGGCTTATCCCACGGACCACAGGCCATGAGGAGGGGGCACCCTGGATGGGGTAACGGGGCATCATGTGACACGCATACAATCACTAATGGCAATTAGGGCTCACTAGTGTCCCTAAACTCCTGGGGAGAATCCCAGATGTGGGATCATGAATGGAGTCAAGTTCACAAGATTTTTAAGGTTCTTTGGGACTTTGAGATAAAACACAGACACAAATTATCCAGTGTGGCATTTCTGTTCTTTAATAATGCTTAAATAAAATGCTGAAACACAGACGAATAACCTTGGAGATGTTCTTATAACTGATAACTGTAATATGAGACTTACTGTTCATAAATGGTAACACTTTAAAAGACCGTAAAGGACTGTGTATGAGGAAGAGTTGGGTTTTTGGGTGGGTCATCTATTAAGTTTTTTCAGTAAAATGGTTTGTTGGAAAACAAGAGATGTCATGATTTTTGTGCATAAATGTTCTTTTCATTTACAAAACAAACAGAACAAAAAGCTGGAACAAAAACGCAGGTAGTTTGCCAAATATGCTCTGCGATGGATTCAGCCAAAGAAGGATAAAGGCCTCCTTCATCCTCTTTTGTGCCGATGAGCCAACAGCAGCCTTGCCCAGATTCTCTCTGCATGCTTATTGTGTTTGTCTAACGTTTTCAAATCTTCTGTTAATTTGTACTTCTGCCTGCCATTGCTTGCTGATTTTGCTGCATTGTCAGGACAGTGCTTATTCTGGCACACTGATGACAGACACAGATCATATGAGTAGTGTGTGTCGCATACCCTCAGTTAACAACCAGGGACCGAGTAATAAAATTACGCTGAATCACAAAAGACAGCTTAAATAGGATTGTAACTTTTTTTTCTGGTATAACCTAGGCAGTGTTTCGCAACCTGATCCTCTGTGACCCCCAGACGGTCCAGTTTTTCGCTCCTTCCCAGCTCCCGGAGGGTGCAGTGATGCGGATTGTCTGGCAGAGAGTGGGGAAGGAGCAAAAATGTGGATTTGTTGGGGGTCTTTGAGGATGGGGGTGAGAGATACAGACCTAGAGAACTACCTACAGTCTGACTGTAAACCTTGTTTGTGCCAAATAAAAACTCTTGAATCCTTGAAGTCCCTGAATTTTTATCAGCGGCTTGCTGTAGAATGCAAAGTAGAAATTGAATCTAAGGTACAGTAAACATAGATATTAGGTTGATATCCATCCATTTCCATTTTTTCATGCATTTTCTGTAATCATTTGTCCAACTCAAGGTCACCGGGGAATCTTGAGCATATGCTAGAGTTTGACGATGGATTAGTAATTGCATTGTATTCCCTGACAGAAACATTACATGGATGAACATCAACACCTAGTTTCATTTAGAGTCAAATTGCCCTAAAAATGAAGCAGCAGTACTGTGTTGAAAGAAAAAAACCAAGGCTGTTGAAGACACTTGGTTTTGTGAACAAAGTAACTGTAAAATTATTTCAGATGTTTGAGCTTGTAACTGTGACAACTCAAAAAGTATTTGTCAGTTTGTTTTCAACCTTTGTAGACACATTTCAAGGGTGAAAATCTGAACCTGGTCAAATTTCGAAACAAATTGTCCCAAAATTGAAGCATAGGCACATAGTGATGGCAAAGGGCAACCTCAGGAACTTAACCTGTCAGCATGATAACAAAAAATGTCATCTGCACATACTTTGCCTGTGCCTGAATACTATGGGTTTTACGGTAGCAAATTAATTCGTTCAAATCAAGATAATAAGGCATAATATGTGTATGATGGAATTTAAAGGTTAGGCTGAGGAATAGCTAACAGCTTTGTCCCTTCCACAGTGGGCCTACTTTACAGGATTCATCCCCCCCCCCACACACTACTGGGTACCTCGGCTGAACACTGTTTTGTCTGCACTTTCTGCTCCAATATGAATCTCCAGTTTGCACTTGTATCATTGCGTCTTGTTATGTTTCCCAGAACAATCATTCTCTTCCTGTCTGCACCTAAATGCTAAGGACTACCTTATACATATTTTGCATAGAAACTGAAACACTTATATGGATAAGGTGACTATAATTAATTATAATTTATTGTATTTATTGCATTTGTATATATTTTGCTCGCACCTGGTTAGATGCAACTTGCATTTCATTGATTCTGTACCTGTACTCAGCACAATGACAAAGAAGTTAATTCTAATCCAATCTAATTATGGTCATTCAATCCTGTAATAACAAATATCCGTGTATATACAATATATGGACAAAAGTACTGGGACACCTAGCTATTATACCTACAGGAATTTTTATGACATCCCATTCTTAATCTATAGGCACCAGTGTGTAGTGGGTCCTTCCTTTGCGGCTTCTATAAGACTACAGGTGAAACAATGTTTCACCAAGAAAAAATAATCTTCATGACAATCAATTTTTATTGGTGTGAAACCACAAAATGCTCATAAAAATATGGTGCATCTCCTAATTTCAGCTCCTCAACGGTATACGGCTCTAGTCAAAAATATGAAACAGCGCCACCCCAACAGCGGTGAAACAGAGAATTTCAGTGAAACAAGCTTCTCCCCGATCAATATTTTCCCCCATTAGTTTCAATGTAAATCATCGCAGACCCTGGCGGCTGGTGGATTTTCCAGGTTCAATGGACTCTTATGGCAAATAAGTCCCACCGGTGAAATAAGTGACTGCCTACTGTGATAGGGTAGTTGTCCACTTCAATTTGACTGACACAACACTGTGGCCAATCACTGCCAATCATGTACTAAGCACCTGACCTTGAGTGTGAGGGCAGCTTGAAAGCTTCGTAAATAACAAAATACATTGCATTTCATTTATGAAATCTTTATTTTTCAAGCTATGGTATTTTTCTGTGAATTACAGGGATTTGTGACTTTAGGTGTTTTGTCTATGTGAGATTTGTTTTATTATTCATAATAAGTGCTTGTTCACAAAATGAATGGAGTGGCTTATAATGTGAGGCGGCATAACTTTGGGGAAATACGGTAGCTACCTTTTTGCCTGTTATTTCCATAGCTGCTTGGCAACTCCTCTGTGAGATGGATCCACTCACCAACATTTTGGGAGAAGAATGGAATAACATCAGTGATCACATCTTACAGGATTCTTTTCAGTCTTTTCCTTATGAGAAATTACGTGTGAAGGCAGAGGGAAGGCAGAGAGATTAGACGTATTTTCTTGGGATTTAGCTATATTGTGAATTATGTTTTGGTGAAATAAACATTACTAGTACTTGTTTGTAAGATATGTACAATAATATACACATTTTTATATTTTGTAGTGATTTAACACTATGAGGGTAGAGCAGGAGAAAGAAGGTGTGAGGCAGCAGAAGTAAATGTTATTGTGGATCTTTTTCTGTAATAGTAGTATAGGCTCTATTTTGTTTTGTAATATTAGGGTTAATGTGTTTGTCCTTGTGATTGTTGTATGGCTTTGTCAGCTTCATGTTTAACAAAAGTATGCAAGCATCTGTAAAAAGAACAAAGAACAAAAACAACAACCAAAACAAACCCCAAAATATAGTAACATCCTTATATAGCCTCGTATCATGACCTGTACCTCGTATATCGTGTAACGTAAAAATGTAATCAATGTAATCCTGTGTCTCGTACATATAACCTCACTGTCTGTAAAGCCTCATGAATGAAAACCAAGCTGTCCGGGGGGGGGGGCAGGGCAAGGTGTGGAGTTTGTTTTGCGGCGCACCGGGGATGGAGGGATGGAGGGATGGAGGGTGGTTTGTTTCACCTAAAACTGTGACCAGGAGCTGGCACTGCTTTGCAGCTATAACAGCTGCCACTCTTCTGGGGAGGCTTTACACAAGTTAATGGAATGTATTTGTGGGAATTTTTGCCCATTCAGCTAGAAGAGCATTTACGAGGTCCGGCGCCGAGTTTGAACGTGAAGGCCAGGCTCACAATCTCCATCATATTCATTCCCAAAGGTGTTCAATGGGGGCCAGTCAAGTTCTTCTACATCAAACTCACCTAACCATGTCCTTATGGATCTTCCTTTGTGCCGTGAGGCACAGTCAAGCTAGAACAGAAGTCCTTCCCCAAACTGTTCCCAGACAGTTGGAAGCGTAGAATTGTCCAAAACGTCTTGGCAAGCCCAACCCCT
>JAODJW010000026.1:18425018-18442809 GCA_026777045.1 Hyperopisus bebe
GCTCCTGCCTCACACTCTGCATGTTCAGAACGTGAAAATGTGGTCTTAACCTACCAAACAAAAGCAAATAAAGAAAAACAGGAGAAATTACAAACTAAAAATGTGTACTCACTCCCTATCTCTTCTTTACCCCTAGTAACAATAGTTACTTTTCAATCACATAGGACATGCCTACAAATATACTTACAAAATATACAGTCAAGTACTCTAAGCACAAATAGAGCAACACAAGCAGAGATACAGGCTCTAGGTAAACACATGCCCAAACACTTAAAAAGGAGTTCCACTGGTTCTTGGTTGCCAACTTGGTTCTCAACTGGGCGTCCACCAATCACCTACGGGAGGAATTATCATACCCAGCTAATCCAGAGCGGCAACGAGGAGGAGGGCGGGGCTGCTGAGCTGAAACTGGAAGATAATCACACCCACACCAGCTGTACCGCAAACACCACAAGAACACCGCAGATCCAGTCACAACAAAATAAATTCATCCATGGGTGTAACAATTATACCTTCAGGTTTTATGACTCACCCCTTGGTTTATTTGGTTTTTTTATTGTTTGCATTAGATCAAAGCTGAGACAGGCTGGCGCTGTCTCCTAGCATTATCATACCTAGTCGTTCATTTAGTTTCTGGGCTATATCATGGAAAGGTTTGCTGTCGATCTCCATAACGTTATGCCATATTAAGAGACTGGCTGAAAATGTTCTTTGTGGGTCTCTTTGCCAGCTCAGAAGAAGAATAAATATTTCATCAGCGTAGAAGAGGCAAGAGTAATAGTGATTGCATCTTAAGGGAAGCCAGATCAGAAAAAAAGAAAACGTTAAGGAGATTTTACGGAATGCAAGCCCCTGAGCACGGCAGTCTAGCTCGCGCTGTTGTCTGTGTGTGACATGTGGTGCCTGGAATCATGAAGGTTTCGTCTGAAAGAATCCTGATGCAGTCGCTTTAGGCAAAATACTGCTTGTCAATATCTAGTGAAGAGATTTTTCCAAAAAAAAAAAACACACTAAGATAGCTGAAGGCTTATCATTTCATTTTGCAAATGATCTTGTTTAATTCCCTGTAAAGAGTACCGTTCATACCTCTCTTTGTTAGTCTGGGATGTTTCACATGAAATGCAATTAAGCTCTCTTTGTAATAGCCCAGGGTCCCGGAACTCATAAAGGTGATTACCAGAATGAGCTATGTTGCTATGGAAACATGGACGACGCACCCCCACCCTGCCAGACGGTTGATTTGATGATGACAGTGACCATGTCAGATGCAGTAGCAATCTGTAACAAGATTCAGAGGCCAGCTTTCAGAAGGATCCAAAGAAAAAGAAATATATCAACAAAGAATGGATCAATAAAGGCCGGTATTGAGGCGCTGCAGTGACTGGGGGGGGGGGAAAGGCAGGTCAGTTATCACATTAAAAACAAATCCTCCCAAAAGCACAGCCTGACAACAGCTGATTTAACTGCCTTCCGGAACACTCCAGAAGTTCTCTGAGTTTGTATAAACCTTCTTTTTTGAAAGCAATCCCAAGTCCCCTGTGTGACAGTTTGGTCCTCTAAGACTTAAAATATATTAGAATATATTCTTAATGGATAACAAAGAACAAAAACATCCATTTTTGCTACGTAACCTATCAAGCTAGCCAGCACACTGTAACCACCCTTAATTACCTAATTATTAAAAATGCTGATATATACTTTAACTCTTCAGATGCCGATAAGGATCATCAAACAGCAATAGAAGATGACTATAGATGCTTCTATTACTTTCTACAAAATGCAACACAAGTTTCCAATTATGCTCTTACTTTGCACTTCTCACGCACTGCTGCTCTGCACACTAAATCATTATTTCCCAACCCAGTCCTCGAGGACCCCCAAACAGTCCACGTTTTTGCTCCAACTGGGAGCTGACAGGGAGCAAAAATGTGTGCTGTCTGGCAGGGAGCTGGGAAGGAGCAAAAACATGGACTGTCTGGGAGTCCCCGGGGACTGGGTTGGGAAACACCGCTCTATATTGTTCACATAGAAGCCCACGTTTACACAGTAATGATTCCCCTGAGTAAATAAGGGGTAATTGCTTGTGCCATGTTTAAATTAAGATAAAATTAAGCAGAAAATCATCACTGGATTAAGGATGATTATATAACAAACACAACAAACATGACACAGATATCAAAATCACACATATTTAAAACACAGAAGCCCTATTTATTAACCCCCTCAAAATAAATACATAATTGCATGTGTCTGTTGTAGCTTGTCATTTGTAATTCCAGCATTATACACAATGCATTGTGTCACCCTTGTATCTGTATACATGCACATATAATTGCGCGTGTTAGAGCTTGTCAATTCTAATTCTATCCAGTAAGAAATGTTTCCTTAGACTGGTGTGTTACATTATGTCACACTTGTGTGTCTAAACATACGTGAATATGATATCAAAGAGGATGAGGACATAGTGATACAGATGCTCCTTTACTTATGAATGAAATACATTACGAATGGGCGTTCATAATTTGAAATGTTCGTAAGTCGTTATTCAACGTTATTATAAGGGTATAAACAAATACAAAGAACTAGGATGCTGGGAGTATGCACGCTACGCTGCTGCACGGCTGGAGTAGCGGCCAGAAGTCGTCCTAGGTGGAGTTGGCGTACAGAAAAAAAAAATTGATGTTGCGGACAGGAAACCGGAGTCCAATGAACACAATTTGGACTTACAGTCCTCTTCGTTCGTATGTCAGAAAGTTTGTAAGTTGAAAGTTCGTAAGTAGAGGAGCATCTGTATTTTATCCATCTCTTAATAAATTCAGACTTGGGTGTGACCCTCATTTGATTCCGCTGCTGAAATAGCAATTTCACTTTAGCCAGAAGGTGAATAATTTAGCTAAACTGGCTTTCAAGTCATAGGGCACAAAGACCAGCTGTACAACTAGATCCGTGGTTTACTGAATCAACAACAGCTGAGAACAAGCATGAAAAGAAAGGCTTTTTGTCAACATGGCCACAAGACCATTTTGTCTACTCCACAAGCATTATCCAGAGCCTGAAAACACTAAATAATTCTGCCATATGAAACGGTCTTGAAACAGAGAGGATCTTTTCACTATTTTTTCTTCAAATTCACCCCCCAAATCTTGAACCCTACCAACATGTACATTACTGCTGGTAATTAGCTACTGAAAAATATACTTTTTTTCACTCATACGTTTATTAGATTCATTGTTCTTGTCATAATGCACTTCGTCTCACAGGCCCCCCAACTTTACAGGATCCGGACGTAAAAGCCTGCATTAAATAATCATTTATTTTTCCATGTTTTTATAAATGTACAACACTGAGGCTGTTAGTGAGACTCATTGTGTAATTTTATACTTCGGTCTACTTCAAGGACCCAAAAAAGGAAAATTGGATTTGGATTGATGTCAAAATTTGAAAAACAGTTATGGAGCACAGACAGCATGATGCGGAGCATTGCAGCTACGCAAATTCGGGGTGGGGAATTGAAATTCTGCCCCCAATCTGTGTGTGTGGAGGTTGCTTGTTCTCACCGTAAATCTTGGTACTCCCACAGTCCAAAAACATGTCATCCGGCTGACTTGTGTCTCTGGATTGCCACTGGTGTGTTATGTGAGCATGTGCCCAGTGATGGACTGACATCCCTTTCAGGGTGGGGCCCTGCCTTCTGCCCTCTGCTTCCTGTGATAGGCTCCAGACTCCAAGATGGATGGATGGATGGAGCTAGACACATCGTATGACATGGAAGCGATGTGGTGAGACATCTGGCTTTATAAAACTCTTTCTTGGCTAAATTCAAGGGTCGTCACCTGCTCCAGTGACTCCTTAGGTCACCTGACTCAAACACAGTAGAAAATGTTTTGGAGGAGTCTGACCAGAGAGTGAAGGAAAAGCGACCAATGAGTGCTCAGCATATATGTGGGACCTCCTTCAGGACAGCTGGAAATGCATGCTAGGTGGCCACCTCATGAAACTGGCGTAGAGGAGAAAGCAGGGTCAGCCAGTCCCTGGAGCAATTGGAGTTAAGTGCCTTGCTCAAAGGCCCATTGGTGGGATTATGCTGCTGACCCAGGGATTTGAACCAGCAACCTTCTGAGTCCCAAACCACAGAGCTGTCTCCTCCCACCCAATTATTTTTTTTTATATAAACCATTCTATGGGTATGTGTACAAACTTTTCACTGGTGCTTTATATTCCTGTATTATTTTCACAGTGGAATATAACTGAGTACAGATTTACACATTAATTGCTAATGGTGTTTAAGGAGGCAACTTACCATCACTGTCAATAAAACCAGAGGTGTGCAGCACTGTTTGGCATCTGCCTTCTGTGCCTGTGGAGCACACACAACTACCTCAGCAGTCAAAGATGGGTGACTGGGTCACTCGAATTTTTATTTATTTATTTTTTTGTTCTTTTTTTTTTTTTACATATCCTGTAGATAATTTTAACATTTGATGCTAATGTTTATTGAATGTACAATAAACATGGCTATAGTGTTATGCCTTTTTATAAATACTTATAGCTATCCTTATTATACTTTATGAGTGCTATTAGAATGCATTATGAAGGTTTCTATAATGCAGTATGATGACTGCCTTCATAAAAGTGTTACCAAAATTTTAAATATTAACTTTTGTTAACTTACAAAATCTGGCAATCTAATCTAAAAAGAACAATGACCTTTAATTGGCATTATTATTATTATTATTGTTGTTGGCTGCTGTTGTTATTGTTGTTAATAATAAATTATTAATATATTAGTAATTATTAGTAATAGATTAGTATGCATTGTGCAGTTATGGTAGTATATATTCTTTAGTGTCTTGCCCTTACTGTGTATTGCAGATACCCCCTTGCTGTGTCTTTGACAGCTTTGTAGATGTTTTAGAACCTGAGTTCTATTTCAAATGCAAATGTGTGCAATACATCCATGTGTAACAGTCATTTCTCCCAGCATTTCCACACTATGCATGCAATCCTGTGAAGCTACTCTGGTCATATCCAAGTCAACAGTGTTAGACGCCTTGACTGCTGCTCAATTATTCAGAGAGCCTAACAGGAAGTGCTGTCACTTTGCCAAGTCCATAGGCAGCGAAACCCAGAGCTACATTTAATAGGAGGCAAATGCCCAACATTAGTCACTGAAAGCAAAGGAAAATGCCTCCATGCCTCATGATTCTGAAATGTAATTAGTCTGCCGGTAAGGTAGACAGGCTCTCAAAATTTAAGGATCTCATTGGCCGTCTCTCCACATTTTGATCATCCATGCCTGGCAATCGCTGACCTCTGTAGACACAATCTATAAGAAGTCTTCCCACCCTTCTCTTCTCATTGCAAGGAGCGTGCTGCTATCCTGTTTGACTTCAGAGGAAGGTAATCTCTTTTGCATGTTTCCTTCCATCCCTCCATTCATTAGTTTTTGAAGTTCCTTGCCCAGGTGAGAGTCTCAGACTATAAAAGCAGTTGAGATATGACAATAGACAAATGAGGAATATGATGAAAAAAAACTTCCTATTTCTGATGAGCGAACAAAAGCGTAATGAAAATAGTAATAAATGGTGGTAACCTGAGCTCACATATGATAATTTAAACGGTAATGAAGTGCAGACAAAAGAAAAAATTACCTTGTCTACATGAAGATATGGGTCTCTCCCTTTTCTGTGTTATTACTTAAATTAAGATTATTATGTTGACTAATTTACATAATGATGGTTCTTCTTTTTTTCCCATAGCTGTCAGAAAATTACTTCAAAGTTACAGGATGTCTTGACCTAGAGTCATTCAACTTGGCAAGAACATTATTTTGTAAAAAGTAAATTATTGAACTCTTTTGAATTCATTATAAAGAAAGTCCTTTATTATCTCAAGTTACTTACTGAAAATTTTAAGAGAACCACATTTCTGTCATTTAGACATTTGGCTCCAGTCTAAGTGTGACTCGATGGGTTAAGATGCTGTGTCATCAGTAGGTCATTGGTTCAAATTCTGTGGTGGAGCGATGTCATCACTGGGCCCTTGAGCAAGTCCCTAAACCCCAATTACTCCAGGGACTGGCTGACCCTGCTTTCTCAGTTGCATGTTGGTTTGGATAAAAGCATCTATTAAAATGAATAAATCTGCAGCTTAATTAACTGGATATATTCTATAGTCTGTTTATGAATATAATGGACCAGAACTGGACCTATGCCCAGTTCCATGGTTTGGCCAGGCCCACCCTACAAAACTAAAAAGCCCCCCTCCAGCCTCTGTACATAATCTTGTGCCCCACCCATCATTTTAAGGCTAGAGGCAAGCCATCAAATATTGGCCTACTGATATTTGGACGTCCAAATGAACTTACATGGTTAGAATGTCCAGGAATGCGAAGCAGCCGGTGTTGTACCTTTGTGGTCCCCTGACTTCTCTTTGCAGTCTGCTGTGTGTTTGTATGTGTTTTTATGTATGTAGCTATATACAGCCCTAGAAAAAATTAAGAGACCACGCTATATTTTTAAACAAATCTGCATTTTGAAATCCTGGTTTAATCGGGGGCTATGCTGAGCAGCCGGTTGCTTCCAGGTTCAAAATTTCTAAGACAGCAGTAAGCAAGAATCAGGTGAAGCAAAAGACACTGGGAACAACCAGAAGCCAGCCAGGTAGAGGGCAGAAGCGACTTTCTAATGCCAGAGATGGCTGTTTACTTATCCGACAGTTTCTCATGAATCGTATGATGACATCAAGTGACCTTCAAAAGGAATGGGAAACATTAAGTGCAGGTGTGAAGTGCACTGCTAGGACAGTGTGTACCAGGCTCCTAGAAGCAGGACTGAAGTCCCATAAAGCAAGGAAGAAGCCCTTCATTACAGAGAAGAACCAGGCTGTAGTTTGAAAAAAAAAAACATATACAGACATTCCTCTACTTATGAACTTTCACCTTAGGAACTTTCAGACATATGAACGACAAGGACTGTAAGTCCAAATTGTGTTCGTTGAGCTCCCGTTTCCTGTCCGCAACATCAGTTTTTTTTTTTCTGTGCGCCAATTCCGCCTAGTATGACTTCTGTCCACTTCTCCCACCACACAGCAGCGTAGCGTGCGTACTTCCAGCATCCTGGTTCTTTGTACTTGCGTATACCCTTAAAATGATGTTGAATAACAACTTACGAACATTTTAAGTTATGAATGGCTGTTCGGAACATAACTCATTCGCAAGTAGAGGAGCGTCTGTATATAAATAATTCATAGACACACACCCATAAGTAATAGAGAAATTAGTGAAACAAAACATTGTGCTGTGGTCTTTTAATTTTTTCCATAGCAGTGTAAGTAGCCCTGCGACAACCATGTTGGAAAGGGAATTTTATAAAATAATGAATTGATCTGAGTGGAATGTATATTTTGTGTACACTCCCCCAAACAGATTCCCCAGTCTGAATAGGGCGAGATCAACCAATTAGCAAGAAACCACATTTCAACTCCTGTCAGACCAAATAATACATTCCCTCCAGTGATACTAGAAAGGTCTTGGAAAGAGCCAAATTGGTTAGCTGCGAATGCCTGACCGTAACCCACATAGGAGAGGGGCCCTCTTGGTATCAGGAGAACAACTTCTCAGTAGGACAGATGGTGAAAGAAATGCCCAGATAAAGCCTTATTTCATGCATTACATGAGTGTCAGAGATGTCGACTTTTAAATCTGTTTGTCTTGCTCCTGCGGTCTCACTGGAGAGACAGTCCTTGGCTCATCACACGGTGTCTGTAGCAGTGAGCTACATTTCCTAATCTTTTGTGGCAATTATATGCCGTGTTTCAGCTGCGTTATGCACTAATTTTGTCCAATTGTGGCTAATTTTGTCTAGATGCAGCAGGTGTGCTATAATCAGAATGAACATTATTACTATTTTTGGTTACAATCAGAATGAACATTATTACTTTTTTGGTCTCTTCTCTCTTTATGACTTATGTGAACAGTTCATGGTTATGTGAATTTATTATTTGTATATTCCAATTCATCTACATCAAGAACTCTGTTCAACATACCGTGATGTCAATCCTGCACTTCAATACTCAGTAAACCCATAAATTATAAGTATGGTAATCATTGTATCTATTTTGCTACCCCGGAAAAGTCCTCAATAACATGAAGTACAGGTGCATTTACCATCTTGATAAACACCACTGTGCCCAGTGAAGCTTATAACCACATTGGCCTCCAGGGGGCAGATTGTTCTGAATCATGGTCTGATTGCATTAAACTCAGCAGGCAATGTTTTTTTGAATCAGATGCATTTGTTGTTTACAAATTACAAAATACGATTTGCAAAAAAATCATGTAATAGTTTTGCTTACAATCAATTTTTTTCTCTGTATTTTTCATTTTAATCATTTTTACCAATTTTAAATTCTATGCAGTATTAAATATTTTATTTTATGTAACAAATCCATGATTTCTGGCATTTTTGTTATTATTATTATTATTATTATTGCAGTTTTATTCAAGCACACACAAGAAGAAACAATTTTCATGTGCCCTTTTATTGCAGACATAATTGATTTAATGTAGTTGTAAGAAATATGTACAGTATAAAAAATGTTGGAATTGCATACTGGAGTTTTAGGTTCTATTGGGCGACATATCACAAACAATCAGTGAAAAGACACCAATTAGCAATCATTAAATTATCCATGGACACCTAGAATGATGTTAACTTTTGGACTCCAAAAATAGATACCCCATCTGACATTTGGTCTGTGGAAGAAAAAAAATATAGCAACAACGTTGTGTGGCTATGGACACCTTGCAGAATGCGGTTCTTGACAGGTTTATTTAGACAGTAAGTGGACGCTGTCTGTGGAGCTCACTGATGCATCAAATCAGTTTCATGTGACAACTCGAAGGCATGAGTGGAAGAACTGAGTCGTTCCATTCCCTTTGCGCAGAACCAAATTATGGCTGGTCAGGCAGAAGGTGTAATGAAGAGCTCACTCAGGAAAATTGTCAAAAACTGTTATTTACAAACTCCTGTCATGGGAACGGGGTATGGTGCCGGCAGGAAAAGGAGGTGACGATCCAGTAGCGAGCTCTGAGACACAATGAGGTTCATTACGGAATCTAAATACACTGGGTAAAACTACAAATGAAAGCACCACAAGGGGTCAAATAAGAAAAATGGGGAAAACAATTAACTACAAGAAATGACAAGGAAACAAGGTCCAGGAATAAGGCAACACAGGAAGCATGAAGAGGAACAAAGCACAAACTCATAATACAGCACAGAGTAACATCTAACATTCTGACACAATGACCAACCAACTGTCCAAGTAACTGAACTAAGGCAGGAGCATAAATGCACAAACCAAACCGGGTAACAAAGCAGGAGGAGTGAGACATGGAAAAATGAGCTAATTAGAGAGGGTGCAGCACAATCAAATCAAAGTAAAATAGTCATAATGCACAGAGAAACAGGTGGGTCAGTGGGGGGGCAGCGTGTGGCTCAGTGGGCTAAGCCTGTGTGCCTGTAATCACAAGGTTGCGGACAAAGAGCAAGTTGAGGGAGGCATGAAGACAATTTCCTCAAGGGGATCAATTAAAAAAGTACCGAAATTAACTTGATCAAGAGACTAACAGGGAAACTAAGAAACAGAGTAATATAACACAGACAAGTAATACACAATCACAGATACCTAGTGAAACCCAAAACTGAACGCAAATCAAAAACTAGGAACAAGAAAACAAAAATAGAAAATAAACACTTGGGAACAAAATCTGATAATTACAATAACGAAGAAGCTGGTCTCAAACTGATTACCAAAATGTTTACAGCCACACGCTCAGCCCATAGAGCTACACAGCAGACAAGGGATCAGAGGAAACTCACTAAGGTCTTGAAGGACACAGGGAGGACAGGATGGCCAGTGACACCTACTGGCCAAATGAGGGGGGACATGAAAGGTTGAGGAGGATGGGTACTGACCCTAACAATTCCACTCTGGAATCAAGAGCGAGCACATTATCAAATAGATTTACTAAAAAATTACAAGTATGCTGAAAGGCACACTTAACCCGTTTAACATTTCATTCACCTCTTAGTAATAATATGACTACAAAGCTAGACGCAAACATATGATTCATTTTAAATTAGATTATTACAGTAAATAATCATATAGCATTCTCCATTGAAACATAAATGCATTCATTGCCTTGCTGCTCAGATCTGGTTGAATGATGCTACAAGAACTCAGCAGAAGGTAGCATCATGAGGTGAGGTGTGCCACGTATCTGTGTTATATAAAACCATGCATTTTGCATTGCATTGCAAGTCAAAGCACGGTTCTTGCTAAAACTTTCCAGCTAAGAGTGAAAATTGCATCACGTATGTACTGTTTAGCATACTAAATCGAAACACAGGTCATGTGCCGAGCTTCCAGTTAAGGTAAAACACACCTTTATATGTGCACTGTAAGGCATGCTAACTCTAAGCACAGGGGGGTAAGAAGCAGGGGCAGTGAGAGGCTCAGGGGGCTAATTCTTTATGCTCGTGATTAGAGGTTCACTAGTTCAAGCCTTGGCATCAGTAGGATAATCTTGTGTCTGTCGACCCTTGAGCTCCAGGGGTGCTGTGCTGTGCTGTGCTGTGTTGTGCTGTGCTGTGCTGTGTTGGGCTGGGCTGGGCTGGGCTGGGCTGTGCTGTGCTGTGCTGTGCTGTGTTGTGCTGTGCTGTGCTGTGCCCCCCCCCACCCAAGCTTATTCTCTCCTTCTCTCCTGTATAAGTGTCTCCTGGAGAGGCAGATGGGGTAAAGAAAGAAGCATTCCAGTATACCTGTACTCAAACTCATGTAAATGCCAAGGAAAGGATCATGTCATGTCTCACTAAAAGCTGCTTCCTTCAGTCATTGTTCAGAAGCCGCCGCCATTGGCACAGTTGGTTCTGCTTGCAGCAACACAGCGGATTCTGTTGTATATCAGCTTTGGCTTTAACAGGACAGTCACTGGAAGACGCTACATTTCACATTTTCATCCATCCGTCCTCTATCGTCTTAGCCTGGTCAGGTCTGCATGGAAGCTACAAGGCTGGGTGCAGCCGGCAAAGAATACCAGTCTATCACAGGGCACAGACATGCACACACTATACAGACTATTTGTCTTTCTTAGTCTTTGTCTTTGCATTGTGGGAGCAAATCCACATGACACAACTCCACACACACATAAGAGAGGTGGGTTTGATGCATTTGAGAGACAGCATTGCTGACCTCTGTATCACCCTGCAGGATGCAGTTTTACTTGCCAGCATTACATTGTACTTGAAACAGTCACAATTTAATCATGTCAGCTATGAATTAACTGAAAGAGAACAAGCTATGGCTGTCAATTGTCATGCATTTTGACTCAGCATGAGCTGCTATGAGGAAATTCATCATGGAATGACATTACTAATGTATTACTACAAAATTATATGGGGAAATAGTTTTACAGAGAAAATCATTTCTTTCATTTGTAGACTTTCATCAAATGAGTTTTTAAAAAGAAAGTCAGTAATATAGATGATTGCTGACTGTGGATCATACACAATGGGGCATTTTAGAAAAAGTAATTGTAATATTGTAAAGATGAATAGAAAACTTGTGTTTTCTTCCACGAATTTTTCTTTTCACCCTATCCAAACAATATAACTATCCTGTATAGCTTCTCAGATTTGCAGCATTTTCAGGCAAAAACACATTTTCAACATTTCAATAAGCCTTTGTGCTTTTGTACATCGCGCCCCGCGACAGATGCCTGTGTACTTCAAAAGATAAATAAACTCTAAGCATATCAAAGAATAATAACAAGAATGGTCAAAGTCAGTTCTAGAAATTCTTTTGACATTTACAAAGGCTGGAAAAATCTAGTTGCCTTCTGAAGATGGCGAGGACCCTATGTTTGGGCGACATGGGGATATAGATTTTAGTAGTTAAAAAAAAAAAAAAAACATAATCGCGTAAATTCAGTAAGTTCGGCAATTAACGCCATGTTATGCATGCACTTGAATAATCACCCTGGTCGAGGAAAATGGAATCAGAAAATTACTCGGTTTATTTGGCCATGCAAACAAATACAGAGTGTTTTAAAATAACTGGTTCACTTGACAGCAATGGCATGGGGGTGGGGATGGCATGGAATTGGTTCAGTTCTTTTGAAAGACTTAATTGGTATAAATAATTATGCGTTTTGTGATGGTAAAACATGGCAGCGGACAGATTACTCAAGGTCAACCCCGGCTAAAAGCAGACAGACAGAGAGCTAAGCGTTGCTCGCTTTGCAAATAGCCCAGGGACGTCTCTCGGTCTCCCTCTCATTATCGTCTGCTCCCATTGCCAGAACTTTCCTGAAAATTGGATTCACAATTATGTGTGCTTAATTACACTGTCTTGCATTTGTATCCTAAATGCTGAATTGCATTCGAAACCACATCACGCGGTACGTTAATGCGAAATGTTACAATAGACATAGATGGATAGTTATGCTTTATTGATTCCAAGGGGGAATTCGGTAATTAAATGTACGTGATAGATAAATGCCTATAGGAGATTTGATAGTTATTGTTTGAGTGTTAAGCGTGGAGAATAGCTATACTGAAAAAAGTCCCTTTGAATTTATCCAATCGCTGTCCTGTATCCGTTGGTATATATGGGGCATACTGTAGTACTTCATCTTATGATCTGAAATGACCTGACGTGTTAGGTTTGTAATTATTCCACGCATATCGACACCTGCCAACAGCATAGTTGAGATTCGCACTCTGCGTTCGGTACGCTGGGCTTAAATCCCATTTTAATTGTGAGTCACGTACAGATTATTTTTGTCAGCGCTCCTTTACGCTCAAGACTTCTCATCATAATATTTTAAATGAGAGATCAGGCTAAAATCTAGAGGCAATTAAACAAGATGTGGTATCGCTGTTCCACTTTGATGGTGTCAGGTGTAATCTGATCCAGACTTTTAGTAAAGTCTGACTGTGACGGATTAAACGCCCCTCCGCCTATATGCAAATGTGATACATTTGTCAAATTGGGGAGCCGTTCAGGGACCGTTATCTTCCACCATCCACGCTGCAAGCCTTGCTCATTTTCCCAAATCTTCTATAAATTCTGTTCAGTTTTGTGGTGTAGGAGACAGTCATTAGTTTTAGCCTTTTCGCATGCTGAACTCACAGCTTCGCTGACTCCGTGTGCTGTCATCTATCAAATTTATTTTTTTTTCCGGATTGACTCAATTTATGAATTAATGCGTTTCTCTTTTTTCAGTATGTGACCTGAGAAGTGAGTGTTTCCCCTGAGGAAAGATGAAATTCCGTTTGTCGTGACTGTCAGAAAGGCTGGCCGTACAAGATGTAGTAATATCAGTAGTTATGTTTGTATACTGATAATTTTATATAATTTAAGCCGGCAGCATTTACCTTCAGGGAAGCAAAGGCTCATAAATAGCTGCTATTCGTTGTTACAAGATGTTTACATTCATTAATGTCATTATAGACAAAAGAGCTCTCAAATCCTTTTACTAGTCATTACACATCAAAGTTTCAGTTTCACATATGACCCAATGACACAAGATTTCACTATTTTCTTTTAAAATAACAGATGAAAAGTATGGACTGTGAGTTTTTCCAGGAAAAGTTTCGGTCATTCTGAGGCAAAAACAGAACTAGAATTGGCACTTTTCTCTTTTTCACTCATTGCTGTACATTTTCACTATTGCTGTACATTTCCGCTTAGAAACCTGGCTTAGAGATCTGGTCAAGAAGTCACCCTCCTGGGGTGTGAAGTTTAGGTTACAAATCCATATCCTCTACCTCCATTCTAGCTGACCTTTCACTGACTTGGGTTCTTTTAACAAACACATTTTCAATACTATTTAGCCATACCAGGCTCATGATGTTTGTATTGCTTTGTGTAAGCCTTGCTGAACACATTCTCCCTGCCCACTGAACAGACTTTTTTACACCGTTCCTGACCTCTGATATCTCTGTGATATCAATCAATAGCAATATCACCTACTAAACAAAGTAACAGATTGGCGATGTCAGTCTTGATTGTATTTTTTATTATTCACATATTCTGCCAGGAAGCCATAAATATCCTTCGCCAGATATCAAATATCATTTCTTTTTTATATAAACATAAATTTAAAAACCTGTAAAATGCTATATTTTGTAAGGAAGTCATTGTCTAAATTTTGTCAAAACTGATCCCATGGGTTTATTACGTAGCCCCAATATCCATCGCTCATTTTTTGAGATCCCTGCCAGGAGATGTTTTTGTTATTTACTTTTTCTTAACTCCAAGCAAAACCTAAGTAATTAAGCATTTTAATTTATTCATAGCTTCCAGCCAGCAGAACATTAGAGTCGAAACATATTTTAAAAAAAGCTTTTAATTTAAATTGGCCTCTTATGACTCCATTGCTTGTAGTGTCTGATTATTGTTTGCATTCATCACCAGATTGTAGCAGAAATATTGCACTGTGTGTGACTTTTATAGGTGAATGAAAGTTTGACTTGTTTTCTTTTAGGACATAGCTGTGAAGACAGTTTGACATTGTGCTAAATGCTATTAGGTTCTTCTACAGCTCATCTTTCTGGCTGAGTCATGAATGAGTACTTTTATTGGCTGGAATACGAATGTTTATTCGTGTCACATTATGCTGTGAAGTCTCGCAGCGTGATGGGGATGTAAACCACTGAAGGTGTTTTTTATTTTTTTTTAACTGAGGTATCTTCCCGTAAGTGTGGGTGATGAGTTGGCTGACAAGACGTGAGTGGGCTGAAATTAGTTGAAAGTTGAAAGGTTTAACTGAGACTTGCCATACAAGATAGCGGAACATAAACTCCCAGAAAACAAAAAATATATGGAAAAATGATAAGAAATATCGAATTGCTGAATTCCATTGTTAGATACAAAATCTGTGTTGTATGGCCTTTTTAATGCCTAGAATATGTACAAGTGGAATATCTTTATCTAAATAAGATGATAACTATAAATTGCCCATAGTGTGATTGTGTGTGTGAGTGTGTTTCCTGCACTTGGCGGGCTTCCAGGATATCCTCTCCCTTGCACCTTCTGCTTCCTGGGATAGGTTCCAGGTACATCCAGAACCCTGTAATGGTGAAGCAGTTAAGGAAAATGGATTGCTGGATAGATAAAAAAAAAATAACATGAAATGCAATGATTTAATAATTAGGTCAAATGTTGTTTTCCACGCAGCCTGTCCTCAGCATGTCTCTGGTGTACCACAGTGGTATTAAATGCTCTTGTTAAGACCATTGTTGTAAAGCTTTTCCTATGGTGTGTGAACTGGAAGCAAAATTCAGAACTGTCGAAATCTTTTACTTTTGTAAATCTCAGAGATCCTCCCTGCTCAAAAATGAAAACAAAATTTCGTCCCTCATTTTTCACCCCAGACTTCTGTTACAGAAATTGTTATAAAACCTTCTCCTGACAACCTGCTCCTCCACTTTACTCCACCTTGTTTTTTAAAGAAGGAGTAACACTTTACTTAAAGCTGTGATCTATAATGCACTATAGATACCTTCATAATGCATTATAATAGTCATTATTTGAATTAGTAAAGCGTTACAGCATCTTCTACTGAGACTCAAAAGGCATTATAGTGTTGATTAAAATACTTCATAATGCATTATAATGATCAGTATAAGAATTAAGGATGCTTTGTACTGTATTATAAAGGTATCTGTATTGCATTATTGATGACTTTAAGTAGTGTTACTAAACATCCTTCTTTAAAAAATACTAAGGTGAAGTAAAGTGGAGGAGCAGATTAGAGCTCCATAAAGTATTCCTAATGCGTAAACATGGTTATAATCTGTTTTCTCTCTTTCGAAATATTTATAACCATGTTATAATGCTTTATGAATTCATTGTAATGTGTTATGAATGTGTTTATAGATTCTAATAGACGTGACATTCATAGAAAGTGCTACCAGATGTTCTGTAATCTTAGATCTCACAAGAGTCTGCTTTACCTGTAAGGAGTAATAAACATTATTGCTAAACACTCATTATTTATTAGTGGAATCATACCTTCCTGTGGTCATAAACATTAACTGCTTATGGCTTATGGATAAGTTTCCCTTTTTTTTAACACTTTTGAATATAACTTCTGTATTAAACTGTAGCCAGACTTGTAGATAGATGTTACATAATGCATTGAATTTGGATGTCCAGATCTCCTGCATTCTGGACAAAGACATTTTGGCTTTTCACAAACAAATCATTTGTAATAGGCCAAATATAATTCTCCCAGTGCAATTTTGTTTTCATTCCATGTTACTTTCTCAAAGTACCATTTTTTCTGTTTGGCAGAATAATTGAATTATCTGTCGAGTTTTTATTTAATTTTCATAAATTAGGCTTTGATCTAAATGCTTCGTGGCTTAATCACAACTGCATTAATAGAGTTCAAAAAGAATATGTAGCCAAATAATTGTGTTAATGAATGTGCTGTTACTCTTTGTGACAGTAATTGCTAAGGACTGAATAAACATAGTGAAATGCAAATGAACATAGTTTAAAAAGAGAACTAGGAAAATATATTTTGCTTCTAATGTATTTTCATGTTCAGTTCATTGTGCTTTATTTTCTTTATGCTTGTATAAACACGGGATACCTGCTGAAATAAACAGCATAGACCAGCATAATTTTCATGCTGCTCTATTCTGGTTAATGCTGTTTGGTACTGGTTTGGTGCTGGTGTATCTGGTGGACCAGCATAGTTGTGCTGGTCTACCTGCACATGAAACCAGTCGACCAGCAATGTTTTATTAATGATGCTGGTCCACCAGCACTAAAGCACAACATATGCTGATATAACCAGTATGCATTATGCTGGTCATGCTGGTCTATGCTGTCTTTTGCAGCAGGGATGTAGTTAATTATGACCTAAACATTGTTCTCATTTTTTATGACTATACCTGGCAGGTTTAAAGAATAGTATCAGTTCCCTAAGACTATAACTCTTACCGATTCGATTTCTGAAGCAAATCCAGCAGTTGGCTAAACCAAGCTGCAGCGGTCAGAATGTTTTCTTTTCATTGCTCAGTGACACACTGCATAGAAAATCCGCATCACCTCATAGCTTCTGCTGGATTACAGCTAATAAGATAGCTTGTGCTTTTTGTTTGCGTCTAATCATAAGCAGTCGGCGTGTACTTAGCATTAATGATGGATTTTCAGTGGTAATTAGCAAACAAGTTACTCTAACATGAAGAAGTTTCATCAATGTGAGTAATATTACAAGGGACAATCTTGTGTTGAAACCCAAATTTACTATAGATACTGCTATCTTTGTGTATACTGAAATACCTTTATCGATCCATCCATTCTCTGTAACCGCTTGTCCTATTCATGGTCGCAGGGGGTCTGGAGCCTATCTTGGAGGCTATGGGGGCAAGACAGGGAACAACCCAGGATCAGGAGCTAACCCATCTCAGGGCAAACTAACACACCACTCAGAAACCTTTATCTTGTAGTGAATATGAGAAGCGGCAGCCTGTAGATCTCGGTTTCTTTTGCCGCTGATTAAGTCGAGTATTGATTCTGGACGGCAGCTCAGCCGTGCTCTCTGCTCACACCTACACGTATGGCCTCTGAAGTGCTTCTCGACCACTGCAGGAGGTGTGAAAATCTCAAATACCGGTTGATGGTTATTTCTAAGGTCTGCATCATGACAGACGCCTGGCAGGCATGAGGTGGGGGGAAGGGGGGGGGGGGGGCAAGGGGGGGGGGGGGG
>JAODJW010000026.1:18442909-18453650 GCA_026777045.1 Hyperopisus bebe
GGGGGGGGGGGGGGGGGGGGGGGGGGGGGGGGGGGGGCAAAAGTGGTGGTGAGGGCTGGTTCACCCTGCTTGTTTGCATTCGAGTTCTTTGGCATATTTTTATGGAATTTCTATGCGGTAGAACTTCTGAAGGCCGACTGGTTAATGTTTTGTGTCATTGGCTGTTATAATGCCTTTTATCCATTGTCAAGGCCCCCCATCCATCGAATACGATATGTTCTGCGACGGGGGATGGATAATATAATGCACCCATTATGCAACAAACAGTGTCAGGCTGTCAGCTTCTCCAGTGCTTCTGATCAAGCGGCTTATGCGTGTGACTGTGTTTCTAACGAGGAACGAGGTCGGCTTCTGCTGTCGCAGAGCCAAGTCCGACGATGTTCTCCTCAGATTAAATAATGACAAAGTACTCGGCCATGGTGAGCGTGATTGTATCCGGGGGCCACATTGTGCACCTTCGCCCCATTGTGCGATAGTTCTTGTTGATGATGTCATGGAGGGTGGTATGGTGGTCAGTACTGTCGCCTTGCACCTATGGGACCAGGGTTTGAATTATCATAATTATGAAACCCGGCTTGAGAGCTTTAATCTCTTTTAGACCTGCTGCCACTATCCATCACTCCATAGCTACTTATCTGCCGCAGGGTGGAAGTGAGTGCGAGACAGGAGACACCCCGCATGGGACGACAGTTTGTAACAGGGCACATAATTACATGCACAGTCAGGCACTAGGGGCACCCCAGAGACACCACTATGCCTATGTGGACTGTGGGAGGGTGTCCGAGTTCCCAAAGCAAACATACAAACATAGACCCGCCCGCCACCCTGGATGTGTGAGACCGCAGTGCATAACCACTGACTGCTAACCACCGTGCCAAAGCTGTTATAATTATTATTTTCCAAATGACCATTTAACTGATTAGCTAGAGCTCAGCACAGGTTTGCTTTTTTTATTTAACTGGGTATGTTAAATTCAAGATGTATGAAATATGTATCTCAAGTACCATTCTCCAGAGCACAACAGTAGGCACCCCCCCCCAGCCCCCCCAGGCGAGGTGAACTGGAAAGCTGCCACCTGCTGTCCAGACTTGGTTAAACGCCTACGTCTTCTTCTGAGACTGGAGGTGAGGGGGCCGCCTTCTGTTTGCCTTTAAGGCATCCAGCCGTGACAGGGTCGTCACGGACGGACGGCCGCCTATTCCCCCCTTCCGGCCCCCCACCCTGTGCGAGTAGCGATCATGACAGGCAAGCGAGGTACCATGGAGCAAAACTCCGGAGGAGAGCCCAGCATTAAAAGAGCCCTGTTACCATGGAGACCTACAGCCGCGCATATCAATCCAGCAGAGGGAGTAAATTATGATTGGTTCCTGTGGAGTGTTTGACAGGCTCCTTAAGTGGAATATGGCAACTTGTCTGTTCAAAGAGATACTCAAACACCATTTCAGTGGAGTGTTGCTTGCAAATGTTTGATATTTACAAACAGTGCTCCACATCCATCACCCAACCAGTTATCCAGGATATGGTCAAGGGTGGAGCCTGGTGCACAGGGTACGTCCTGGATGGATGACAGTGCACCACAGTGCAGGGACTCGCACACAATCAGCACGCTCTGGGGAGCCTCAGGATTTGCATTGGTCTGGACTGGAAGAAGCCTCGTACAAACGCAGGAGGAACATGCGAATCACACACACACGCAGCCAAGGGCAGGAACTGCACCCCAGCCATGGCGGTGTGAGATCCAGTGAGTCACTTTACTGCATGCACACAATGTATCACATTCTACATCAATCCCAGAATCCTCATTTGGATTATCATTGCTTCATAGCAGGGTCGGCGCTATGGGGGGGCATTCGCAGACCCCCCCCAAATTTCATCTCTAACAAATGAGGGCAAGTGTCAGTCCGGGTAGGGGATGGACCATTTACATTTTTTTCTGTTGCACATTCAAACCTGTGACTTTGAAGTCTAATCTGAACTCTGACCTCCTCCTTGGAACGAAATCTTGAGTTTGCAGAGAATAAGGCGAAGCGTTATTGAGCTCCAGTGCACTCAGTCTACTGCTGAGATCACTCCTCCATCACGTATTAATCTAAAGTATTGCTACAGAACAAAGTACAAAGAAGTGCAATGAATGTCAGAAAGTTACAGGCATATTTCACATAATGCATGTTACTGAAGGCTGATATATAATTCTGCATGGCCAACTTTTTATAACTGATATATTTTTTTTCTGAAGGTCAGCACAGTCATTTGCGAATACAATTTTTGTTGAATTGTCAGTCCATGTGTTTTTTCCTCAAAGGATTTAATATGAACTTGCCAGCGAGTCCCATAAGCAACATCCACACAACTTAAATAAGACCTTTACCTTTATCATTCATTCAAGATGGTAAAATGTTGGTTGATTATATGTTTCTTTTTGCAAGATCTCTTTTTCTGTTCATCTATATGTTATTCTAGATGTCATCTTTTCTGATTATTTTAAGTTATATACTAGGGTAAGATATTTAAACCAATCTGGGAGACATCAATCTAAACTCAACTTTTAGATGATTAACGAGCGACTTTCAAGAGATTAGTCCTAAACAGGAGACAGTGAAATCCTGAGGTTTACACTGAAGCTTTGCGAGATGGCAATCCATCGAAAATCCCCAGGGGAATCTGAAAACTGTAACAATACTCAAGGAAGCCTGTATTTCACATAATGCCAAGTTTCCCTGGGGAATCTCAGAATTGTAATGATACCAGTATTTTCTTTTTTTTTTTTTGCCAGGCTTTCGAAGCACTTAAATCAAAGGCACCCTGTATGCTATATCGACTTCAGTCCCTGGAGCTGGAACAGAATTATCTAGAAGATGGACAGATGTAGTACTGATTTCGACTTTGTGACCGAGTGCATCTCAATTCTTATTTTTATGCACAAGAATGGCAACAAAGGGAGTGATATTGAGTCTTTGTTAACCAGGCTGTTAATGGTCGATGTCTTTACGAGCTCTGTGTGCTATTGTACATCACTGAGGAAATTTTTTAAGTATTTTTTTGCATGCCACTTTTTTTTTAAACAACTGAGTTATTTGACAGCGTTGATGAACTTATGCATAGTAGTGGAAAAAGGGTGGGAGCAGGAAATCTGCAGTCTTCATTTTTTGTGGCTCACCAAATTGGGCAATGTGATAACAACAGGATGGCCGTGGGTTCAAATCCAGGCAGTGTGCATAAATTGAAACCTTTTCCTCTGCTGTAAATTGCTTTGGATAAAAGTGTCAAATAAAATGAATATAGTACCCTGGGGGTGATCTGAGAGAGTCAGACCTAAATAAAGCCCAGAGCAGCTAAAAGGGCCAATCACTTGTAATATTAGGGTTAAGTAATATTAGGTGGACAAAATGGAAAAAAGTCACAGATGTTTCTGTCTGACAGATGTGATGGGCTGCTTATTCTGGGATTTCTTTCTTTCCACTGCAAGGCTCTTTTTCTGTCCTCGAGCGAAATGAAGAGACCTGACATCTTGCAAAACTCCCCCTCAGAGCAGCAGTAGGATGATGTTCTGGAAATGTCAGAATCTGCAGCATCTTTCGTGACACCAACCAAGATGTGTGAAGCAAGCCGCAAGGTGAGCAATACCCCGAGGGTTTAAAAATTCTAGTTCTCCATCCATCCATCCACCCATGCATCCATCCACCCATTCATCCATCCACTCATTCATCCATCCATCTATCCATCCCTACACTCATCCATCTATCCATCCATCCATCCCTACACTCATCCATCTATCCATCTATCCCTACACTCATCCATCTATCCACTCATCCATCTATCCATCATCCATTCATCCACCAACTTTTAGTATCCACTTATGCGATTATGGGACAAAGGCAGACCCAAACCCTCTCTGAGAATCGCAGGGCTAATGCTGGACATACCCTAGAGAGAATGTTACATGGTGTCCACACACTACTGCCAAGTCAGAGTCACTAAAATCACCTGTATTTGCACTGTGGGAGGACACCCACATTGAGAGGGAAAAAAACACAAATTGAACATGCAGGGAGCCAGATCCGCAATCAAGCCCACAAGCCTGGGGGTGTGAGAGCATGGTGCTACTCAACAAGCCGCTGTTCTGCTAAAACAGAGAGAAGTTATGCAGCTGGCTCCCTCCCAGTCACCTGCCCCCAGCAGCTGAACCAGTAACCATCACTCATGCTCAGCTGCAGTCATTCACAGAAAAGCCCCTCAGAATTAATCTTACTCTTTTTTTCTTTAGGTACCCTTGGTTTATAGGGTTAGTACAGGATTTTCTTCTTTGAAGAAGCTCATGGAATATTTCAGTCTATTGTTTCAGATTTTTTGTTGGTTTTCTATAAAAATGACTAAATTGATTCATTTTGTGGCAGACGTGGTACATTAAAAATGACTGATTGTGGGATGCTTGGACCTTTAAAGTGATGTGACAGAAGTTTTTTTCTGATATTCAATACAATTCAATTAATTTTTATATAGCACCGTTCACAAAAAGTGTCACAAGGCGCTTTGCATGGGTGTAATACAGGGTTCCTGATTTCCGGTCCTGGAGGGCCAGAATTCAACATAATTTGCAGATTTCCCTGCTCAAACACATCTAACTCAGCTAAGTACCAGGTTTAGTTGGTGTGTCTAAGCAGGGGAATCTGGTTCTCCAGGACCGGAACTGGGTAACCCTGCTGCAATACATTCCTACAACATTTGTATACAATAATTCAAAAACAGAAAAAATAGGCCTTTTTATTTATCGTTTTGTTCTCGAAAACATTTTGAGGATATTCTGACCTAATACATCCTGGATTATAGTGCGTAAACTGGCCTCTGTGTGTGGAGTTTGAATGTCTTACTCCTGCTTGCGGGTCCTTCACATACTCAGACTTGGTTTAAGTTTAGGTGATCATGTGAGATTATGTGTGATGGACATACCAACCACGATGTTCCCTGCTCCTGCTTCCTGAGCTGAGGCCCGGGCTTGCTATGACCCTGCAAGATGGCTGTGAAGTCTGGATGGATGTGACAAAGCATCACGTACCAAGCGGGGTGCCGCCTGGTAATAAGGACGTTGCCACGTGTCATACTGTCGGTCTTCACTCATAGGGTGATGTCAGAGTCGTACCATCCATCTTTGATCACCTGGTTAGTGATGTCATGTGCCAAAAACAGAAGGCCTCAGTGCACGATAATTTAATTGTGTTTCATGTACATCTGCTGCTACTAGTCAAGAGTGCTACAGTATACAGTATATACTTGTTGTCCCACAGAGAGACCCTTTAATTTGAGGAACGCCCCTCGTGATTTCGTACCTGTACTCTGGAGAAATGGGATTACACCTCAACTTATCAAGTTACCAACTTATCAAGAATTCATGTAATTGATGTAAGCATTGAACTACTCATTTTATAGATTAACGTGTTTGTGCCTGATCAGTACTCAGTGTGATGATAAATTTATTTGTTGATTTTACTGAGTGGGAGGGAGATTCGTCAGCTTTGTTCTGACTAATTCAGTGAGGGAGAAAATTTATTGTCGAATGCTTTTCAAGAACTTTTACGCCTAAAAATATGGAAACTTTTGTGTAATTATATAGAAATGAAAATACATAGAATTACAATTATATGGAAAAGAAAATACAACAAATGGGGAAATATTTCTTTAGTCAGTTGATCAAAGTTTAATGCTTTAGATGTTGACTGAATAAAGTTTTTCTATTTGTGTGCTGCCCAAGTATCCAGCAGCTATATGTATTATCCGGATGTTAAACATAACTGTAACCATATCTACAACCTTAAAGGCTAATCTAAACCTAACCCTAACAGCTATCCTAACCTAACACTAGGTATAACCCTATTATCAACCCCAGCCCTAGCTCTAACCCTAATCCCAATCCTAATCCTAATCCTAATCCCAGCCCAAACACCAATAGCAAGCCTCACCCTAATCATTGCACAAACCCAAATAGTAACCTAACACTAACCTTAGTTCTTCTCCTAAGCCTAACCAAAACCCTAGCTCTAACCCAAAGAGCAAGCTTTAACCCTAGCAAGCCTTAACCCTAACATTACAGACAGAGGCGAAAAGTTCAAATCCAGAGAGTACAAATCCAGGCCAAGGTTTTTTTTCAACTAGCCAGTTGAGTACTCTGTGAGCTCTTTATACTCACTCGGTCTTTTGAAACAACACCTTAGCCTGGATTTATACTTTATATTTGACCTACAGTTCCCTATTTGTGAGGACATTTTAATGAAAAACTGATTTCATGGACTAACACAGCTTTATCTTGCTGTCACCCATCTCACAAATCTAATCCCAATCTTTAAATCCTTATTAAAACCAGACTGTGCTGCCTTTAAGGATGTAGAGATAAGCCTTGGATGAATTAATGTATTTGTAGGCATTTTGTTTTTATGACCTATTATGATTCATGTTATCTCCATCTTTTGACACATTTTTTACTTGTGTCTTTTAATCTTCTTTGAGTCCATTTCAGGCTTTGCCTTGCCAATCAGCATGTATCCCCCTGAACAGGATGTTGTGCCAGGATTTTTCTCCATCTCTAATCATAGCTCAGTTAATATACCGTCATGCTGTGATCAAGGCAAGCCTGCTTGCAGAAGCTATATATCCCTTTCAAGAATAAACTAATTGGACAGAGACATAGTATACAGTCACAAAGGGGACATTATCATAATTTGGACAAGAGGGAGGAACTCAGTGATCTACCATCGCTAGTTTGGACTGGTGGGCATTGAGGGCCACAGACTCCAGCCACTTAGCTGTAACAGTGCTTTCAAAAGGTTATCACATAATAAGGATATGTCTGGTGTAAAGTTCTTCAACAGTAAAGCCTCTAGAATGCAGGACCCGAGAGTCGGGCGTCTAAAGAGGAGCCTGTCAGAAAACAAATTTGTTCCTGCTGTCTCTCTAGGACAGCACATGCATCCTGGACTCTGGGTACCTGTCCCTCCATAAGAGAACCCAATATTACCTTTGCCTCTTCTTTGTTCTGTGCCAATAAGTATCTTGCCACATCATATATCAGATGGAAGGGCACCACTGTGGAAAAACCCTCAAGAAATTACAAACATTAAGGAACTTGGACTAACCCGTAGTTAAACTCTGCAGTTTATAGTTTGTAGAGGATGGCTTTTTTTTCTACGTAGCGTTTTTGTTTATAGTATGCCATGTCTCCTGTCAAGTTTAAGAAGAAACTCACACATACTGTATTATCTTCTGCAGGTCAGTTAAAATGATGGAGCATCTCAGATTTGTTTGAAGTACTGATTTTTTTTTAATTAACACCAAGATGACTTTCTTCAGATGGTGCAAAATGCTGAGAATTCAATATCGTGCCTGTAGTAAATAACGTGCTATTATCACTATGAATGTAGAAGAGAACTGGATGAGAAAGAACCATTATTTCTGAGTTATTGTAGTGGGAACATAAGACAGCTAATCATGGAAATTATTATGCTGTTTCAAAAGGTTATTTTTCAGTTCTTCTCCCCAAAATCAGTATCCATTGAGACAGGAGATCTCCAATATGATTAGCACAGCACCAACAGCACAGCAAATGAATGTCATTTTTTCTAGAGTTCATACAGGGTGTTTCATGCTGCCTGTCTCTCCGGGGACTCTTCTGCTAACAAAAGGAAAGATCAGTCATGGGGATGGGCAAGGGCGATACAAATACGGGGAAACCTTCCCCAAGAAAGGAAAGAGCTGGTACAAAGCAAAAAGCTAACACTGGCTAATCTGTCAAGAAAGAATCGGGTTTAGCGTAATTGATAGGCTTCCGATGTATCTGGTATTGATGATAATGAAGATGACGATTACTGAAATGGTAGAGAGAAGAATGAGATGCTCTGTATGCCAACATAGCTGGATAACGGGTATGTTCAAACCCTCAAAACCACTGCCACTATACATCTGTCATTGCTTTTGTAAGTGCAGAGCCTTTTCATTCAGGAGGATCTAGGGCTGGAGAGCATTGAAGAGACAGAGAGAGACAGGGATTACCTTGTAGAGGCGTTGCAACCAATTGGGGGGGGGGGGGCTTGTCATGAATGATTGGCCCACACACAAAGCAACAGCCAGTGGCCCTTACAGATTGTTCCTACAGGTGGAACAGGACCAGCTGCCATGGTTTTCCATCATGGTTTTCTGTCAAAGAGGGTAAAATAACCACAAGGACTCTGTACATACTCTATATTCATTGGATTATCTGAATCAGTAAATTAGGCATTGAGACCTGCATAAATCACCGAAAAAAGACTTTGTATGGATGATGGATAATAGAGAACATGAATGTGGCACCCATTTTTAAATGTTTATTTGTCATTTTAGTCTGATGGCCAGATGACCCAAGGCTTTTGCAGTAATTAAAATGTGCATTTGTCAGACCTACGTGAAGAGGGTTTGTGTAGAGAGTACTTTTTGTTTGAAAGAACTGTGAAAATTTTCAATAAAATAAGACTGAAGTATTTTGCTTATATTAATACTTCAACTGTATGCCAATATTAATTGTAAACGTTAATATTTATCCTATTATAGCATTAATGTAATACAACATGTGCCATTTGATAGTGATATTTTGCATTTCAAATGTATCAGAAAAAATACCACTAATGAAAATCAGAAGGTCCTGATTAATATCAGATTTTAGGCAAATTCCAGTGACTTATTGAAAGCAAATAATGTATGAATGCATTTTTTAATTTTTCTCGCAAACTCTTTGCAAGACGTCATCTTTACCTCAGACCACTTCGTAAACCCTTTCTAATAAAGGATCATTAAACGATTAACAGCAGTTTGTTTTGAAATGTACTTTATGCATGTACTGTCTGACCATGTTTTGAATAACTGACGGCAACTTTTCATCCTGGGCTTTACAATCCAGCCCACATGCCGCTTGTGAAACAGAAGCTGTTTATGCTGTCGTCATGCTAATTACAGCCTGTCGATTTACAAAGCTACACGCAGAGGTACCTCTCAGAAACCCTTTAACGGAGAGATATTGTGAGGGATATTTTGGACTCTTTTTCAAGCGTCAGCAAGCAAATGCTACGTGTGCCAGCGCTTTGACTTTCAAGAATGAGTGTAATCTACAATCAAAGCTGACACTCATAAAAAAGCATGTTAACGCCTTGAGGGGATGAATTAGCGGAGTGACGACCTGTGAACAACTAAAGTGTGTAGGGTGCCGACGCCTCCGCTGTCGAGGACGGACGACGCCGACAATGGAAATTGACAGTCGCCAAAGTTGCATTAACACCCTGCCAAAAACATATTAGCATCAATATAACCCGTGAATGATGGAAGTCCTGTTTTTCCAGCCATGTTCCATCACATGGCACAAGGTGATGCTAGTCTTCAATACATCAGACTAGCTACCAAATACGATTGGCCCAGAAAGAGTCTGTCATCTCCTAGGAGACGCCCGAGACCTCTGTCACCTGAGTTTGGGATGCTGTGAATTATGCATGCCTATTATTCTTGTAAATAATAAGAAGAGATGCATTCCTTTTAAGTTAATCAAAAGAACTGACAGGAACATGAAGGACCCTAAGTTTTCATACAAGTGAAGCAGAGTCTCCTGGACTTGAATTTGGGATGCAGATGTCCAAAGAAGGAGAAAAACACTAACTCACAGTTCTGCCAGTTACTTCAGCCGTCCATTTTGTCTAGGGTGACCACCTGATCCATGTCAGTGGGGACACTATGAGCTACGACAGGGTTTGTAAACTACCATTTCAATCAAAATGACCAGGATTTCACTTTAGTAAAGAGTTCTTAGAAGGCTGATTGGTCGGTCTCCTATAACCATGCATGTGTCACTAATGTTAATGGGAATCAGCTGGATGAGTCTTTCAATCATGGAAACAAATCAGTAAAGGCACAGGAAGAATTGGACTAATTAGCTGAGCTCAGGAGCCTAAGAGTTTTAAAGTAGTTTGTGAAACCTGAAGTAGCTCAAAGTGTCCTCTCTGACAGGGATTAGATGGTCACACTAATTTTGTCCTAGGTCGTGGGGGTCCAGAGCCTATCCTGGAAGCTACGACTGCAAGGGAGAGTTACTTCACATCTTACAAATTACCTTGCGATCTGAGTGCATAACTCTCCGTCTTACATGACAAGGATATGTTCCTCAGTAGTTGCAATTTTATAATCCTAATACTCAAAAAAAGAGATAATGCCTAGGTAGCTAAGATGAAACAGGTGTATTTTTCATCCATTAGTATTTTTAACTGCCTTAATCTTGCTTTCAATTTGTTATGTTTTGTGTCGCTTCTATATTATTTCTTTGCTGCCTTTTCTCAGGCTGCATTTAATACCGCAGGCTCTGCTCAATTTGATCCAATTTAGCACATTGGGTTCCAGTCTTGCAGAAAAGGCCCTCATTCTGTAAAAAGGGAGGCCCTTTGATCACCCGATGTCCGCTGCAACGTGCCGTCCCTTCTGGGGACCTGCTGTGAGGCTCCCAGCGACCGGGCCGGGCCTCGTATGTAGGTTCTGCTCTCTAGCCTGTTATTGTTGCAACAGCTGTTCATTATCACCCCCCTCCCCCCCCCCCTCGGAAAAGCCAATGGCCCTAATGACAGTTTTGGCCTTGCCTTCGACATCAGGCATACTTAATGAAACACAGATCCTCTCTCTCCAGCCTCGATGTTCTGTCACAGTGGCGGCTGGTCATCAATCCCGCCTCCTCCACACCCCCCAAGCC
>JAODJW010000026.1:18453659-18509157 GCA_026777045.1 Hyperopisus bebe
CTCCCCAAAAAAAAAACAGTCACACCATGACCCCCCCTTCCCAATTCCCCTAATAGCATGCATCTCTGAGTCCCTGGACATGCCAGCTCTGTTGAAAATCCCAGCGAATCAACTGATGACCCATAATCCTGAAAACAGGCACAGCGATGACTGGACACAGCTCTGTCCCAGACATTTATCCAATCATGTGCAATTTCATTTACCAACGCCTACATATATTTTTAGAAATGCCCCAAAAGCTATTGCTACTTAACATTTGGAACAAAATGCTGTTTTTTCAGTTAATGTATATGTGTAGTCCCCGGGTTAAGAACGTCCAACTTACGGATGACTCGTACTTACGAACGGACTGCCATAAAGTCTAGTACATAAAGAATTTGCATTAAATACATTGCATTGGTGATAATGAACGCACGCGATACTTGTGATGCTTGTGAAATTACTTAAAACAGACTTGGGGAATGGATGTCGTTTGTAACCGGTGTAATGCCTGTAATCCAGATTATATATTATTTACTGGTGAATTTAAAAAGATGGATTTGATCCACGTTGTTCAGAAACAGAACTAGAGATATACGTACAGCAAAAGCATCCCTTTGAAGAAGGCCCTGGGAAAGGAATGCCCTATACATACTCTCATCTTCTCAGCTACCTGCTGATTGTCGCTCGTAATAGCAACCTCAGTGTCACTAGAAATGAAGAGCTAGCTTTGGTCCTCAGATCCAAGGCCGAACTATGCGGCCCCTGACCCGTCGGTCTGGGGGACGAGGCCAGCTTTGCCAGTCTGGGCTTTGCCGATCCCTTGGAGGTGGAACTGGATGCAAACAAAGTAGAAAATAATGACAAACTACATTACGGGAGGCCGTGAAAACCTGAAAACAGCTTTATACAAAATCAATCGCCTGGCAGCTTGGGTGCAAAAATATAGATTTTTTTATGGTTTTTTAATGGACACTCAACGGGAAATTAAGGGTTAGTGAGGCGAAGTAAAAACGGATGGATAGCCCCAGTCGGAATTTCTTTGCCGATTCTTGCACCACGGCTGAATGAAATGATGATAAAAGAGGTATAAAAGAGACTTGCGGGCCACGCAAAGTCACTTTTCCAATATTATTCTCATGCAAGGAAAGGAGAGTGAACGGCCACATCAGTACATTGTGTATTCCTTTCTTTCACACTGACGGCTTGCAGATAATCGGACAAATGTTTTCATTTTTTGGTTTTATTTTTGTATGGCTGTTGCGTAAAAGCTCACTAGACGCTGGCTGAATCCCTGAGCCCAGACCTGCAATTTCAAACAGTCAGCTGTATACCCTCGGTGCAAAGCTATTGATTTTTGCACATTTTTTAATGCATGTTTTATTGGTTTTTCCCTCAATTTTAATTTAGTTTGTTTATACCACTTTAAAGGTATTGCTTGTCTCAGAGGATATAGCCTTATATGAACAACTTTGCCTACCTTGTTCTTCTGGTTTGGAATAGAATATTTCTCTATTACGTGATAAAGATTTCAGCCCCAAAATGCATGTTTATTTAATGGCTTGGTAAGGAGGTGGTATGTGATTGGAAGGTTGCTGGTTCAAATCCTAGGGTTGGGACAGTGATTTCAGTGTTGGTCCTCTGAGCAAGGCCCTTAACTCCCCTGTCCCAGTTGTCTCAAAAATGAGTGTCACTTTGTATAAAGGCATCTGATCAACATAAAAAATGAAGCTAGCAGCTCACTGGAGAACTTGACCGCATACTTTTCAGTCTGGGACGGATCCTCCAGGACCGCCCATTCAGTGATTGCTGTCTGCTGCAGGGGGTCTGGGGGGGTGGGGGGGGTCATGACCCTGTCGTGTGGCAATTCAGGGACAGGTCAAACTGTCAAGGTGGCCCCCGTGGAGCAGACGGTGTCCGCACTCTGATTCGTGTGGGGAGTTGGCGCCTCCCTGGCATGAGGCCCCCATGAGACCCCCGTAGGTCACGCCCCCCCCAACCCCCCCCCACCCACTTCATCACTGCCATGGGATGCTCTTCTTGGGGATTGTTACTTGCAGCCTCCTCTGCTGTCTGTTGCCCCTGTGCCCACCCTGACCGCTTAAGATATGCAAATCTCACTGCTTTTATTAGCATAACCTATCCATGGTGTCAGGGGCCCAGCACTGCAGGAGGGACTCTTAATTTGAAAAGCCGCAAAAGCCATTCATGGTATTAAAGAATTTAACAAGCTGTCATACCGCATCGTAAAACTGCATATTGTGCTCTTAGGTATAAGACTGATTATATACTTTGTTTGAATATTTGCTCTTCTGGTGAACTTATCTCATTGGTACAAAAGAACATTAACGTTTTAATCTCATATATGCAGTACAATCGTAAATAGACAATTAACTCTTTCAACTCATTGGTCTTTTTTTCTTGTAGGTTTCTTTGCGTTCTTTATTTTTTCATTCTTTTTAGTATTACAGCACATCAGTGCCTGGAATATAATCTGTTAAACTGAACCATAAAACAGGTAGTAATGGCTTTTCCATAAAATTGCTTTCGTGTAGACTAAAAGGCTGTTCCATTACCTCCGAATCCTCCGGGTACGAAGGGGTGACGACGAGGATGAGAAAGAATTAGAATGTGCTTTAGGGATTTGATACAGAAACATTCCAAGGTTAATTTCACAAGTTCAGAGCTATTAATGCTGGATGCTGCCCCCTCCCTATGTTGTTAAAGGGGAGGGGGGTGTCCATGAAGTATCTATATCTTTCTATAATGGCCACTCTCCCTTTTTTTTTTGATAGCCGAGTTTCTGGCTGACGACGGCATTTGTGTAGCTAAATGTAGCACAGAGAAGCATCTCTCCTCTGCTAGTTGCCAAGACAGCCCCCTTTTTTACGTGTCAGCGCCTCACAAACACGGCTGTGCGAGAAGATGGACCAGAACCCCTCATTTCCTATGGTCCGCTACGTGCTCATTATGTGCAACTGCGAGACACAAGGCCATTGACTGCTGGTGTGGCCCCAGTACGGCGCTTTGATCTTCCCATGCTAACGTTTCTTTAAATAAACACAAAAAGAAACCTCTCGAACATTTGCTTTTTGTATGGGGAAACAAAAAGAGAATAGATTTCAAGTGTTCTTTTGTTATAATTCTTAAGAAGGGAGGCGCAGTGGTGCACTGGATTGTTCTGTACCCATACACATCCAGTGCCGAGGGAATAAATCCTGACACCAGTGTGTGTGTGTGAGTGCAGAGTATGTGAAGTTTCCCTCCTGAAGTTCCAAAAACATGCAGTTAGGTAAATAGGCCTCTCTGTATGGCCAATCACGCCTCTGTATATTTTCCTAAAATATGTCATTATGACTTCACTGCCCAAGCACATTAACTCACATGTATCATAGTCCAGCCCCTAATATCTTATATGTATTTTATTTTATTTATTTATTAAATGTTATTTTTCTTCCTGGTCGCCTATTTTTACTTTTAAAATCTTATTGCTGGCTCTTCTTACTCTGCTTATTCTTTTTACTGCACCGTCCAGGAGTGACTTAGGTAAGATGTCTCACTGCATAACGTGTATGTGACAAATAAAGGATCCTGAATCTTGAATAAAGTTCAATATTTGGTACCATGTCCTGTAGTTCTTCCCATAGCATGTAAGTGTGTGGCCTGCACTGGCTTGGCGTCCCATCTAAGGTTCCCTCTGCCTTATTTCCGGGTGCTGTCGGGTACCGGCTCCAGACTCGACACCACAGTCCCATCCCAAATAAGCAGAGTATCGATGGATGTGTGATTATCGAGAGCCATTTTCCAAAACAGTGTTAGAAGGAAATTGTCTCCTCTGCCTTCAGCGGAGGTAGATTTGATGCAGTAAATAACAGGCCTCCCTGCATCATTCACATAAGCAATCAAATGCTCACCCATAAATGTTCTTCGGGCAGATGTATCAGGAGCAGGTTCTGGAACGTGGCGTCTGCTACTTTGGCCGAATCACATATCTAATAGAGAAGGTTCTCGGAGTCTAGAGAGCCCCCCCAACGCCTCAGCCTACTGAGACTCTAACCCATTATTCTAATCGCCATATTGCTATGATATCCATTATTCATGATACCCTTCCTATCAAACGAATGATTTGGCTGGGAGAGATTTTAGACATGTCTGCAAGTTATGGAAATAATTAAAGGTCCAGTAGACCCCTATTTCCTAACCCTCTGATTTTGTAAGAGTACATCTCATCCTTTCGCTCTCAAATGTGACTTGGCAAACTGGCAGAGCAGATGCCTGGGGGGAATCTGTTACCAGTTAGGACCGTTTTCACGTTTCCTTACCTGTTTATTTATATAACTGGGCTAGAGTCAACGGTGCCGATAAAGATCCGGAAATTTCCCGCGACATGGTCGCGTTCGTTCTCATGTGGCCCGGGGGCCCCTTTCTTTATTCTTTTTCCTCCTTGTCGATCTTGCAACTGGCACCCTTTTATCACCGAGCCGCCGTTCCAGGGCCCACGCAGTGAGCGGCCTGGGTTTCCGGCATCTGGGACCGCGGACCCGCCGCGATCGATGCTGCCCCCGGGACTCCGCCGTGTCGACGGGCTTTGTGCTTTCAGCATCGCCCAGACACCGCGAGGTCTGGTTTTCTCGTGGACCACTTTGCCTCCCCTTCCCCCCAGTCTCATTTCATGGCAACATGCAAGTATAATCTCTCTGAGCTTGCCGAACATATATATGGGCGCCGTGTATGCTCTCTATGCTGCCGGTTGAAGGTTACGATCTACCAAGAGGCTCTCGGCACAGAATCGTGGAAGCCATTTGCTTCAGCACACCTGAGTCCAGTTAAGAAGCTGTCCCTGCACATGATGGCTTAATCAGCTTCAGAGTCTTAAAGGGAAATCGTGCTGAGTCTGTGTCTTAGCCTTCTTGCCACAAATTAAGGATTTCCTAGATGGCACGTCCCCTGCCTCTACCCCAGATGCTTCTGGTTTGGTGGCCTGGTTACTTACAAAGCAGTACTGTTGCCTCTCTCTCCCAAGGTCGCAGGTTGGAATCCAGTCTCAGACCTCCATCTGTGTTTCCCTTGCATTGTCTTGACAACTATGGTCTCCGCCCTATAATAATAGATGAATAATGCAGCCAATCGTCAGTGCTCTTAGTCTGAGTGTGTGTCCATGGTCTACGATGGGCAAGGGTCCCCCTGTGACTTGGCCTTCCCAGGGTAGAATTCAGCCCACAGCAGCCCTGAGTGGCTACAGATGAATACTCATGGTTTGCCTGTTTGCATAATTAATGCATCATTAGATCCAGGTCTCCCAAATGATATGGAGAAGGTATCAAAACAAAGCAACATTTTCTTCTGCAAGCCTGTGTGTTTTTAGCAGAAGCTGTGGAGGAAAACGAATTAAAATATTTCATTAGCTGTCCCTGAAAGGTTCGTTAAAGATCGTAGAAGATCAAAGTGTCTCCATCTCCCAGCGGCTCGTCTCTGTGAAATGAAACGATGAAAATGAATGGCATGTCTTTATCGCACATTCGTACCATGAGAGACGCAGTTGACTAGTAAACCTCTGAGTCGGTCCTGAACTCATGCTTCACGGCGAGGCTGGATCAACAGCCGGTGTGATTGGCACCGACGTGCTGAAGATCAGACGCAAAAGCCACACAGGAATGGTTCAACACTTCCTACTGTCACTGAGTCTGGCAAGGGGACCTGAAATCGGCCACGCCTGAGGATTAAACGAAGGAAATTGTCAGTGAATAATTCATGAGCACTGAGGTAGGAGGCAGTGTTCTGTTTTATTTATTTATTTATTTTTTAATACTTGCAACATCTAATTGGAATCTGGAAAAGCAGTTTAAACTTGGACCTACTCAAACATGTGGTTAAAATTGTGTCTGTGGTTATGGGGATTATCTATACATCTGTCAGTACAGAGCTGTTGTGAGCTTGGAGCTTGTCTTAGGCAGCACAAGGCACTGGACTCTTACAGTCCATCCCTTTTACATTTATTTTTATCTAGCAGGTGAGGCAAATAGCACATTACAAATACGTGCTTTTAAGGAGTCGAATAGGCTGACTTTCCAATGAATTGCCAGGTACAAGTATAAGAGGTACATGAGCAAGAGCTACAAGCAAGAACCTGATAAGATGGCTATCAGCGTCAAATGCAATATTAAGAGTGTCCAGGGAACACAGAGTGGTAGTAGAGGAATTCCTGGAACAGATAGGTACTGAAGTTTGAGAGGGAAAATGGAGAGGGAGTCTGATGAGCTGTTGTAGTTCGGCATGTCTGAAGGAAGTCTCTCACGCACACAACACTCACACTAAGAGCCGATTCACCTAAACACGTCGGTAACACTTTACTTAAAGCACTCATGTTAATGCATATAGATACCTTCATAATGCATTACAATGCATTTATAAAGTATTATAAACATGGCTATAAATATTTATAAAAAGAGTGTACTGGGTGGAAACATGCAAATTCCACGCAAACAAACTTGAGGTGTGATTCCAGCTCTCAGCCCTAGAGGCATGCAAGCCATTTTTCTTGAGGAAATTTCCATCTGCCGCAACAGAAAGTGCCAAGGCCATACATAAATAAGGTAAATACCTAGCACAGGCGTACTTTAAAGGACACCTATTAAGAATATCCTTGGATTACTGCATTGATGTGCTGAGGAAAAAAAAACCCTAACTCTAGTCATATACATTGATTCAAAGTAGTTAGCCAGCAGGGATGAGTGAAATTTTCTGTGGTGGTTTGAGGGCAGGATTTTCCCAAGCTTCTATGTAAAATTATATAATTTGCCTTGTGTGATTTCACCGGGAGGAACCGATGAAATTGCACAGTACTGTCCAAGGTAGTTTTGCGAGTCACAATATACCACATAGTAAAATACACGTAAAATCCATGCAACAAATTAAAAATGCAAATTGCATGTTTTATAATGCAGCTATTCCATTCAGGGTGTTCCCCTGCCTTGTACCATGTGTTTTCTGGGTTGATTAAACGATTGGAAGATGGATGGATGGATAAACATTACTATCGTTTTATTATCGATATGAGAAGTATTTTTGATTAATATTGATAGAAGAGCCCAAACCCTATTTAGGACTGGTGACATCCCTTTTGGGAATGAAATGGAATTTTCCAGCAATCATAAATCAATAAATCTTTAAAAACATACAAAATTAGGTAGCAGTGTTGTTCCAATTAGGCCAACATAGAGCACCCTCTGACTGAGGCCATGGACCTGGAGTGGGGGGGGGGGAGGTCTGCAATTTGAACGGGTTGCAGCTCATACACCAGGTCAGTGAAGGACTGGGCTCGAAAACAAGACCCGGTGAATGCGGGGGTGTGAGAAGCTTGGGCTTGCCTGGGTTTGCTGGATGAGCCAACAGGGTCACACAGTTAGTGATAATTGGCAGGTTGCTAGCACTCCGGCAGGCTACTGGGCAGGGGGGTGAAAAAAAATAACTCCAATTCATACACAACTGGGAAGGGATACTGATCAGCATTTCCACCGGGGACACCTACCTCTCCTTCCTAATACCACCAGCCCCTCCTTCACAGAGTCCATTTCGAAGCAATTTCTTTTTCACAGGGTATAGTGGGTCAGGTCCTTTCACAGAATGCTACATTTCCCAGTGGGGAGTCTCACAATCTGTGCATATATGAGCTGCTGACGGGTCTTTACGAGGCACCTTTTAGTGCTGGAGTCCCCCTTCCTCATTCTGGATCTGCCGCGATCACACCTCCCGCCCGCGGCTCCTTTGCAGCCTCCCACGGCGCCATATGCCGTGACGTGGCACCCTGTGAAGAGAGAGACCCACGTGCACCCCCTGCCCCCGGCGGGTCACAGAAGGCCACTCGGCCCCGTCAAAGGCCCGCACCTGTCCGTTCGAGGCCCCGAGGTCCCACCCAAGTGCCAGGAGGTAGTTTTTTGTTTATCGGCATGGTTGACGCCGCCACGCACCACGGCGCACAGTGCCGCGCTCTAACCACACGCTCCCCGCGTCTACATATGGAGCGCTACAGCGGTCCAGCTCTTGGCACAGGGCAGAACCATATGCTGGGAATCGGTGCGTCGTGCCAACGACCGTGGGACTAAAGTCCGAGAATTCAGCAGGGCCAGTGCTAGTCTGGTCTTTCTGGTTAGGACTTTCTGGGAGTGAAGGGTTAATCTCCGTCAGCCGAGACTAGCATGGTTTTAGATGATACCCATTACCACTGACTGGCATAAAAATAAGATGAAAAATGTGGCTAGGAATGAACTATGAAAACATCTTTTAGTGCAGCAGAGTCTCTTTCATTTCTATCCAATATCGGCTGAGATTTAAATTTTCTTCTCCGTGCGGTAGGGTTCTGCTTTTGAACAAGGAATGTCTGTATATGTCAGATCTTGGAATGCATTTTCAGAGAGACACCACAGCATACACACATGACACATAGAACCTTGTGAAGTCCCCAACAACTCAGGGGATTCTCAGTCGAGGAACCAGGTTCAGTATTAAGTGACTGCAGCTGTCTGACTTTATCCCTCTCCATCCCTGTACCTGTCTTACCACATGGTAGGAATCATACCGCCAACTCAATTTCTGAGTCACACACGTCTTGCCCACAACCCAGAGGCAGGCGCTGCCTTCCACTCTAGCTGTCCACCCTCTGGACACTATCCAGTCCAAAAGTCTCCAATCATCAGAGTCATCAGTCATGTGACATTGCTTACATCAAAATGATGTAAACAAGGTCACACCCACAGATGTGGCCACACCCACTCTTTATGAATGAATGAATGGCTTATGGGAGTTTTACTTACAAAAAAATGTTCTGAGACATCTGGTTGGTCCAGCCTCCTCTGGTTGCTTGGACCTACCTCCTCTACAATCTGATTGGTTATCTCTCTGAACCAGTCATTCTTCTTTCTGCCCTCAGAACATTTTTGTGTAAGTAAAACTCCTACGAGTAAACTAATGATGCAGTGCTACAGGTTTAAGGACTTTAGGCCAATATCACAAGTCGCTATGTCTGTGTCCTTGGTGTGCGACTCTGCCCACTGTGGGGGCAAGTGGACATTTCTGGCCAGCCTGTCATTAGCGCTTTGAGGGAAATCCAATTTTGACAGCAGCAAGGGGTGGGGGAAGTACAGAGAAATGAGTCTGAAGGACGATGAGGCACAGTAGCAGCCAGCTTTAAAGAAATTAGTCTTGGAAGCCCATGGTGTGTGGGACTATCAAGTGCTGTAAATCACCACCCTGCTTGGGAAGATAAGATAAGACAGGATAAGATAAGATAAGATAAGATAAGATAAGATAAGATAAGATAAGATAAGATACTCCCTTCCTGCCTGATGTTTTGCCAACTTCCTGTCGGTTATTTTCCTGAGGAAACAGACAGTGATCGCCAGCTTTCAGTGATCCCACGCCGTGGGTGCCCAAGCCTTACTATTTGCCATCAACAAACTGAAGTGACTTCGATACTGCTGAATCCATAGCCTCCTAATGTCAACGCCTTGCGTAATTTCTCAACGAGAAGAATCCAAGACAGCAGAAAAGCCAATTAACATACTGATGTCAGTCAGGAAAATACCAGCAAAAGACCTGCGATGGAGCAGCTTGGAGCGATTTTGTTTGCAGGAAATTAATTGATCGCATCTTTACCTGACAAGGCGACTTGCATCACTACCGCTTTCATTGAGGATTAACCTTTAAATCAAAACATCTGCTGTCTACAAGCTGCCAACAGATAAATAGAAGTGTTCACTGCTAAGAACCTTGAAGTCGAGTGGACATTTCTGCAGACGCCGTCATTGTAATTCTACTTGTGCGAAGGCAGCTCAGAAGTTCTGATGGAAGTGCTGGCACCTTCTCAGCATCTCTGGGGCTTACGCCGAAGGTGCAACTTCATCCTGGTATCTGGAGAGGGCATTTCTGCAATCCGAAGTCATGCTGCTCAGCTCTCTCTTAACTGGTATATTCAGTGACCTTAAATCTCCTTAGTCAAATGGATGCATGTAAGAATTCCTGCACAGGTTGCACCTCACTCTGTTCTTCCAGGAAAGGGTTTCTGAATCACAAGGATCCTCATTTTATATGCTATTCATCAATAATAGATTGACATACAATATAACGGAACAATGTTAGAACAGCAGATTACTAACGATTGATATTATATTTTAAAACCCTGTGTGTTCTAATGTCTCTGATACAGAACAATAGGAAGTCACTGAGCGATAAATGTTCCAGTCAGATATTTGCTATGGCAGGCCATAGGTTAGACGGAAGAGCCTGTAAACTTGATAAAGTTAAATACCTTGCTACAGCAATAGTCAAGGAATGAAAAAAAAACTTAAGAAGCTCTCCAGCATTAAACATGATCTCATGAATCTTCTGAAGAGTCAGCACATTAGTGAGGAGGAAGTTGTTCAAAATGAATTCTGCACCGTCGCATTTTCCTCTGACTCGAGGTTTTAATCGATTCATGTTTCCGCAAAGGAGCATCACAATCAGTCAGATTTTGTTTAACCCACACTGCATTGACCAGGCAAAACTTATAATCACTTTTAAAAGAATGATACATTTTGAAAGGTCATATAAAATGGCATTAAAACGCTTCACATATTTAACACTCAATATACTGTATGCAACCTATCAATCTAACTATACATCTGTCCCTTTCCAATGCAACATTTCTCCTACAGAGTCGGCTTTCCCAGAATGCACAGCGCATGAGGCAGGGCACACTCTGGAAGGGGTGCCAGTCCATCAAATTTGATGGACTGGCACACAATCAGACTCAAACACATTGTGGGTAACAATGAAGCTAATGTGTTACAGATCATTTCAGGAAGTGAGACATTCACATTCTTCAGCCTTTTTGTCTTATTTGGGTTTGTGGTCCGGCCTGAAACTTGCAGCCATGTCCACATCCTTCTTTGTATTTTCAGTTGACTGGATGGCTCCATTAGACGGGCCAATTTTATAGAAGGCCCAGTAGTATCAGATATATATTTTAATAAATATATAATATGAACAACATTGAGAAAACAGAATTGATATTTTTGTCACTGAGGTTGTGTAAAAAGTTTATTATATTTTGTTTCTGTAGCTGATTCGACAGCCCAAACAACCACACTTCATTCTTGACTTCTCTTTCCAACCCAGGGCAAAAATGTTTGATGAGGCAGGATTATGGGTTCGTGCTTTATCAAGGAGAAGATCAGACTGCAGATGAACCAAAGTGAAATTAAGGGACCCGTGTCGCAAGTGCAAACCTCCCCACAACTATTGTAATATGGAGAAGAGGACCTGACAGGGAATTTCCTGACCCACCACATTTGCTGTATGACTAATCCAAAGCTTGCTGAAGCTCTCAGATCTTTTTGTTTTCTGCTACATTCTGCATTTTGAAACTAGAAGAAAAACAATGACCAATTGTAATCTACCTTAAATTTGTGTACTCTGCCCAAACAAAAATCCCAAGCACTATGTACTGTGCAGTCCACTGCAAGGGGACGCCTACCATTCGATCATATGAGGTCCGGTACAGTACATGAAGATTGCATCAGAAACATCAGTGCTATGCCATTAGTTGCCATGACAGCTAGACTATAAACGTGGCGCTTTTATAATTTGGAAGCCTCATTTAGGGCCTGTAAAATGCTATAAGCTCTATTAGTTTGTTTTTGTCTCTCATGCTGACCTGAAAAGCCACTGGGGCACATGAAGAGAGCCTCGTGTCAGAGAGATAAATTATCACTTTATAGACTTTTATCTGTACCAGCCATTACTTCTATAGTGCTAATCTAGGCTGGCTGAGGATGTCGGTACCTGGTACCTGACACAGTGGTCAGATGGCGGTGGAGCTTGTCGATGAGACAGATGGTTAGTCAGTCAGAAGAAAAACTTCTTTGTGATTGAAGGATTTGAATTGTACTGGTATGGAAGCAGAGTTGACAACTGAGGTGGGAGCAGGGAGGGGATATTGTTTAGGCAGACGATAAGCAAATCATGATCCAGAGCCAGTGATGGATGGATGATATTAACCCACCCCCCACAATAATTTGAATAAGAATACATTTCTACTAGAGAAAAACTAAAGTATATAATTAAGGGGAAAATGGTGTCATAGAATTCTCTTACATGAAAAATATGAGTACATCTTTAGAAACAAAAGAAACTCGCTGACAGTTTCAGATATGGTGATACTAGGAGAGTGGGCTGGGTTGAAATTCAGATGGGGGGGGTGAGTGAGTATGTGTGTGGGGGGGCAGTTTCGGGGGTGGCAAATGTTATTATGTTGGCAGAGAAATGGAGGTTTGTGTTATGCTAATGCAGACTGATAGTGGATGCGAGTATCGCGGGTTGCCTCCGTGATTGATGAACTGGAGAAGCTGAACGTCTATATTCTCCGTCACTTAGGCTTTGGAAAGTTCAACGTTTTTGGATTTTAGCATAAAGCCCCCCTTTTCCATCACCCAATTATCAGCAAGCATAGTACATTGCGGAATCATTGTAGACTTCATAGGACACGTTTTCTCTTCAGCAAATTCTTGTCATTTAAACCTTTTTGCTATTATTTATGCATGTAAGGCACACAGTAGGTTAATGAATGCCCCTGATTTTCAGCATATTTAATACAAATGATGCCTGCTGTGTATACAAATAATATCCACTATGTATATATTCCTCATGTATATGTATATTCATATTTATATTTACACCTAAATACCCACAATGGCTTATTCCCCAAAGTCATGAATATCTGACACAGCTGCCCCAGTAGCCTTGTTTTCTAACACAATGGATGCATATCAATGTGTGTCACTGTCCTATGTATGAACATCTAACAGTTATGGAACATACACAATTTCCACCAACCTGGTGTGGTAACAATTTTTCCTTTGTATTTTTATGTTAAACATATTTACATCACCGTTTACTCTTTTTGGGAAACCCCTTGAGGTTTTTCAAATTATGTAGTCTTGCTTGATGTGTGGATTATGCATGCAGACATTTTATTTATCTTGGGTTTTGTTTACCTGCATATGCCATTTGTCTGAGAGATTTTGATAGCTGTTTCACGCAGATTACATTTATATCTCTACAGTCTCCAAATAAATAGGAAATGTGAAACCCAAGAGCGATGTCTAGTATAAAGTTTCTGGCTTTCACAGTTCCTGTTTAGAACGTAGCTTTGGAGCTGGCACTTCTGTGGTGTTGTATCCTGCTGTAGGGAATGTGTAGCTTTTATAAACAGAACAACAAAAACACTGTTCAAAACAGTGCAGAAGACCTAAAGTAATATGTTAACTGTAAGGTAATTCAGTGCCATTCAACTGTCTATGTTTTATGAATCCGTGAGAACAAAAGATACAAAACACAGATTTTAAAAAGGAGTGTACGGGTTTGTGGTTTTTAAATTTTGACTAAGGCCTCCCTCCTGCAGGAGATAACAGGGAAAGGGGCCAGGGTCGATTCTGCTCTCAACAAAAAAAGACTAAGCGACAAAATGTTCCAGTTTTCTAGTTTCCAGCAGGGAAAATTTTCCAGCTCAGTCCACATTTACTGTAGTATTCACTGCAAAGACACAGGTGCATTCTGAGCCCTGGAAATTAATCTTACACTTGCAATGGCCATAGATGAATTTATGAAGCGTGGAGTGTGAACTGAATTTCATCCAACCCGAATGAACTGAGGGAAGTAGATTAAAAAGACTGCCAAATGTTGGAGGTGTTGATCTCTGTCCACATCCAATGAAAGGTAATGTGTCATAAAAGCGCTAATTCTCTGTCTGGCTGGAACAATGCAGCAGTACGCCTTGAACATACAGTAATGGGATCACACTGGCAAATGGGAAAATCTAATATCGCAATTCATAATGAAATCTTAGATTGCGGGACAAACATCGAACTTAAAATGCTATTTTCCTTATTTAGTCTGCAACATGTGGCTGTCAAATCTTTATTCTGTATTATTTCCTCTGTGTTAATAAACATTCTTAATATGCACAGACATGCTCGGAGTAGCTGCTGTAGTGTCCCTGAACAAGGCACTTGACCTGGATTGCTTCAGCAATACTCCTACCTAAATGTAAATGCAAATGAAAGTGACTGGGCTGGAGAAAAATGCAGCAGTATTATGGAATCCACGTATCACACCTACTCCCTATAGCGTAGATTTATCTGTAATCTCATCTACTCATTACCGAAAATGGAAATGGCAACATCTGTAGGAAAAACATAAAACATGGCTGATAGCATTTAAGAATGTTAAATAATCAGCCCCCTAATGTCGTAAACCTCATGCAGTTTGAAATACATTTAGCTAAGATGGTTTGTATTGTGAGAGCTGGTATGGTTTTAATTTCCTCTCTCCTCTGAGCTCTAAATGTCATATTGGTTGTCACAGCCTAGCTGGCCAGTCAGTAGCTAAGCTGATCCAACAAGGTCCAACAAGAAGCAAAGCTGTCGTATCCAGTAAAGTATTCACTCTTACATGATTAACTGAATGGTAACATGATTAAGCTTTATGGGACAAAAGCCTGAAGCCAAAATTAGGATGACATTTTTAATAACAAATCCATTTGTATCAAGAGAAGTTGATATGCGATGATATACGATTATTAAACGTAGAGCGACTGATTAATAACAACTTATTCCTTATAATAAGATTTCTTGGTGTTATTAAAACTTGAAAAATATCTCGCCATTCATTTTATTAGTAGAAACAGTGATACATTTGGAACAATAATAAACAGTATAATCAATGCAACCATGTGCCTGGATAAGTGTTTCAAAAAATCATTTTAGTGTCGTATGTTCAAAAGAACAATCCACAATAAGCGGTTTCACTTTAAACAGCTTTGGGTATCCGCGATCACAACGCTGCACAGCTACAAGATAACATTTGCAGTTATGCATATTCAACTTTCATAGTTTTATATGCTAGGCGGGTAACATGGGCGTTCTGTAGCACGTGACGCGGCGCTCGGAGGCGATGCCTCATAAACATAGAGCCTCCGAGGCGCCGCCAGCCGCAGAAGGTCTGCGTTATGCGCGCGTGAACCTATCTAGCCAGCTATCCGTCAAAACGCAATGTGAGCTTTAATGCGAGCTATCCGTCAGAAACAAAATAATATATCGGCGCTTGTTAATTCGCAATACAAATATCGTTCTTAAATAGTTAACTCTTTGTACTGCAGCAAATATTAAGTTATTTATTGGAAAATGGAGAAGAGCGCTCATTTTATCAGAGGATTCTATACATGTGGACACGCTTTTTGAAGGTAATCTACTTTAATTGCTCTTAATTATTTTCCCCACGCATCACATTACATAGGTATACTTTAACTGCACGTGTTATTAATAATTTATGTATGAAAAGTAGTGTTATGTTCTGCAATGCTGTATTTCTTTTAGATTAAATCGGCATGTAGGAGAAAAATCAGGGGTTTCTATGATGAAAAAAACAACTAGTTTGATGTGAAGAATGTAAAACTCAAAATGTTTTAATTTTAATTAGAAAATGTATTGTTGATTAGAAAAATAAACCCAAGGAAATAAAAAATTACTCAAGGGAACATGTAATTACTCATAAATGCCATTTTTAATATTTATTGACATGCAGCTTTTTAAAAACAGATTTTTATGTTGACAATCGGATAAATAAATCAATATTATACAAGGGCATATATATGTAATGTACGCTAGTGTAATTATCCCTACTGTGTTTAATTACTACCAAGTACACTTAATGAGTTGAGCCTGGAGTCAAGTTGGATGAGTTTTTATTGGGGTGATTTTTAGGGTGGAATGGAAGAATCCTGTTTCACTGGAAAAGTTACCAACAAATTGCATCATAACTGCCTTATTATCTTATAAGTTTTATTAGTAGCACAAACATAAATAGCATATAAACATTAAAGATAAATTCAACCTTAATAAATTTAATTAATCTTGTGCTATGGTTCACCACCATGAACCTAAAAAAAGTGATCGTTGCGTATCTCTGGGCATATTTTTCTATAGATTAATGCCTTTGTACACTAGCAAAAAGCCGAAAACAGGATGAGAAATGCTCGCATCTAGAAGGTACATCTAAAATTAAACCCATAAAGAAAAGCAGTAGCTGCCTATATAGATTTATGTGATTAATTTTTACTATTGATATGGCAGTTATTTCGCGTGGCAGAGAGTTTTCGTTTTATGATTTTTCTAAAACCTCCATCTAACGGCTGTTACAAAATTTCGTACATAAACCAACAAATCAATATATGTCTGGGAATTAAAAAAAAAACCATTTTGTCACAAGTATTTTTATATTAGGCTATGATTAACGCAATAATAAAAATATTACAGAGCTGTAATAATATACTGTTAAATGTGTTACTTGTCTGTAACAAATGAGCTAACAATATTCCGTTTTTCATAGATTGAATTATTGCTAGTAGACAGGTTTGCAGTTAAACCTTTTTGAGTAGGTTACGACGCATTTAAGACTTTGATGTAAAGTTTAGAGCGCCTTTTCATGTAAAATTAGATGGTGCGGCAGCGCCGACTGGTGAGGTTTGTATGTAATGACACCGACTCAACTTGTTAAAAGATGATCCTTTTATTGATTATTTAAGGGTGAATTGAACATGTTTTTTTTTCCAGTAGAAATATTTTCCTAGACATTTTCCTTTTTGTCCTCTTAGGTTGTCTTGGAAAAGTTTCAGGCTTTTTGTTGATCTCCAAGAGGCCTAACCATGAAATCCATACTGGATGGTGTAGCTGACACAACCTTCCGAACGATTACTACCGGTCTGCAGTACCTCAGTTCCAACGATGCCAGTTACGACGATGCCACCATAGATGCCGACTTCACCAAAGGGGTATATTCCGCGCAGAAGCCCCTGTCAGCATTCCGCAGCAATGCCTTCCAGGGGAAAGTGCCAGGCGATGAGGAGCTCATCCTCAAAGGTGTCCCCTTCTACCCGACCAATGTCACCGAGTTCTTCGGCAACAGGAGCGGTGCCACTTTGGGAGGTGACAGTCTCCAATGTGGGGAGAACTTCATGGACATGGAGTGTTTCATGATCCTGACGCCCAGCCAGCAGTTGGCGGTGGCCGTGATGGCGCTCACTCTGGGCACGTTCACCGTTCTTGAGAACTTGGTGATACTCTGCGTGATCCTACAGTCCCACACACTGCGCTGCCGTCCCTCCTACCATTTCATTGGCAGCCTGGCCGTGGCCGACCTGCTGGGAAGCGTCATCTTCGTCTACAGCTTCCTGGACTTCCATGTGTTGCACAGGAAGGACACCCCCAACGTTTTCCTGTTCAAGCTGGGTGGGGTCACGGCCTCATTCACTGCCTCGGTGGGCAGCCTCTTCCTCACCGCCATCGATCGCTACATCTCCATTCACAAGCCGCTGTCCTACAAACGCATTGTCACCAAGACCAAGGCCATCGTTGCCTTCTGCTTGATGTGGGGCATCTCAATCATCATTGCAGTGCTCCCCCTGCTGGGCTGGAACTGTAAGAGACTCAACTCCGTGTGCTCGGACATCTTTCCCCTCATTGATGAGAACTACCTGATGTTTTGGATCGGGGTGACCAGCGTGCTCTTACTCTTCATCATCTACGCGTACATGTTCATCCTGTGGAAAGCGCACCATCATGCAAAGCGCATGATTAGGCGAAGCTCCCAAAAGAGTATCATCGTCTACGCTGCAGATGGCACTAAGGTGCAGACCACCCGTCCGGAGCAGACACGTATGGACATCCGACTGGCCAAGACACTAGTGCTCATCTTGGTAGTGCTGATCATCTGCTGGGGTCCTGTCCTGGCCATCATGGTCTACGATCTCTTCTGGAAGATGAACAACTTCACCAAGACGGTCTTTGCCTTCTGCAGCATGCTCTGCTTGTTCAACTCCACAGTGAACCCCGTTATCTACGCCCTTAGGAGCAAAGACTTGCGCCATGCCTTCCTGGGCATTTTCCAAGTATGCAGGGGAACCAGTCAGACTTTGGAGAACAGCTTGGAATCTGATTACCAGAATGTCAGGAATGCCAGTAGGGCAGCTGAGAGCTGTGTGAAGACCACAGTAAAAATAGCCAAAGTGACCATGTCCATCTCAACCGAGACATCTGCAGAGGCTGTCTGAGATGCCTTTTTGTACTTGTGAACATGCCGGTGACTCACAAGCCCATAATCCCTCTGCACTCCTCTGAGAGTTATGCGAATTTTACTTAATGGTGGTGACATAACACTGGTAACACGTGGGAAAGTGAAAAATACAGAGAAACTGTGAAAAATCAAGACATTACATGTATATTTCACCTGACAAGTACTAGTGTGTATTAGTACTTGACTAAGTGCCAAAATGTTTGTTAATATGAACAGGATGAGAGGACTCTTTGTGAAGTGGACTGAGACATGGATTCGTAATGTTGGATAGGACATGTCATCTTTATTAGTACTGAGGTTTAGTACTAATGTTGTCCAGAATGTTTGTGGTTTTTAATAGGGAGTTTTTACTGTGAAACAAGATTCTTTATAATGGAATCTTTAAACTTGCAACAAAGATCGCTCGTTATGCTTCATTAGCTACCTTGGCACAAAAAACTGCATTAATGTAAAGCATATCATGAAAATATAGAATTCCAGCTCTAAAATTCTTACTTTGATACAATCTCTATGGTGTCAGGATAGATCCTTTTAAAAAAATGGTTGGAAAAAACAGGATACGCAACCTCAATAACTATAAGTTTAACAGTTTGGTTATTGATGATACTATGAATAAAGATGTCATTTTTTGAGAAACTTTGTTAACGTCACGAAAAACCTGTAGATATTTATTGAATTACATGAAAGGTATGTGTAACATTTCATTAGTGGAAGCACTTATTTTGATTTGATTTATGAGATTATATTTCTGATTTATATATACATAAAAGAAGGTATGTACAGAACATATAGTGAAAATAAAGACAAACAATAACCTCATGGATTAATTGAAACAGAAAACGTGCACCACGCAGGCTGTCTGGCAGCTTTGATAATGGGAGTCAAAAGTTACCAGTTTAGTGTTTAGTTTTTCGATAAAACATGAAACAAGGAGTCCAGTGTATGGCGAATGCAGAGCGTAGCTACGCGTAATCCTGAACCGCGTGTATCATAACAGCTCTACATTTCACTGCATTTCCACTTTGCTAGTTTAAGATGTTCACATTGTGTTACAGTATTTTGTTACAGATATAAATTACCTTCATCCAACAAATCTCAAATCCAATAAATTATATTATTTAGAGGAAAAGTAGTTTAATTCGATGTTATTACATAACATATTACAGTTTACCTTTTTACAGAATTTAATAGTTCTTCTGAAGGGTAAGTGCATAAATTTTAAATGTTAAAGGACTGAAGCCCTCTAGTCCATCCTCTACACCATCTATGTAGGAGATTAAAGCAGCATTGCAGTAATCAAACTTACCTTGTCTAAAGCCATTTATGAGGCCAGTTTGTACGCTTCTGACATCGGTCAAATATCTATTGATTGTTTTCAATTAACATTTATCGGGTTTGGATGGCAGTGATGTGTACCCCTTTCTAAGAAGCAGGGTGTACACATCAAAGTCATGTAAACATGCCAGTCAGAGACCAGTCACACATGCTCACAGATTAAGCACGATTTACAATGACTGATCTATACGCACTAATCTTGAACAGCACCTCCTTGTTTGTAGGAGGAAAGCCTACAGAAACATACTAAAGTATAGTTCACATTTCTCAGCTACGCAACAGTATTAAAAAGACTTTAGCATTGTGTTAATTGGTTTGTGTAGTATATCCAGTGTCTGCGCAGTGGATGTTTTTGATTGATAGAAATTTTGTTACTCTGTGCTGTAAGTGTGATTACTGTTTTATGTATTAATTTTAACTTATTGTTAGTATAGTGTGCTGGTCACACTAATGTAACCTTTCAAATCCTAATAGTGACCATTTAAATGTTTTGTGTTGTGGTTGTATTTATTATCTTATTATTGTTTAACAGGTAACAGGCTGGTGAAGTGTTTATGTATTGTTAATGGCTATAAATAGATAAATAATGTATCTTGCTATCTTGCTTAAAATTGTTGCAATTTATTTTGTTACAGTGAATTTTTCTACTATGTACAAAGAGCAAAATCTTCCCTGGTCCTGGGTTTTCGGATCAAATCAGAAACAGGAATAGTGGAATAGATGAATAAAGCATTACACAAAAATGTATGTGAATTAGCTGTGTTTATTAACAGCTTCTTAGGGAATGTAAATTAAAACCTTTTTTCACAGTCCGTAAAATAATAATATAAATGGATACTTACATTTAAAGATAAAAGTTTAGAAATGTTGCTTTCTGCCTATTCAGCATGCTAAAACAATTAAAATACAGTGATAAAGTTCACACCATACTACTGCTGTCCTTCTGTCGGTACTAAAATTCAACACCTGCTAAGTTTCACACAGAGAATCCAGTAGGGTATGTGTCCTAATTCATTGTTCATACTTTCACAGTGCCCTCTTCCAAGCCTGTAAATCTTTAAATAAAGACACAATTGTCCAAAGTGGAAGCCGTCTGTGTTTTATAGTTTTGTTAAATAATATCCAGAAACAGTAGTCGACGCAATAGAAAACATCTTTTCAACAGACGTTTAATCGTTTCTCAAGTTGTTGATAGAACTATATCGCCCTCCGGTGGACAGTAAGTAATAGGACCATGTTGACTCAAACTACAGCTAGCTTTATTGGAATCTATATTCATATGTAATCTATTAACTACAGAATCTCACAAACTTCTGCCCGGATAAGTATGTTTACTTAAATATTCAAATATTTTTAGAAATCTTGAATAGTAGATAACATCTTTGATATTGAATTATAGCTGTTGTTCAGTGAGAGTTTAGTCATCCTCATAGCCACAAATGGTCATAAATTGTCCTGGATATTTGCACTATAGCATTTACGAAAGGCCAGTTCTCAGTCGTAATAAAATATATCAAACAAGTTCACGTAATAGAGATGTATTAAACTATTGCTCGGTTTCAGTGTATCTTTCTACCAAGCTTTACGACTGATATGATCAAATACTACCATTGAAGCTGTTATGCAAATTGGTTACACGTATGGTGTGTATTATTTTTGTGTGTGTGGTATTTTTTTACTTCGTTCATAGAAGAGGCATATGAGACACCGTAAGGGATTTACCGTTGGTTATGGGAAATACGTAACGCATGAAGTCAGTAAAAACTACAACTCCCTACACGACGCGATGCGGTCTGCGCCTGCGCGCAGGGACCCGGCTGGAGACTGACGTTGTTGTGGACGCCATGTTAGCCGCTTGAGGGGCGAGATACCGGAACGCAAACGGGAGGGACGGCTGCGGCGAGACGCTCGTCTTCATCCGGCAATGTTTCCCATCTAGCCGAGCAGGAGTGATACGAAGTAGGAAGAGGGCCTGAACTGTACAACGGAAAGTGACCGCACCGAGCAGCAGTTTTCCGCCTTCAGAGAGTCGCTTCCAGTCAAAGTTAGGAGGGTTAGTCCCCTCGGCGCATCTAGCCGCTAAACCCAGGATCTACCCCAGCATCGTTGATTTTAGCTGGACTGGAAACATGGCTTGCGGGGCTACTTTGAAAAGGACTGTGGATTTCGATCCGTTAATGAGCCCGGCGTCACCCAAGCGGAGGCGTTGTGCCCCGCTGTCTCCGTCCAGCTCGTCCCCGCAGAAATACCTTCGTATGGAGCCGTCACCTTTCGGCGAGGCGTCGGCCAGACCCAGCACAGGTCGGTACAGCTCGGCAAACCTGAAACATTTAAGCGCTCAATGGGGTTTACTAATGCAGCCTGGGGCTGGTTAACGTTCGTGTTATCCATTGTCAACGGCTGGGCACAACCATCTGACCCTAAAGCCTCACCGGCATTTAAAATCTCCAGCCAGTTAGGTCTTTAACTAGCACACCGTCAGTACATAGCTGTGTAGGTAACGGCAAGTCTACTCGGTAACTAGTTGCTTAGAGATTCGAGTCAGAGTCCCAGCTACCTCCTATGATAAATACAGTTATTTCCAAGAACTGATTACTAGGTAATGTAGACAAGTCCTGCGGAGTTATCAGTACCACTTAGTGGCTTTTAAACCCCCTCACCGCCCTGCTTCCTGGTGAGCAGACGCCATCGATGCTGATGCCGATATTTGTCGTCGTCAACGTTGGTTTTAAATCATTTCAAACGAAAATGCATGTTTTCATGGGCTCTGTTGCGGTGCTTTAATCCCTGTAAGACTTGAGAATCTGCATGTAACTGGACATGCAGCTTAATAACTTATAAGTTATTGTAGCATTACATATTTTCCCGAAGATATGTAATTGGAAAATGGCTCCAATTAACCATCAGTCTGAATCAAGGGTATACACTATTTTACTATTTACCTGTGGTGTTGATAGCTGGTGTACCCGCCAAACAAAAAAAAAAGTAATTTTAGGCTTATCAAAGTATATTTTCTAAGTTGTGTGCAACACGCTGATGTTTTGGCCAAGATCTACAGATGACGGGAGTGACATTTGATCTGATGCGTGCAATTATAAGAAAGCTGTTGAAGTATCTTCCTTTGGGTGTGTGTGGTTAATAATCAGCTAACTATTCAACAAGCAGATTATAATTATTTGCAGGTTAATAAGGGACAGTTTTGAGTCATAGGATGCTGTTTACACTGTCGTGAAAATCACAAAAGTTTAGTTATGTGCTAATGGTGTTTTCATGCTGGTATCTTACTCAGGAAGTGGTCTCCCCCCTCCTGTTACAGTGATCTATCTAATCTTGTTTTCAGGCACCTATTCATTTATGGGAAGCTTGTGCACGATAGCATTATCTCGGTACAAGTAGCCTCTGTCTCCCCTTGTTTCTTTGCTATGTTTGGTCAATGCTGTTGGTTTTAATAAAAGTCCTTTATTTGCCACATCACATATGGTTTGTGCAGTGTAAATTTATAGACTTCTATAACAAAGGACAATTGAGGAAAACGATTTTCCCTGAATTGGTGTGTAGATGCATTGTATTTCTGGAGATGGCTACATTGAGAAAAGGAAAAAGATTCAGGTTGCTTGTATCATAACATATTAGGAAACCATTGCTTTCAGACTTTCTGATCAGTCTCTAAATTAAATGTAATCTTAACCGATCCAAACTACAAAGTACATAAAGCTGGTGACTTTTAGATTTTTGTCACCCCTAAAATGTCCAGCAAGCTTCTGTGCTGCAGACATGGTTTATGCTCCATTACAAGAAAGTCTTTGCTTAACAAAATATCTGCTGTTTTTAATAGCCTTGTTTTTTCCATCCCCATCTGCCATTAACAAGCAGTAAATGGCCCAATTTATCATTGCTAGTTAATTCAGAGTTCTGTGACATCATAAAGTTAATACTACTTGGAAAAACCGTTGGTTTTCGTGTAAAATGATTCTTAAGCATGTTTTGCTTGGTGACTTCCAGCTACACATGTGACAGATTTTATTGTGACACGTATCACTCTAATAGCTTGACCAATGAAACTTATTTTATAAACAGGATTGTCACCAAATGCTGTAAACAGTTTAATTTGAAGGCAATAGAGCAACTTTGCAGTCTTTTTAGTGGAGTTGAGGCATTTATCGTGTTAGGTAGCTGTTTCTAGATGGTCAAATTGGGGCAAACTGAAATTCACCCGGGGGGTCTTTGGCTGATGGAATCTTTAGTACAGTTAAGCAACATGGAGAATATGCAACATTTTGTTTAACTGTAAAAGTCACTGTAGGATAATTAATTTTTCTGGCATTGGGACAGATAGGATGTGTCCACTCTTTTGCTTTTAAATCACCAGGGACCAATCTACTTCCCACAAATAGCAAACAGCTGTCCTCGTTTGTAAATGTACTGTGAAATAAGGAAGCAAACCAAACCAAGGGATGTTTCATGTTGCATGCGTTTGCAGTTTTTCAAAGATTTATATCATAGAAAAAACATATGTGTAGTATAGCAGAAATTTAACAAAGTGGCATTTAATTGTAGTCATGTCACCAATATCAGTGTTGGTATATACTGTAAGGAAGCTCTCATGTATTTGATTACATCATGTGGAATAGTCATACTGAACAATAATTGCCCAGCTCCTCCCCAACCGTCTCTAGTTTAAGTGGGACGTAATTTAGGAAATAATTAGTAGTATTTCCAATGAAATGAAATTCCCAGACAAACCTGATACGTTCCAGTGGGTGGGTGGTTTCCGTTGCTTACTGCCACATTTCTGTCCCACGTTCCCCAGAGCAAATCCTGTATAGCATAAAACAAGAATATAAACGCATGCAGAAGAGGCGTCATGTGGAGAACAGCTTTCAGCAGACAGATGCCTGTTGCTCCCCAGATTCTCCCCCGCTCCCCTCCGTCCTGAGTGGACCCACACTGCCAGGTAACCTGCATTTGTTGACTGTCTGTGTTGACATGTGCAGAAGTCAGCCTAATGGGTTCAAGCACTTTGTAATAGTCTTAATCTAAAAGTGCTAGCTGACACAATAGCATTTTGACAGTTGAGAAAAATGGACTTGGTGTTGCTGACATTATTTTCCATCTTTTTTTTGTTAAAAAAAAAAAAGCTGAAATAGGTAACGGTGTATGAAATCGCTTCCACCACTAGAGATCACTTGAGAGCATTGCCTTTATGTTTGCAAAAATTCTCAGCTTTTTGGTTGTGTGACGGAAAAGTACTGTTGTAGAGAATTTGATGGGTGTTGAGCAATTGATGGCGATAATAGAACAAAACTGTTGTTGGGTTCCAGCTTCCCTTCTCAAAGAAGGGGACAGATATCTTAAAGAATAACTTGCATTGTAAACATCTATGAGCTGGAGAAAGGGCTGATGTTCTTTTGAATACAAAGTCCGCTTAGATTTCATGAGAAAGCTAGTGGTCTCTGCCGCTGTGTGAGATTATTCCCTCCATACCAAATAATCAATGAAGATTAGAATTCAAACATTGAAATAAGCAGCCAATCAGTGTATCACCAAGACCATTGTCAAGATGTGTAGTGTAGAAAACAGAATCCACAGATAACCACCTGAATACAATATTCAAGCGAATGCTCTATAAGCATGACGCATATCGATTGTAGGTTCATTGACAGGAAAAGGTCAAAGATCTGACTTTGCTTCTCAGTAACATGTTGATGATAATCCATTACAGGGCTTAACATTTTGAAAAAATCTCTCAAGGTACATTGGCTGGAGCATCATCACCAACTAGGAAAGAGCAGCCTTTGTTTACATTAAGACAAGTAGGAATGATCTGCGAACGTCTGTTGAATGAACGTGAAGACAAGGTCCGAGAGGAGTATGAGGAGATACTGACCTCAAAGCTAGCAGGTATGTCGGCTTGATGGTAAAACCTTCCAGTTTGGTATCACGGAGCTACTTTCTCCTTAAGATGTTCCATTTCTCTGCCTTTTATAGAACAATATGATGCTTTTGTGAAGTTCACACATGACCAACTGATGCGACGATTTGGAGAGCAACCTTCTAGTTGTAAGTTTTACTCAACGGATGATCAAAAAAAATATTTTTGAAGTTTGATGCATCAATATCTTTTGGTGACTGGATCGTAGGTCATTGCTTTGCAGAGAGGCTAATTTGTTAGCTTTTGTTTCCAGATGTATCCTGAGGAAAGCGCCAGTGACCGCTGTGGGTGCCCCTTTGCTCTACGACTGCAGCGAACCGTTACGACGGATTGTCACAAACATTTACAGAGACGTTTGATGTAGGAATGGTACCAGTGCCATTGTTTCCCCTTTGGACACAGGCTGCTTGATGCTTCCTGTCAGTGATGTAAAACAAAAATCGCAGCTAGGGGCTTCCTGAAGTAACTGCGCATACGGACATTGCCCTTAATTCCTACCAGTGGCCTGTGGCATTAGCTGTATTAATATTGTCCTTTAGCTCCTGATTGATTTTCTCCCCCCCCTTTCCATTTTTTATGTGTACCATAGCAGTGTAGCATAGTGTGGTTTTTTTGGAGGTCAGTCCGTAAAGAATGATTCGGCTGAAGACAAGTTGCTGCTGATAGTCCCCAGCCTTGTCGTCTTTAGTGTCCCGCAGGTCACAATAAGCATTTCTGCATAGCAAGTCATATGGTGGACAAGTTACCTCCCCTGGTTATTTATTTTGATCTTGTTCTTTTAATTGCCCCTACATGGACTTCAATAAAAAAAAAATAAAGTTACATCAAGAACATAGTGAGACCTTTGTGTGCATCTCTTTAGAAATCATTTAACTATGCATTCTGGTTTTATTTGAATCTGACTTTATTGGAAATTTTAGGCCACCGCGGGCCATTTTCAGGCTGAGCAGCCCCCCCAGGTTAGCCGTGCCACGTGATCAGTCTTCTGCTTCGTGGATTTTATGAAGCCCAGGAACTCCAGTTCGGACACAGCTCGGATGAAACGAGCACTTTGAACAGTTAAGGAGAAAGCTGTTCCATTGAGAGGGGCCCATCGTTTCCAGAAAGGTCCATACCACTGCATTACCGGATTATGTAAACAGACACTGTGACACAGACCTCTGCCCCTCAACTTGAATGGGCCCATTAAGTGAAAAGCTTCCACAGCAGAAAGGATACTGTTTCATTTCATCAACGTGTCCTTCTGCTGAGTCTGGATCCTGGCCATCAGCAGCAGTAACAGTAAAGTAAGCCTGCAACAAAAGACACAGCAGTTTTTCTGTCTCTCTCTCCCCCCAACAGTGTTTGACTTCTGCTGCAGCTAGATATGAAATTCTTTCAGCACCCTAGCTGGTAACAAGCCTATAGCCAGTTTCACAACTCACTTGCAGCCAGTCGTACAAGTTTATAAGCCTGCCACATTCCAGATGCAGTTTGTAGATGATGCAGATGTCAGGTGCTGCCTTGGAGATGGTACCTCCTTCACTCTTCAGAGCTTCATTCTGCCAGTATGAATCACTGTGAGTTTATTATGTTTTGAGCAGGTGGTGAAACTGTGAATAGAACAGTCACCTGCAGGTAGTAGTAGGGGTGACTGAGCGCAGTCTGAATGGAGGTCCGAGGCGTGGCATTGAGGTGTCTGCGCACGGTGGCAGAAGAGCTATAGTAGAATACCTCATACAGCGGCTGAGATTCTGGAGGCAGGAGGTGCATTCTGGGTACAGGATATATAACATAAGTTGTACTCCAGCCATCTTAGTATTGAAACCAGTGGCCCATCAAACATTCACTTACTTGACCAGACTATCCAGATAGTCTACCGTGTGGTTTCTGAGAACCTCATATGGTGTTTTCACTTTGTTCCTACGAGTCTCTCTCATCTCCATCAGAGTCTGAAAGATGAGAGAATAGTGAGCTACTTTGGCACAGATGCCCCAACTGAATATGAATTTTGCGGTGGACCATTCATTCAGAACCTTCTGAAGGTGGAACAAGTCTGTCTTCTGAAGACTTTTTCCTGAGGAAGATTCCTGCTCACCCTCACAGGAAATGGTTTCATCACTGAGCTCTGAAAAGTCAAAGTTAGGGTATGATAGGTTAACAGTACAATAACAAAACAAGCACTTATTCCAGATGGCTGCACAGAGACATTTTAGTACAACAATCAGCTTACGGTCAAGCGTTTTTAACTTGGCGATGATGTCCTTCAATTGGTGCGCCACTTCTTTTAGTTCCTTTGTCATCCCAGGTTGTAGAACCTCAACACACTTCTGCAGAGCAGCAACCAGCTCATCTTTTGCAAGCATCCTACAAGAGATTTAGCAAGATACAAGTATTCTAAGTCACCGTACACAATCCCTTAAACTATCCCTAAATAACAAATGCTCAAGTTGAAACTTCAGTGCAGCTGGCTAATTTGTTTACAGTCTCACTCCTTCAGAGAACAAAATTATTCCTTTAAATAAGTGGTAAATAAAGGAACAGCAAACTACAGCTTACCTGAGGAGTTGCATGGCAGATTCATATTCCTCACTCTCCCACACGTTATTTTCAAGACACAAAACGTATAGCTCTCGGATCTGCGCACAGGGCACATGGAATCACGCTAAAAAACTCCGCCAGACACAATCCCAGCCCAGAATTTCTCAGCTATAAGTACATTCGACAGCTCTCTACTAATTGTACTTGTTTTTTGATTGAACTTTTAAAGCAAATGCTTCAACAAATTCTAAAATACACCAAGAAGCAGGAGCTTAGGTTTGTAGATGATAGCTAACACCTGCTGGAAAATGATGGATGATAATGGGATTGGGGGGGGAGGCACTGCTTTGGAATTACCATGTCTGGATTAAAGGTCACTAGAGGTGGGTGGATAGAGGTTTTTATTAAATGCCTCGCATTTGAGTGCTGACCTGCTTTCCTAATGGGAACTTGGGGAGAGAGGAGGTGAGGAGGTGAAGACATCTCAGGATGGGGTAGAAGTTCCTGTGGTAGCTGCAGAGATCCTTTAATAAGTTCTGGGTCACCACCTTTAAAAACAATATATAAATATATGTATATAGCATATACACACACACATTCAAAAAAAACAAATGGAAAAGAAAGCATGTTCTCTTTATGAGAAGTGTACCTTTACATGGTCATCTCTGGTTAGCAGCTTAACTTGTTCTTGAGGCTCCTGCTTCTCCACATATCTGGGTGGGTAACAGGAGGGGAAAAAGGCTGTTGTTACGCTAACCTGACCCTTACGAGCCAAAGTCCGGTTGGTTTTTAGGCACCGCAATGCAACCCTGCCCCAACAAAAAATAAAAAAAAATGGCGACTGGCTCATGAGACCTCATTATGGAAGGGAGTTGTAGGATCTTCTCCATGTCCTCGTGGCTGAGTTGGCGCACCTGGGTGAGGGCCTCCTCCTCCTCCTCACGGCAAAGCACGCTCAAAGGCTGGCCAAAGAAGTGCTCAAATAGGGCCAGCTGTAAGAGGAAGGCCACGACAATGAGAGAATTTTCTTCAGGATGTGTTTCACCCACAGGATTTCTCTGCTGTTTCTCCCTAACATCACTGATAAAAATGCAAAGTAGAGCCAGGAAAGTACAGAAGAACGGGACAATAAGAATTACAAGTTGTAGGTAATTTATGTATTTGCATAACTAATGGGCCAAGCTGCAGGAACAGGACACTATTCTCAGCAGCCACACCACCTGCAGGTCAGACCAAGTAATCCACCTGAAGCTAAGCAGGTTTGGCCCTGGCCAGTACTTGGATGGGAGACTGACAAGGAAAGCTGGGTTGCTGCTGGAAGGTTAGTCCATGTCTGTGTGGGTCCCAATGCCCCACTACTGTGACGGGGACACTGCTGTAAAAATGGTGCCGTCCTTCGAATGACACACAAAACTGGGGTCCTGACTCTTTCAGTCCAGAGCTGATGGTTGGGACCACTACTCTTTCATAAAAGTAGTGGTGCTATGCCGATGTCCTGGCTAAAATTGCTCACTGTGGCCCGATCAGGGCTCCTAATCATTCCCTATCTCTAATTGGTGAATTCTCCCCTGCCCCTTCACCACATTAGCTACTGTGTGGTGAGCATACTGGCAAAGAATGACTGCTGTTGCATCATCCAGGGGGGTGATACACAGGTGGTGGTTGAAGTGGCTACCAATTGGTTTGGTGAAGTGCTTTGGGTGTCTTGAAAAGTGCTGTTTCATTCATTCAGCTGCACAAAAGATATTAGATACACAAAATATAGAAAAACTGGGTTAAAGTACAGTAAAACCATGGATTGGGAGCATAATTCGTTCCAGAAACGTGCTCATAATCCAAAACACTCGTGTATCAAAGTGAATTTTCCGATTAGAAATAATGGAAACTCAGATGATTCGTTCTACAACCCAAAAATATTAATATAAAAATGATTAATTCAAAAAATAAAGCAAAAATGCATAAAACAAATTAACCTGCATTTCACCTTTGAAAAGAATCGTGGATGGTGTGAAAGAGGAGGGTTATTTTGTAGGACGACTAACGGAATCACTGCTATCTGTTGGCCCACTGGAATCTTTTTCTTTTTGTGCGACTTTAACAAGGAACCTATCCAATGACAACTGCTTTTGCCTCTTTTTCGATTTCGTGGAAATGTGGATGTTGCATTGTAGTTAAACAGATTCGGGTGGTGCTTTTCATAGATATTATGACCATACGAGTGAAGCACGCCGACTGAGGCTGAGCATGGGAGACGATTACCCACAGTCCCGCAGCGAGAGAGAGAGCGAGAAGAACCATCGGCTTAGTTGTGATCATGTGACGCTTGCAGGCAAAGCATATACATAATACATGTATTGCAAGACATAGCTCGTTTATAAAGTTAAAATTTATTAAACTTTTTTGCTCGTCTTGCAAAACACTCACAAACCAAGTTACTCGCAATCCGAGGTTTGACTGTACAATGTTAGTTTTCAGTTAGAGGATTACCTGCAGACCTCGGATAAAGTTGCACACAGAAAAATCATGGTAGAGAAAAATCCCCACCAGAACCTTTAGCACCTTCCCACTGATCTTGAAAGGAAACTTGGAAGTCAGCAGCAACTGAGGAGGTAAACGATTCAAACAAATCAACTAGTGAACTACCTTTGTGATTTAAAACAATTAAAATTCATATTTTTTATAGACATCTATAGCAACAATGCAAGACTGCAATAAATAGGTCCATTTCAGTTACCTTGTCAATGACTGTGGCCAGATGCTGGGTGCAGGACAGAGACTGAAAGAGCTCAATACACAACAGGGAGCTCACAGAGTGGGGCAGCATTCGCTGAATGGTGCTGGGGGATGTGGCGATACCGAAGACAAACACAAGAGGGAGCTGCTGGATGTACTGACTGTCAAGAGAACAAAGATCACAACAACCTACATGTTAAACCCAACGCACCATCAAGACCATCGAAATTTAACTTAAAAGGTGCCTATAAGTGATTAGCTCAGTACCTGCATATGACAATGAAATCCTGCAGCACTTGGGGGCAAAATGCCTCCAGGTCTTTGAAGATCACTACTAGAGGGGGTTTCTTTGGGAAATCAAGCCCTGAGCTGTTGCGCTTCTTCCCAGGAGACTTGATACAGGATTTCTATAGCGAACCAGATGAACACACACCAAAAACTTTTACCCCTGTTGGGTAGGAATATCCAACACCACAATCACATTGTGCTAACCTGCTCAGTTACATGCCACACTACTAACGATGACAACGGTGTTATACCTTGTTCAAGTTCTGGTACCAGTCACAAAGAACGCTGAGAGAACAGTTGGCCCCCTTCCGTGGAAGGTCACTGATCTGATACCCAGACTGCTCTCCTGCGTCATCCTCATCGAGAGCCACGCTGCCCCCCATCAGCCGCTGGATGACTTTCTGCATCAGACGCTGCAGGGCTAGAGGGGAAAGAAGAAAAGAAGAAAAAAAAAAAAAAAACACAATTCTGTGAACAGATGCAGCCAAGCAGTCTACAAACTCCAGCATCAGTGCCTTTTCATCCCCTTTCGTTTTAGCCGTCTGTATTTCTCAATACATCATTTTTATCATATTCCCCCTTCTATAGTCAAATCTGTTTAGAGCCTTCACATACCTCCACACTCTTTAGCCTGAACAGAAGCCACAAAAGGAGACACAGACTCCCTCAGCAAATCAGTCAGGCTCTGAAATGTCACATCATGGTCTGGCACATTTACACCTTAAAAGAACAAAGTTGGTCACTTGCAACCTTCCTATTAAAGTATTTTTCTAATGAATGAAGGGATTTTACAGAAAGAAACTTACTGAACAGCAATATTAGTCTACAGTTATGTATGCACCTTAAACTGGCTTTACTATAGAGCAGTATTTCCCAATCTGGTCCTCAAAGACCCACAGTCGATCCATGTTTTTGCTCCCTCCAAGCTCCCTGCCACATCGGAAGCCGAGAGGGAGCAAAAACGTGGACTGTTTGTGGGTGCCTGAGGACCAGCCCAGGAAACACTGCTGTAAATTATATTAAATATTTTTTTTTTTAAAAAAAGGGGGTTTGGATTGCAGCTAGGAATTGCTGAATTCTTTAGTGTTCCTCACCCAGAACCAATGCAGCTGTGGGGATTTCACTGGCCCGCATGCGTGATTCCCAACCATCAGCTCTGGACTGAAAGCTGGCCACAGACTTTCCAATGAACTCAAGAAGACTGTCCAGGATCTTTTTGTTTAAATCATCTTGCACCATCTGAAGGGGGGAAAATTTAATACAAAACAGTTACAGTTTGTAACAGAAATCAAATTTAACTGTCACTAACTTTATAGGTTTATCCAAACTCACTTAGACTGGCAATTAATTGGAACACTTGAATAATTACATTGGACAAAACAGAAAAGCATCCAATCCTTAATGAATCGGTTTCTGATGCTGACTGTAAATGCACTGCATTTATCCTCCTCCCACCTGCACTTCCTCCTTCATGTCCTGCCATCGTGACTGGAAAAGCTGAAACCTCAGTCTGCTGTTCTCTGGATTTTCACTTCCATCTATGAAGCAGTCCTCTGGGATTAAAAACAAACAAAAGATGAAACATCAAAATGACAATACAACATGGAGGCATGCTGTAATATTAGTATTCACAATTAAATACACAGTAATATGAGGTTAGCAATAGATAAACTATTTTCATTTAGCTTCAGAGTAGAATATAGTTGTCACCACTTTTACTTACATTATTTAGCATAATTTACTGTCTGCGATTCCTGTTTCTCAAGATGCTAAAACAAAGGCTAGACCTATCAACTGTAGTTAACTAGTAAGCATCAGCTTACAAAATACGGCATTATACATACAAATCTTCTATTTTTTAAAAATCTGCCTTTTTAAATCCTGGTTTTGTGGCAGAAGGCTATGCTGAGCAGCAGTTTCTAAGACAGTAGGACACAAGTACAAGGTGAAGGAGACCCTGGCAATACCCAAAAACAGCCAAGTAGAGGGCAGAAGCAACTTTCTAATGCCAGAGATGGCCACCAACCTATCCAACAGTTCCTCAAAAATCGGAGGATGACCTCAAGTGACCATCAAAAGCAATGGGAAATATTAAGTGGTGTGCACTGCTAGGACAGTTCGTATCAGGCTACTAGAAGCAGGACCGAAGACCCATTAAGCAAAGAAAAAGTCCTTTATCAATGAGAAGCAGGGAAGAGCCAGGCTGGAGTTATAAAAAAAAATAATAAAAAATATAAATAACGGTGGAAATTTCTTATTAAAATTACCATACATATCTTAAGAGTGTCCCTTTAATATTTTTAGGATGTGTAAAAAGCCGATTGACACTGACACACATACGGACTCCACAAAAAAAGCCTGCCTTGCAATTTTACAAACACTGATTAGTTTCCTCACCTGTACTTAAAGTTTTCCTCTTCTTAGAAGTCGGCTTGAAGACAAAGCAACCCTAAAAACATACATTCGTATTAATACCTGAAGTCCGCACAGGCTTATAATGGTCGCAGCCATGATGCTAATCATTTTACAGCATACTTGTTGTTTAGTTTATTTTGGCTTACCTTAGATACAGAAGAAGTAGCCATTTCTACACAGAGATTAAAATAACATCCCTTTATTTATACGTGTCCAGCATGCAAACTAAAGAGTTACAACGTTCAACAGTAAAAAGACGCCCTTAAAAAGAGCTTCCCGCGTTTGACGCAAGAGGTCATCTGTCATCCAGCGCAGTGATATCATTGGACAATCCTGACGTGTTGGAGTTCAAAGGTCATGTTACAGAAACGTTTCCGCTAAGGTAGGAGATTTGCTTTCTGTCCGTCAGGGTTATAGTTGCTTTTATGGTTAGTGTTGTAAATGGGAGTTATGTTGTGTATTCCACGCAAATCAAAATAAGATAGGTTAGGTTCTGAATCATTCCCGAGTCTTCAGTCAGTTCCGAGTTTTTGAGAAGTTCAGTCGTCAGTCTGATGTGAGAATGTGCGCTTCGTTTTTCATTTTCCTTTAATTTTTTTCAAGCCTTTACTTTTAAACTTAGATGATGTGTCTGTGGCGCTGTAACACTGGGATTTCTGCTCAGAATTAATTGTTGATTATAAACTACCTGAAAAGCCCTGCAGACAGCGTCTAATAAATTGGTCAAATGCATGCATGTTCACAAATAGTTATATTTGTACAGTTTTGTAGGTTATATGAAATTACCGGATTTATTTTATGTATTGTGTTGTTAGTTCTCGTGCATCTGGCGTGATCTCTCACGCGAGAAATCTTACGGCAAATCTAATATAAAAGGTACATGTAAATTGTAAATACGTGTGCAGACTTGTCTGGAACTGACAATATAACGCCATCCAGCCGACCGAAGCTGGCAACCCTGCTAATATCTCATGTGCACTGCTGGTTAGGATATAAAGCAGTTCCCCGTTATTTGCTCCGAGACACCAAGTCCATAACTGAAACCGCTGATAGTGATGAACCCTATATACACTTTGTTTTTTCCTATACAGTACATACATACCTATGATACAGGTCAACTTATAAATTAGGCACAATAAAAGATTAACAACAATAACTAATAATAAAATACAACAATTATAACAATGTTAAACTTATTAATATACTTATTAAAGTTATGTAAATATGGTCTGCCTCTAACGTGCGAATGGCGTATACACATATAGCGTGACTACGTTGGATAACGGCACTAGTCACGTCACGGGTGGGACGGTGCGCTATTTAATACCTATAAGTTGTTTTTGGAATTTTCCATATAATATCTCCGGACCGCGGATAAGGGGGCCACTGTAATTAGACAGTTAGATGGTCATGCTTGTTAAGCAAGAGCAATTTGAAATGTTACCGCACGAGATGACAATAAATCCGACTAGGCACACATATTACTGCTTTAATTAATATTCAAATACATTGATGCACATTTAATTTGTATCACAATATGATAACATCGAATTATTACATGCATACCTCAAACACCACTAATAATAAAAATGTATGATAATTAACATCTATATTAGTATATGATGTGACAATGAACAGACAATTATTTCCTAATAATGATTTCAAACATTATGAAACACAAGTGAAAAGCTCATTCCTGTGGTCTATAACTTATGGTAATAGCAGGTACTACAGTGACAGTCTGTGTGGTTCTCTAGTTTTGTGTTGTCCATCACGATGAGCTGGAAAAAACCAACAGTGACAGGAAAGTTTAATTCACACAGTAAGCAGTGGATGACGTGTTCAAATAAATGAGATAAATACAACAATTACCTGTATTCTAAACTAAATGCTAAAGCATCCATTGTTTTGACATATTGCATAAAGTGAACTTCTAACTTCTAAATTCCAAAATGCAAGGTTAAAGGATTGTGGATATGAAAAAAGTCCGGTTAACATCATTCAGTCGTTGAACAAGGGCTCAGTTGGTCTGTGTCCCAAAGCTTCCTAGACTCAGTATAGCTTCAAAATCATTTATGTCATGGAGGTAAAACACTTTTAGTCTGGAATGATGCCTACCGTTTTAACTTCTTTAGCTACGCAGCAAGTTGCCTCAGACGTAATGTTCTTGGGGACCACCATTGTCATCTTGGACCTCAGGGGGGTAGGATAAGCTCTGGAGAAGCAACAGCCCACACATTGGAAAATCGGGGCTCCTGGCCTTGAAAAGTACTTGTTCTCCTTGAGCTTGCACTCTTTGCAGCTTCCTTTTGGGGTGGTTGCGGGTGGTATGTGACACGGAGAAAATGGGAAAAGTCTCATCAAGGTTCCTCTTTGATTACTCAGTATTACAATTTCTTCAGCTCAGCATATGTTCTGTACCAATAATCATGATATGTAAATGTGCGTTATTGAAAACACGAAAAATTGCCATATTTACAACTATTGCGTATCTTTTTTTGTTGCACATTCAGTAAATGAATGATATTTCAGACTTGCCTTGTATCATCTCACTGTTGGGAAAGGAATCTACAATTTGCAATACCATCACCAGTGCAAGAAGACAGGCTCCAGTCAATTTTCCCATATACATCATCGTACCTGTAATAACTGGAAAATCAAAGTAATATTTTTCACAAACAGCTGTCTATGGCTTGACCTTCTTCCATTTTCTTACTAAATATGCTATTCACCTTTCTTATAGTGCAGGACACCAAGTAAAGCACAATTAAAATATTTAATAAAAACACCTTATGACAAACCTTGGAGTCCTCCTTACTTCTGTGGTGGCCAGTTCAATGAGGATGCTTGGGTACTAATGTGGGAGTTTTTATACCTGCTTCCTTCCGTCAGCAAGTACACACCTGGATTAACTAAAACCCTTTGGCCTTATCAGAGATCAGAATCAACATGAGCTTCGTTGAGATTACGCATTTGCGTTTCCAAAACATGTTACTTTAATTACCATGGTCCACTAAAAGCTACCTGTCTCAATAAAGATAAAATACTCTGCTGCAAAAATGTGAACAGAAAACAGCTTTTCTTCCATTATTGTATAAAGTTATCCAGTGGTACAATAAAACCTTTCTCCTCAGCATGTGCATTTTGTTTTGCATGTTGCAGTGTACAAGCATACCAAGGTTTTCCAACCACACATTTACTGAAGAACATTCAGTGTATAACCTGTTGCAGAATGAACAATATGGTACAATGCTAAAAATATTTTGCTCTGGATTTGTCAACATTCTTGCAATCCAGACACAAGGACCTGGTCATGTAAGCCTACAGAATCAAGATTTGAAAAAGCCTGGTAGAAACAGGTTTGTCCTTATGTAAGCCCTTTTTCAGACGTGTCAATATTTTCATGCAATAATCTTAGAGTGCATCTTCAACTTGCTTTGCCATGGCAAACAATAACACTCCATAACAACACAGAAAATATTTCAGTATTTGAAGATACACCTTAGATTACAAGGACTGTTCATGTGTATATGGATACTTCTCAAAACCAATAAGAAGAATACATTCCATTTTTATCTTAGACCTTCCTCTCTATACTCTGTATTTTACCTAACTGTTAGCTGTTTAGTGCCAAATGGTGATTAGTGCCTGCTATTCTGGATTATACAATGTGTAGTATATTTGTACTATTACCTTTAAAAAGGGAAAATAGGAAGATATTTTACTAGTTATTCTATTGTTATTTGCATATGAAATTCACTTTCCATTGGCAGGCGTTTTAACATCTGCTGGCTTTGGTTACTTTGGAGACCAAGCCACAGATTCAGGCCGATGTAATTGGATATAAGCAGACAGTGAAGCCCCACACTGACTGGAGCTTGAAGGTTCTAGCAGATACAGTATAAGCATCCTTTGGTTTGTTTCAAAATAGCATTTTTTGACCTTGATGGCTGAAAAGAAGAATGAGGAGATGAAATACCTGGTACTTTGTATATATGCCATTCCAAGTTTGTTAGCATGCATTAGCAGCAAGCACCCAGGACATGCCTGTTATTCAGCTGATGGGGGTGGGGTTACTGGTTGCTACCAATTGCCTAGGTGACACTGGCTTTTTGAGTATGGCAACATAAGTCAGGATGACCAGAAAAGTCTCCATAACCACTTTCATGGATTACAGCTTAGCCTTCAACAAATCTTCTATAGCGCACATGTCTTCTTCACCCCTGCATATTCTCTCATACAACCTACATTCTTTAACCCAATAATTACCCATGTAAGCCTAGTTGTCCATTACATTATTATTTTATTTATCATTGTTTTTTAAAATATATCATAGTTTACATTACTTTAAAACATTTATTTCTGTAACTCAACGAGAGAACTTTGGATTGACTTCCACAGCTGAAGATTATGCCAGACACTGAACTCCAAATGAAATTAATACCATTTATTCATCTTCTGTAACACCTTATTCAGTATAGGGTCATGGTGAGCCCAAGAAAATGCAGTAGGTTACATTCATACTGTAATATCGTACATTCATATTATAATTTTGTATCATGCACCTTTATTGATAGACATCAATACACTTTATAATGTCAAAGGTTTAATTGTCAGGAGAGTTTTTGCCATTCTCTTGATTTTCACACATTTGTGATGGCATAATTATTACGTAGTGTAACTTTTTAAATGTCATATATCATATAAATACAAGGATATAAAATGACCCAATTAAAATGGTATTATTCCCAGAAGGGAATAGGAGATATTCATGGTACCCACAAATGCCTTTTAATATTTACACAACTAAGTAAAGGGTAACTACGTTGCCAGACAACATCTTGTGAATCTTGGAAACCGACTGTTTAAACAGCCCAAGGGTCAACATTGCCTCTGCTCAAATTTTAAGTTACATTTCGTATAATTTGAAATTAATTTTTGTCGCAAAATCGAATTGCTTTGCTTTTTCAAACTTACCTGCTACTTTTACCATAGACTGGAGAATCGGAATTAAACAGCAATTACAATATTATACTAAAATGACATGTAAAGACACTGGCCACACATCATGACATACAAAAGGCTGTCATGCATGATCATGTACAGTCCTAGGACAGGGAAGTGTGCTTTATCCTTCATATATAGGTATTTAACTTTGTTTGACATGTAATGCCTAGTAATCCTGTAAGATGATTTTATGGGTCAGTGTGGCAAAACAAAATACGGTATACTGTGCAGTTTAAATGATTATGTATACACAAATAAATCAGGATAATTTCCTTTAAATGGCTTTTAGTACGTGTGTAAAATATTAAAGACTAAGTATAGTGGACGTGTGCTAAGAATTTCTCGAATTATCAAACTTAATAATCCAATACATATGTAAAAAAATACAGACCTTGATTTCATACTAATTTGTACTGTTTTTGTGTTGTTTTCAATTTTCAATGCACTTGAACAATTAAGCAACACCAGGTATTTTAACAATTAAGCAAATTAATGTAAAGTCTTGGAATGTGATATACACATAACCTTCAGCAATAGAATTTTACTTGTAAATGAAAGGGATAATTTACCACACAATTCTAAAATAATTTTATATTGAAAAAGATGCATTGTTAATTTTGAAAACATCATCATTTGTGTCTTTATGATTAAATATCAGCTTGGCCTCTATGCACGCTGTATTTTCTATTCAACACATATGCATACAACAACTTTATTCGTATACTTAGACTCTACTGAGTATACAACGCGTATCATTAAATATAGATATATAAACATATTTCTAATAAAAAAATGAACGTCATTATTATTTAAACAGATTAATTTCTCATTGATCCTCATGTATTCACTTTTAATATTGCTGTTGACAAATGGTATTGTTCAAATACGTATAGCTATCAAAATTACCTTTATAGAAGATTAAATGGGTGTCACTTACCCTCATGTTAGCTATGCAAACATGTAACCAAAATGACTCTAAATATTCTAGTTTATAGTTTTCCCGCAGTGCTCTCCGAGGTAAGTCGTATGAGAATAATTTCATAAGTAATTCAGTCCCGGGACTAAGCAATGCATTTCAGTTATTAAAAAAATATATGTTAAATATATTCATTTATTTATGCTAATAACTGGGGAGAATACACACCAGAGAAGCACAGCGAACATTTCCCCCTTTCGTACTGCCATCACAGCAAACGCAAATACAACTTCGGAGGAAATTTCCACAAGTCTCAGAAGTGGGGTGGTGCTGAACAAACAGCTCCCGTGAATGTCATCTTACGTGACCGAATTCGGAACGCAGCTTTGGACTGACACCGGATTTTCCAGAAGAAGTTGCGAACGGTTAGCGATGCCGACGACTTATCGATCATCAAAACTAACATTCCTGACTAAAGTGTGGCCACTGAACTAAATCATGAAGAGGCACAACGTGAGGACACTCGCCCTGATAATCTGCACGATAGTCTATTTGCTTTTTGGGGCTGCGATCTTCGATGCACTGGAATCTAAACTGGAAACCACGCAGAGCATGAAGCTGCAGCAGAGGAAACGGGAGTTGATGACGAAGTATAATTTAACTGAAGTTAATTTTGACGAGCTTGAATGGGTGCTTTTACAGCTGGAGCCTCATAAAGCGGGACTCCAGTGGAAATTCGCGGGATCATTTTATTTTGCGATCACAGTGATCACAACAATAGGTAAGAAAAGATACATATTAACATGAATAACTATCAGTGCCTTAATGTGAATTTGAATAACATGCAATATATATGACTAATATTGTCTAAGTAAAACTGTGGATCTGACCATCGCAAACTTTCTAGGGTAATTGCACTAAAACGCAAAATCTTCCAGTTGTTCGGTTAGCGATGTCTCTGGGATCATCTAATCTTCAATTTGTGGAGTGGTAAAATCTGGAAGGGGAAAAGGTACGAAAATCCTCATATAAGAAATGTCTTCATATATTTGGAAATGTACTGTAAACGTAGCAGGCTACCTGCACTTTTAGTGTTTTGTGTACACGCGGAAAAAAAACTCCCTAACAGCTGTGCAATGGTGCCATATTTTCCGGACCATTAGTTCAGATTATCATTTCTAGGAAATACTGGCATGCCATCCAGGGGGCACCCCGGCTGTGTGCCCTATGCTGCCTGTGACCCAGAGCCCACAGTTAGAAGACGAATGGACGGATTTCTAGGAACAGGAGCACACAAAACTCTTGCATAATGTAAAACATTATGCAAACTTAAGTAGACCACCCCCCCCCCCAAAAAAAAAAAATCAAGTCACAGAAACAAACAAATGGAATAAAATGCAAACACAGCAAATTTGAGTGAAAGGTTTTAAATAAAGAATACTTGCAGGAAGACATGGTACCTCAGTGGGTCGCAATGTTGACTTCAGAAATGGAGATTCAAATTCCACCTCTGTTCTGCATCCATAGAGTTTGCATGCATCCTTCAGGTACTCCAGTTCCTTATGCTGTCCATACATAAACAGATTGATTGGCTTTTCAGAGTGGGCTCTGTGACTGGTCTCCCATCCAGGATGTGCCCCTACCTCGTGCTGTGTTGCTGTCTTTGATAGGCTCCAGGCCCCACAAACTATGTTTGGTTGGTAGATGGAAATAAGACTTGGAAACACGCAAAACGTCTATATCAAAATGTTCTCACTCTCTAGGTTATGGACACGCAGCTCCCAGTACAGATGGAGGAAAGGTGTTCTGCATGTTCTATGCCGTGCTGGGGATCCCCCTCACCCTGGTCATGTTCCAGAGTCTGGGTGAGCGCATCAACACATTCGTCAGGTACTTGCTCTACCGAATCAAGAAGCTCCTCAGGATGCATAAGACCGAGGTCTCCATGGCCAACATGGTTTCCATTGGTCTCCTTTCCTGCGTCAGCATCCTGGGTATCGGTGCGGCGGCTTTCTCTCACTACGAAGACTGGAGCTTCTTTCAGGCGTATTACTATTGTTTTATTACTCTTACCACGATCGGCTTTGGGGACTACGTGGCTCTGCAGAAAGACCAAGCGCTGCAGAACAACCCGAAATATGTGGCCTTCAGCTTCTTCTACATCCTGGTAGGCTTGACGGTCATCGGAGCATTCCTCAACCTGGTGGTGCTACGCTTCATGACTCTGAACACTGAGGACGAGAGGCAGGATGCTGAGTGCCAGGCTTTGCTGTCTCAGAACATGCAGGGACACAAAACCTGTGCTAGGGTCAACAGCGCCACCTCTGACCTGGAGGGCTCTGTGCGGAGAGGCCTGTTCTGCGTCTATCCCGAGATGCTTCACTTTCAGTCCATGTGCACCTGCCTTTGTTACAAGGGCCGGGAGAAGGTACCCTACTGCATCCCCATGATCTTCCCCCAGGACTGGTCATCCTCAAACGTTGCTGTGGAACAGGAAGAGGACTTGTCAGGGCACGTCCCAAATCCTTGCGCTAATATGCACATGCGCAGTTGTAGTATACGACATCGATCTGTGATTAGCGGTACCCCTATGGTCTTATATCATCATGCAGCAAATAGGGTGCTTTTGAAAAGGCGCAGGTCGATTTAGCATTAACAGCATTCCTCTTTAGTTCTCACACAAGACTGAAGATATATATTAAGCTTTGGGCTGAGGACATATATTACTTGGTCATTATTATTATTCAACAGGGAGGTATCACTGTTCTCATAATCAATGTAATTAACTTTACTAATGAGGTAATAGAACAATCTTAAACACACACATTCAGTTATGATTCAGTTTGAATCAGACATGCTTACAGGGAAATGAAACAGTTACATGTTTTGACTGAAACTATATATCTAATGCAAAGGCACTATGATTTACAGAAAAACAACACATATACCAGGGCTGGACAGGGATTAAAAATCCCACAATAAATCTTGCTGACCCACAAACTAATTCTCCTACCAGGAAAATGTCCGGTGTTCCAGATAGAAATATGTAGGTACATTCACCTTGCAAATTGGTTATTTACAATTCTAAATTCTAAAATTCATCCCGATGGCCACCGACCCTTGTACTGATAGAAAACTTTTTAAGTCTCTGTCTTGTTTCCTCAGTTTTTGGGAAGCAGGTCACTGTGACAACACCTAGACCTACTCATGATACTGCCTGTGAAATAAGAACCAGGAGAGAGCACTGCAGTATCATTTTTCCAGCATCAATGTGCGTTGATTTAAGGGAGGCAACAATTAAATAAGAGATTTTATTGCTGCTTTCAAAGTTGCAAAGATTGTGATCTTCCAATATGTTATAACTTCGGTGAAACAATACAGTATTTAACATTGAATTTGACTTATAATTGCTTTGATGACACTGTCTTTCAAATAAATATGGATATTACTTTTAATTAAAAATTTTAAAATGTTGGTTTCATTTGTCTGTGCAAGCCCTTGGCCTGTAGACAAGTATACAACAATATAAATATTAAACTTCAGTTTTTCTTGACACCTCTCATGCCCCGATCGTCCGAACCTCCTGTGTGCCACGCCCCCTCATCTACCCCGTGTGGAATCCCCGTGTTACCAGCTGTTTTGAGTCATGTTGATTGCTGCTGTGTATTTAAGTATTTAATGTTTCCCCAGTCCTGTCATTAACGCCAGTCCTGCGTGTTCCTCCCAAATAACTACCTCGACTCCTACGTCCCCGTGATCACGGAAACACCCTACATATTTAGTCCTTTGCCTGATACCTTAAACTTATTCCTATGTCTGACTTGCAACGTTTCTTTATTTGCTTTAGGCCTACCTAGAATATTATTTGGAGAAACAGGTGCTGGAACTCCCCTTGTTATTCAGTACTGGGTGCTGGTACTTCCTTTATTTAATACCAGCAGATACTGAGAGATTCCAGTAGGCCTACTCCTTAGAAAAAAAAAGATATTACCATTTATAGAAATAAGTAATAGGCAAGACTAACCAGCGGAAAAAACGGTTGACACGTCACTCTTACCTTGCAAGAGATGCAACTCTTTCCAGTTAAATACTAGCCGAAATTAAATATTGCATGAAAGGGAATAAATATCAAATAGATGCAATCCCTTCTGCCTTGGGCACAGCTTCGGGAACGTTTCTAAGACCGCTGTTTCCAGCCCGAATAAATACGGTGATACACTCAGGGCATAAATACGGCCGAGGTTGTAGTTTAAGGTTTATCAAAGTTCACATTTCAGTTACTGAATCGCAGACATGGGTCTCAGAGACGCTGCCATGACCGTGTTCGCGGCGCATCGGATAGCCGTGCTGTGCACAGTGGGCATCGGGCTGGTTTCGGCCGCGTTGTGCGTCGGCTTCAGGTATTTTCGAAGACCGAAGAAAGTTAGGCGAGTAGGGCTCGTCTCGCAGATTAACGTGTTTCCTCTGAAATCTGGCAAAGGGCTTTCTGTGACTGCTGCACAGTGTCTAGAAATGGGCCTGAAGTATGGCGAACTTAAAGACCGGTGAGTATTTAAGATTATTTTTGCTTTCAGTATTAATCACGTATATTCAAGGCAAGGCAAGTTTATTTATATAGCACGCAAGGCAATGTGTTTTACAAAGGCAGAGGAATACAGTTACAGACATTAAAATCACATTTAAGACAAAAGAAAGAAAAACAAAGTTTATGAAGTTAATAAATTAATGACGTTTAATAATTTTGATGCTTCCGAAATAGATCCATCCAGAAACATTAATAAGGTGCGTGCGACAGAGTAATGCATCATAAACATGCGCGTAATATAACCGAAACAGATGGCGTGGATCTTGTAGCGCTTTTACTGTGCGGATATTGCATTTGGTCCGGCGATGTCAGTGCTAGCCCGGCTAAAATGAAATTACTGAAACGACTGGGAGACGCTGGCTTAATTTAATCAACCCTTATAACTTTATTATGATTTTCAACAACAGGTTGTTTAGAAACAAAGTTAATAAAGTTATTTGGGGGGGGGGGGGTATTCCAGTGAGTAAATCCGAATTAGTAGTTTACACCTGAAACAACTTCCGTTCCAGAAACCGAGATTAGAATGTGGATCAAACAGCTACCAAGGCAACTAATGCTCGGAACCAAATTTACTTAAAATCAGGATTACCTGACCGAAACTTGGGGCTTGCAGGACGCGGCTGCCGCTGCTTCAGCACCGCTAGGTAGTTTGATTTGCCGTGCTCAGCTCTCCAAGAGACTGTTGAAATGGGATCTGTCCTAATTCAGGGACTGCATCCTTGGCTGTGTAGAGGAATGCAGTCTACGTCGCCTTTCGAAGATTTCGATCGTCCTTCGAAGATTCGCGCAATGAATCTTGGGATCTCGGCTAAAGAATATCGCATTTCTAGGCTGCGTCTGAAGGAGCCTTTGAAACGGGGCAGACTTGTGGCGCCGCTGTGACACGTACATTCGCTCTTCGGATGCAGCATATAAAGGCTACACAGACCGCGTCCTTCGAAGGAAAGGGTGCAACCCCTGAATTCGGATACAGCTACATAAGTGGCACGTTTTCTTCAGTTAGCTAAGTATTCTGTCATTCCCCTGTGAATGTCTGCGCGATTTATTCAAGAATCCCCCCGCGACCAATAAAGTTTCTTATTTATTTAGACTCCTATTGTGAGCCTCACGTTTCAAACAAAACGCATGGTGGGTTTGCACTCATATCTTTACAGGCCTTTTTGCATTGCCGTATTTGTTTCTGCTGGACTTATTGAAAATGTATGTAATAGAGACGATGCCGAACACGCTGACATGGCAACGGAAAATATATGCTTAGCACTCAAAAGGCTATTTTGAGGTCCAGTGTCTGCGTGGATTCACTGTCCTCCCCAGACAGCCCTTATATTGTGGCATGTATGGTACTGCGCAATATTGTCACAATCAGGTGAGACTGCGCAAGGTCATTGTCAACACATCCATGCGCAAGTTTAGAGTGCATTGAAATGTCCTGGATTTTGACATTCATTTAGGTCTTACTTTGACACGAACCTAGTTCTGAATCTCTGCCAGTTGTTTTTTGTCTGTCTTTGAACTATTTGGGCTCATAGGTGAGTACTTGATTCTTGAGGTGATATTTAATCATTGTAGAAGATGAGCATGTTTCCTTTAGGTTTCGTACTGGAGGTGATGCACGCTCTGCTTTATCTGCATAGGCACTGGCTCGTCGTCACGGACGACGGCCATCAGGTGACAGCGCGCCAAGAGCCTCGTCTTGTGCTGCTCTCCTTGACCTGTCAGGATGGTTGTTTGTGCCTGAATGCCCCTGGCATGGAGCAGCTGAGCATTCCTCTTTCTCAACCTCAAAACCAGGTCATAAACTGCAGGTTGGTGTGTCTTTTCGTTGAGTCGTTTAGGACCCCACTACACCAAGGACTTTGTTGATTTCTAGTCTAGAGTTCCCTGTATAGACCGAAGTTACTACATTATATTGAAATATGACATTCTATGAAATACCCTGCAATTGTATGGTACTGCCACTATGCATACACCAGGACTATAAGTGTTTTAGGTTGCTGCCAGTTGCTGTATGAATCGCACCCGTTTTGGGGTGGTTGGATGCCATTGAGACATCAGTGTTGGGCAGGTTACTCACTGGTTAAGTTACAGACAGAGGTGGAAAGTTGAGGTCCAGAAAGTACAAAGTGAGACCAAGGGTTTGTTTCCACCAACCCTGCTGAGCATAAAGTCAGTCACTGAGTACCCAACTGGTTGGTTGAAACAAAACATTAGCCTGGATTTGTACTTTCTGGACCTGAACTTTCCAGCTATCTGTAAAGGGTTACTCTTCTGAGTAACTTCCCCTGTAAGGCATTCACTGGTGTCACTGGTCTCTTGCCTCTTCAGAGTGTGGAGCAGTGACATTGAGGGTAGAGACTGCGGGGAACCGGCGTCTCTCTGGATCACTCGCTACCTGTCTGGTGACAAGACCTTCCGTGTGGTGCAGTTCGAGTCCCAGATGAAGGGACGCAGCCCGGTGGAAAAATTCCCTTTTTTCCTTAAGCACGAAAAGGTAACCCGTTTTATGTGACTTTTATTATTTCTTCTGCATTTCTTTCAAAATTTGTTTTTTCTGTTGACTTCTCGAAGATGAATCCCATTTCTTTCCCGAAAAGGTTCTCTTTTTTTATCTTTAGACCTTCTACTCCTGATTTTTTTCTATCAGTTCTCATTACAATTTCATCCTTATCTCAGGAAGGTGGTTGGTTGTTTAATACCAGCCTCCCCCACCCTGAACCCATCAATTGCTGAGAGTGGTGTTAACCTTTGCCGCCTCCAGGTGGCGTATCCTGACACCGCTGCAATCCTGTTAATGACTGAAAGCTCAGTGACGGACCTGAACACCCGCTTAATGGACAAAGTCACTACAGCCTGGTTCCGACCCAGTATTGTGGTGACAGGCTGTGACGCCTACGCTGAGGTATGGACATAAACCGTGTACCAAAAAGATTTCCAAAGCTGAAGGAATGGTTAGAAAAAGTCGTCACTTTGTCATTTCAAACGCATGAAATGAAATTGCGCTTCTGTGGAGCGGTGTATAGCCAGGAAAAGAAACAATTACGAAATAAACAATGAACGACAAATACTGGAGAGGGGGGATAAAGAATAAATTAAATAAAAAAAACAATTAAAATCTAATTAGAGTAAAAAACAGTACACAACAGTAGACAAGAATAACAGTGATGCACTGCAAATAATACAAGTGAACAGTACAGGTAAACACTGTGCAAACAACAGAAATGGTGTAGTGCAATTGTGCGTTTATCAGCCCTGTACGCAATGGGTCTCTGTGCACTGTATGTCATGACACAGTTCGAGACTAACTGCCATTTCTGCCACAATTGCCCTTTTAGTTCATACCAAACAGGATAGCCTTCATTGACATCCGCATCAACAAGCCTTGGTTTCCTGATGCCCTATTGGCTGATTGTTGATTTCCCTCCTCAGACCACTTTCAGTAGGTGCTCACCATGGCTGACCGTGAGCACCCCAGAAGTCTTGCAGTTTCGGAGATGCTCTGACCCAGTCGATTTGGCCCTTTTTCCCCGCCCCCTTGGTCTGCATTCAGCATGTCGACTCTGAGTTCCAAATGCGAGATAGTTAGCGTTATTTGATTCACATAGGGGAGGTCATAATGTTTTGGCGTATCGATGTGTAGCGATTTGAGTATGTGCAGAATTCTTATATAGCTGTTTTTTACCGCTAAGATCATGGTGCTATGTTAGGTGGTTGGCCCTAGCTATGTGTAGCTACGTGGTTTTCTGTTGTCAGACGATATGTCAAGGCTGTTTCTGTTTGTTTTTTGAGGATTCCTGGGATGAGCTGCAGATCGGCAGAGTGAGACTACGTCGCGCCATGGCTTGTTCAAGGTAATATGAAAAGTAAAGCTATTTAAGGGGTCATTTTCACCGTTTCACATTCAGGGCGGTACATTGTGTTACGAGCCCCAGTCTAAGGTTGGGACATAACAGAGTGAAAGGGGGAGTGGAGTAAGGGAAGAACAGGGTGTGATGGACAAGGGAACGTGGTTAAAGGGGTATTTTTAAAAAAAATATTTTTCTGTATTTATTGACACGCCACGGACAGAGAACAAATAAACCCAGTGCATAAAGACTCTGGAGTGACTATCGGCAAAACAATAAACAAAACCCAGCTTCTGAATGCAACCCAAAGCTAAACTTACCTAAGTGCAAAGAAAACAAAAACAAAATGACAAATTCTCCACCCAACGCCCTATCCAAACAACAGCATACAACATACGTCCACAAAACAAAATGGCAGTCACTCTCTATGCACCTGACACACACACATAGAACATACACATAGATCAAAGCGGCAAAAGTCTGAGGGGTGCACAAAGACGTTAGCCAAAAACCAGGCAAGAGTTCGAAACCAAATAGCAAATGAACCAAAGCGAAAAATCAGAAATCCAATAAACCGAACAAATCATACACAGTGATATCAATCAAAGAAAAGCGATCCAACAACAATCAATTAGCAGAGCTCTTGAGACACCTTGCTTGTGGCTTTTCACTTCTGGGAGAAGGAAGTGACACGGTGCATACGGCAAGTCAGGGCGGGGTCTGGATGGGGCGGTGGAGCGAACGATGAAGAGATTGGGGAGTTGAGAAGATGAGCTCTGTGGGCGGAGCTGAACCTAATCATGAACTAACAGCAGTGGCATATAACAATTGGCTTTGGCATGTGACGCTTGACACCATGTGTCTCCAGTGTTGTGGATTCCAGCTCTGCACATTCTCATTATGTTCCAGTATGCTTCCTCCCACACTGTGAAGGCATGCAGTTCAGCTAATTGGTGTGGTTCAAATCTACCAAGGATTTTCCACCATCCATCCATCTTGTAACTGCTTATCTGCTACAGGGTCAGGGGAGGGGGGTGGCATGGGCCTGGGGATCAACTTGGATGGGATGCCAGTTTTTGGCAGGGTACTCAAATGTACACATTCATCCACTATGAACAAGTTCAAGACACTAATTTACTTAACTGTGTTACCTTGGATTGTGTGAGGGAAGCGAACAACCCAAAGCTGACCCTCGCAATACAAGTAGAACATACAAATTCCACAATCACAGAATATGTCTGAGATTCTAACCCCTAACCCTGGGGGGTTTAGGCAACAGTGATTACCTCCAAGTTAACATACTGTCCCCACTGCTCTTCACTGTTGTTTAAGCCCAAAAGCATTGTACAGTAACAGTATAGACTTGACGCTAAGCAAGTCACTGCTATATGTCATTTTTGGAAATTTGTTACAGTTAACCTTTACTTAAACATAAATTACTAATGTACTAGTGATGTAGTATAATTATCCCTAGGTGCCTTTTAACGACCGTGAATCCTAGTACTGGAGTCATTTCCCGTAAAGACCCACTGGAAACTCTTAAAAGGTAAGAAAAATCCACTTCAGAGTGAATTTTAGACAGTGTAGCCTTTGGCTGGACTGGATAAGATAAGAGGAATGGGTGGATTCACTGTATTAAGAATGTAGTGTGTCTCTGTAGTTCAATAAAATGTCACAATATACCCTTGTTTATTGCCTGAACATTTACATTTGTGTGTTTTATTAGGTTAGATCATATAATCATTAATAATCATAAATCAGAATGTACCGGTATAATAGTAAAACTTGGTTTCCTCTTTTCTCTAGTGATGTTTGATTTCCAAGTTATTCTTTTATGTAACTTGCATATAAAAGTTACCTATGTAACAGATGTAAATTCTAGAAAAAGACTTGATAATGTCGCCAAGAATAGTAAGGGGATACTGTAAATACACAATTTACATGTCATTTCGACAGTCCTTTGTTGCTACTTAAGTATGTTTTCAGTGAGTGATATGGAGGTTCCTGCTAATTAAACTTTTAAAATCAGAGACTGACAAAGTGTCTGAAAAAAGAATTTTGAAATGAAAACGGTCCAGTCTCTGTAGTTTTCAGGTTAACTGTATTCATGCTGTATTGATAACCTCTTACTGACGCTCTTTTCGTGTGCTATAAAATTTCTTCATAGCTACCGCATGTGTGACGCATCTGAGAAGCATATTTACGGAAGCTCACCCCTGTTCGGGCAGTACTACAGTGTTCTTAAAACTGGGGACCTTCAAGTTGGAGATGCTGTGTACACAATTACTAACTGAATCAACGGAGTTTTTGTAAGTCACTTTAGAAAGTGAAAAAAATATATTGACACTGTATAAACATAAATAAATATATAAATCTTAACTCTCCCAATTATTTGCTTAATTACTCATGACTTCCATATACCGCCAATGATCTGTTCTGGTCTGATCTATATAATAACATTATTGTATTTTTATGCAGTGATGAATACATAGAATACATTAATGTTACTCTGGTTGTACACTAGTGGTAAAATTAAAGACTATGGTAGTGTAATCTGTTATATGAGGTGTTATGGCAAATGGAAGTCCTTTCTTCTATAACTGAAGGAATTCGAGAAATGTCATTCATTCAGTTGAAATACGCGTTTTATATGGTAGATTCATAAGATTTCATCTCATTTCATGAATTCTATTATGCAATTACATATTTTAATTCCAAGCAAAAGCACACAAAGTTGCTTGTGCAGAATATACTTGAGGTTTTTTGATCAGTGAACACTACCATAATCTGGGTGAGATCCAGAAAAACTTTCACCACTAATAATCAATGCTGAAACCTGAACGCAGTCTAAAGATAAATTGGAATATCTGTATTCTGTAATAAGTAGGCAAATAATCGTCTGTGATTTTAGATCTTTTCTATCAGGTGCATGTAATTCTATAAAAGATCTATCATCATACTTAGACATGAAACCAGTGACAGGATTTTCTTCATGGTTAACCAAGAAAATCTGGTCACAATTTAATAAATGCTCTAAAATGGTTCCTCACTTGTCCGACTGTATCCAATACAGGGTCACGGTTCCAAAACAATAGCTATCAGTCTACTAATAGGCTAAATATTAACGAAACCCTACGGTAAACGCAGCAATACTCCTAGTAGTAACAGGTTTGTGTTTAATAATTATACTGTAAGAAGGATAATGATGTAATTGTGTTTTCTTGCAGTAACTTCCGTTAAGTGCGCAAAGTTCGTCAAACAGCTGAGCGCATTGCATTTTTCTTTTAGCGAAATAGCGTTCTGATACAACCTGTTCTTTACTGAAGTTCGAGTTTTCGGCTTGTCATTCATTTCAGCTGTTTTACTTTTAGGGGAAACTAATTTCCTCTTTTAAAGTTTTTTTTTCTTTTTTAAGTCTGAAGACAGACTTGCGTCAATGCGCAACTTTCAGGGTGAGACATTGAAAAAGGGAAGTTATAGTAGTTTTGATACAGGCTGCACTTTGTTCATACTATAAAAAGGCTGCGTTCCTGCTGCACAGTAACGCGATCAGTCATATCCGCCTAGTTACGTTTGGCATCCATCAAAAACAGGATGACCTACAATTAATAGGAAGAGTAGTTGTTCGATGGGAATATTTCACACATCTTGAGAAGCAAATGTAAGTGTTCTGATTGGAAGCAATACTTAGCTGTTATTTGGGGTTTATTAAAGAGAGTTGGTCAACTGTATGACTTTTCAGCTAGCTTGCATTTTTAAATGTTATGTAGGTATCTTCATTATTTAGCCTACGTTTTTATACAAATGGGTTTCGCAGCACACGTGGATTAGGGGAGCTGGCTTGTTACATATTTTTTAATTCCCGAAACAATTTTCCTTCGCTTATTTAAAATTCAGCCACTGGAAATATTCATACGGACACGAACTGTACGAATTTATCATCGGAGCCTAACCAATCATCTGTAGAAACGCAACTTCTGCTTAAGAGTACTTGGACCATGCAGCTGCTGAGGTTTTCGAGCTGTGTAAAGACTTCTCATCTTTAAGGACAGGAAACAGCCGTTTTCACCAACACTTTAAATATGAAAGTATAAGTGCATATCGTATTTAATACCGAGTATATGTACGCTAGAATGATGTATGGACATACAGCGGAGACGAATAATTTTTTTGCGTCCGATTCGAATTTTTTGTCTTCGAGCTACTCCAGTAAATTGTTTTTCGACTCAAGAAAAAAATGCCAGCTTTCCTTCGCCGATAGTTCGCTTATCCCAGGATATTCTGGAGGTACGGCACTTTTCGCATGTCGTGGTCCGCTTCAATCTTCGGGATCTCAGCTTCGCTGCGCTTCGGCGAATACGGAGCCTTTAAATGGCTGCAGGACTTGGGCAAACCAGGCGTACCTAAATTACAGGTACGGGATGGAGCGTGACCCGACACCCTCTCAGCCATCTGTTGCACAGTCCGGAAGCCTTAAGTTCGGGATTGATCGGATACTGTCCTCCGATTTTGACATAAAGGCAAAAGAAGCCTCCACTTTCAGAGGTAAGACGTCAGTTAAGTCCGATTCAGTCTTCCTTCTATATTATATATCTTATGCGTATGACTTGGCAAACGTTATACAGTATTTTATGTATTGGTGTCGTATTGTTTTGGAAACATGACACACACATAACTGTTCCTCTAATTTTTTAAAGAAAACTTTATCATGTAGTTGGTTAAATATATTGCCCATATTAGTTTAATTTACAACCTAATTCAAAGTTAAATATGTCTTCTGGATAAACATGCGTTAAATCCGTAGATCAAGCATCTTAATTTGGTACGCCTCGTTTTTTCCGATTTATTACCCGTATACGGTGATTTATGTTATCTTTATGCTTCTGGGACACGAAATGGATAATTTAAGTGACTTATCCTTGGCCCCACCTGTGGCCTAGATTTCCGTGTGTATGCTGCATTTATTTCTCGCTTTCTTCTGATCCTGCAACAGATCTCGTATCCACTGTTAGCAGAGAAGGTTTTTCGGGACTCAGTTGCTACGTGCAGTCTGCGACAGACCGATACTACTCTTCTTTAGATACCCGTAACGCTTCCTCTGCGCCGCGTTCAGACGGCGACGCGGCAAGAGAAATATCGCAGCATCAGATCCAAGAAGGCTATCCAGGTAGAAGATCTTAATCAGACATTCGGACGTTATTCATTAACTCAACTGAACCTTTATAAATGTGAAGCCGGCGTGCAATAAGGACATTTGTTCTTCCTGCGCAGGTCCGTACGCAGTCCTTGCAAAGGATGCGGCGCCTCAAACGAATAGAAGAAAAAGGTCGTGGTCGAGGGCAGTTTTTTCCAATCTGCAGAGAATGGGACTGGAGAAACGATTCGAGGTCCAAAAGTATGTTACTAAACCAGACAGAAAACAACTCGCAGCGATGTTAGGTTTAACGGATGCCCAGGTACGCTAAGAAGGCAAACGCCAATTTATTTATTCTAAGAAAAAAAACAGCTATATTTCTATACATACGAAACTGATTTCTGGGAAATTGCTATTTCCACCACACAGCCCGAGAAAATATAGGCTATAATATAAGTCTATTAACAGACGTAATAATGTTTTAATAGAAATGCCAATATGTAGGCTAGCAAAATAGGCCCATATTTTCTTATGTAATTATTCATAGTCTTTGTCCATCAATAAATTTTAACGTTTATGCTACTACGCGAAAAGCTATAAATACGTGATTCATATTAGACGTGTCTGTTTGTTGTATAATGGTGTAAAAACACGGATTATTATCGTTTTACCCTGAATTGAAACTAGTGATACAAACCTATGTTCTACGGCTGACCATTTAATCTCCTCCAGGTTAAAGTATGGTTCCAGAATAGGAGGATGAAATGGCGACACTCGAAGGAAGCCCAGACGCAGAAAAACAAAGCACAGCAGACTAATTGCTTGATAGCTGACAGCCTGGAAGCCGTTCAGAAGGATCACGAATCCGGTTGTGAGAGTGAAGGGACCGAATCTGAATTCGATGATGGTCGGCAAGGGTGAGGACGACGCTTCAGCCAACAATTTAACGTCAGGAGCTGATCTGAGTGACGATGAACATAGGGGAACCGCATTTTAAAGAAAACATTTGGATTAAGCCTACTAATGTTGTAATTTGTGAATGGGACAGCATTAACATTCATATACCAAACACCCGAACTATTGAAAGAGTCTCACTAAGTACAACCGACTTGCCAAGCTTTGCTTTTCTAACAACTTCTGTAGCTTATTCACCTTTCAACAGCCTGCTTCTGATGATCCCGTTTTTGGATTTTTATTTATAACCTTAAACAACAGTTTCGCAGGCATTATCATTTGTAGGCTATACTATAGTTTGATTTGTGGAATGTATTATATGTCTTCGTTGTATTTTTATACCCAGAAACGTGTAAAAAAAAATGTCATCATCCAATTTGTATTCATCAAAGAGAGCCACTTTAACATGAAAATGGTTCTACTGTTGTCAGGGGTAACTTTTCATCTGTACTGATAGGATCTTCCTAAAATGCTTAACATGAAAAAGCATAACGTGCCTTAATGTCCCGAAACAACAGTTTAGGAAAGACAAATTTCTCGCACACTTCAGTGGTCATAAACACGGTTTATTGCCATATGCATAAAACTATGATCTAAAGAAAAAATAATAAAAGTAGTAAATGGATGTAGACAGCTTGCAACACTCAAAAACAAACACCTAAAGGAGGTAAGAGGGTATATATAGGCTAAGGACCTCTATAAAGAATGTTTTTCATTTTTTTGACGATTTTCATAAAAAAAGAAAATGACCATAACCAGTTTTTCTGGAGTGACAATTTATTTAGAATATGGTAGTTCTATATAAGGCACAACGCAAAACATTAGAGAATAATACAAAGTTGAATAGTTCCCCCCAAAAACACCTAATGGAAAATGTAAGGCTTTTGTAAAATCAATTTGAGTCTCAATTGAGACAACATTCGTTTGAGAGATTTTTTTTTTGTTGTTACCGTTTAGCTGCATATGCCATGTTATATCGTTTCCTTATAAAGGGCTTGTATACGTGGTTGGTGAATATTACAATTTATATTTCATTTTATAATAAATATCTTTGGATTTTAGTTTTAAGATGTTGTTTTGATTAATTAAACCACGTTAAGGTTTCCCTATACCGCTTTGCTATAGTTTTACGTATTTAGTGAAATTTCTTTATCAGTTATTATGAAATAAACATAAAATCAATGCTGAGAAGTTAAAATACGCACCATTGCCAAATACATGCTATATAACACACGTGAATTGTAACCCTTCACTGTAAGCTTTAGATATGGTGGCATTACACAGTCACGTGTTTATTTATGCTTTATGTCGATTGACAAGTGCACGAACGCCGATTTATCAGTCTTATGTAGGCTATTGGATATAAATCTATAATCCAACGGAATAATGATAACCCACATCGTGTAATGTAGATATCTCGAGGTAAAGGTCACAGAAAAAGGCAGATTGAATTATACCCATATAAAGAATTCAAGATAAATAAAATTCACTATAACGTTAATTCGCCCTGGAATCTCTTCACTTCTCAGCATATACTGTAGCTGATATAGCTACTTTGTCTGTCTGTGTGTGTAAAGCATGGGCGTCGCTGCCATTAAATCTGAAGGGGACGAGTTCCCCTCACATTTCATAATTATTCGTTTGGGAGCTCCCCCACACCATTTAACAAAAAATATTAGTTTTATGCCAGTGT
>JAODJW010000026.1:18522144-18534930 GCA_026777045.1 Hyperopisus bebe
AAAAAAAAAAAAAAAAAAAAAAAAAAAAAAAAGAGTCATTATTCCTGAGAAAAACAGCAGGAGTACATTCAGCCTCTAAGTGCTTCCCAGTATTATCATTCATCATTTATTTCTACAATCCCAATGAAGCACAATCCTTTTTCTAACATATTAAACAACTTAGGTGGATAAAAGATGTTTCTAGCTAAGTTAGCATGTTACACATACCGTTTTTCTATTGACACATTTCCTCAAATCTGTTGATTATAGTATTGATACATTTATCGTCTTGAACATATCGTGTCATCAAACAGATGAGAAAGAATTCATGCAGCTGTATTGCTAAGAGAAAGTGATGTCACATATGCAGCCTTAAGAGCCTCCTATTCAATGATGAACATGGTGATCAGGAGCGTATCCCTGGAAGCCTTGATTACATCCCATAATGTACAAACAAGGCAATCATGATTAATAAGCCTACTTTCAAATCATCAGTTTGTCCTGAATGGACTATGCTCAACCACTCTTTCTGTCTCTCTCTGTTTCTCTCTCTCTCTCTCTCTCTCTCTCTCTCTCACACACACACACACACACACACACACACAATCCTGACACCAATGGTGTGAGGCCTACGTGCCCCTAATTATTTTTGAACGAATAATTCTTGCATTTACCATTACCTTAGCTTTACACTTCATCATCAACTACCAGTATCTTGAAAAAATTTAGAACTCTATCAAATGTATTTTCCATCTCTTGCAATAGCTAGAGGGGAGGAAAATTTCCTGGCTAAAAACAAGAACCATATTAGCAGCTCAGTCCATTAATCACAATTCAGTTTGAGTGTAATTCAAAACTTTTTAAAACTTCTGTTGAAAACACACTGTTGCTGGAGAGCAGTGGTTTTACGAGTGCAATAAATTTGTCGGTGTGTATTCACTAGAAATTGTAAAAAAAAAATAACTTCAGTCGACCTGTGACTGCTAAAGAAAGTTCACTCACTTCAACCAGTGCGTTGTTGATACAAACTGATGGTTAGAGCAGCCTGGCCAGACCATAGTCAAACCCACTAGCAAAGAAACACATGCAAACCACCCAGTGAGCATTTGCACTTGGCACTACTGAGTTATCTTTATTGTTGGTGGTAAACACTGTTACAAGTTGTAACAGAATGTAAAATAATGTATGACAAATATACAACATGGTAAAATAAGTTAAACTGACATTTTTAGCTATTTTTGTCCTTATTATTGACATGTCAACATACTGGAACAGTTTTTTGTGAGTTCTCATGAGCTTTATTGATGACATCAGAAGGGATCTGGCCGTCCATTTATCTTGCATTTATTTCTCCCAAACAGTGTCATGTGGGCCGCCATGGAGCCTTCGCCTGGCAGCTCGAGGCTGAGGAACGTCTCAGGGCAAAAATCTAGCAATCAAAACCCAGCAATCTAGTATCTTGGGTTTGCCTGACCACCAGTTTTTGGGGCTTCAGATAACATATCTTGAGAGTGGCAACCCCTAACAGCCAAACTGTAGCAGTACCCCTGGATGAAAGCCATCAAACTTGGCAAGAACATGCCCCAACACACACACACACAGACACACACACACACACACAGAAAGACAGAGAGAGAGAGATATATTAGGTGTCTCTGTGGGGACTCTCCATTCATTTCTGTTGCCGTAACTCTAATACCAACATGATGACCTTAACCCCTACCTAACCGGAAGCCTACCCATAAGTAACCAAACAAAATACAAGATTTTTGGCATTTTTTGTTTTTTATTGCAATCATAGAATTTTATAAATTTGAGCTTCCCCTTGTGGGGACCAACAAAATGGTCCTCACAACATCAAAATGATAGTTTTTATTCCCCATGTAGTATATACATCATGTATACACACACACACACACACACACACACACACACACAGCATGCTAGACTTGTGAGTGCTTCACTCAGTACCACCATGCCAACTCAGAATTTCTCCTTATTCAAAATTTCAAAATAACTAAAGTAACAAAGTCAATAGATTTCATAGCTTACCTCATTTTACTGTGCCTAGTAGGGCAGTTTATAACACAAGAGTGGCTGCAGCTAAGTGAACTATAAATTACCAAGCTGTACTGAACTATAGAGGAAATGAGTTGGGCAAATTTAAATGATTTGATGCATGGCTCATAGCTCCAGGCTAGTAAGCGGCCTGCTACAAATACAGCAATTTATATTTTACAATTTATATTTTACATTATATTCATCAGGCCAGGGACGGTCGTCACAGCTCTGTGACACAAAGCCGATGACAATTACAATGACGGCATATACTGCCAGGTGGGTTGGGCCAAATCCCGACCATAAAAAGTTATTTTGCAATATTACAGTCCTCTCTGGGTCATTTCAAGAAAATTAGAATGAATGCATAGTTGCTGTGCATAGTTGCATAGTTGATTAGACAGTTTTTTAATAAGTCTTGATACTCGAGGGAGCTATGTTTACTCGAATCTCTAAAAAAATATGAATAGCTAACATATATAAAAGTATATACATAAGAGTATTGCATTTATATAGACAGTTTTTATTAGACAGTTTTAAATACTTGTCAAACAACAATGTAGGGAAAAAATACGTGCAATTAAACAGGAAACACAAATATTGTGCTTAATGGGGCAGTGCTGTATTTTTTAACCAATTAAATATTTTTTGCAAACTTATCATCAGTTAACAGATCTGCAAGCAGCAGGGCTCACATATACAGGTGACCTAATCGTGAGTTTATTATTTTTTTCCTAAGAAACCATCTAGAATTTTCCAGGGAAAAACGCTGGAACATTTTCCTTGCTAGCGGTTTGACCTCTGACCTACTCCAAGATTAAAAAAAAATTGTAAACTTACAGCAGACCACATAATGCAATAATGTAATGAACTTAAGTGAAAACTTGCCAATTAATCTCTTTCTTTTGCTTCTCCTGTGCCACTAAATCCCAAAGTGAGGTTACAACACTCCTGCAAGCCCAGCCAAAAATTACAACTTTGAATGAAGAGGCTATTAAATCCAGAGGCTGTTAATGTGACCTATTAATTTTAACAACTCAGATACATTTCAGCACATTTAAAATTCTCACGTTTTAATGGGTAGTTACGTTAAGGGCAAACTGGGTTCTGAACCAGAAACTTTCAAAACGTTCACTGTTTTTAAAATTTTCCTTTGGGTGGAACTGGGTGGTGCTTATACAGTTCATCAAAAAATTACTTCAAAATCTTTTTCATTTTCTCAAGGGCAAAGACAATATGAATATGGTTAAGTATAATATAAATTTGCAATCATACCCTGTGGTCCAACAGAAAGACATTTCGCTTTCACCACATGTTTTCCATAAACATCTGACCTCCAAGACCAATTGTACAAACACTGGGATTTTTGGGCATGCAGGAGCAACTACAAAATTAGGATGTAAATGTAAACTTAACTGTAGTTCTGAAATAACTAGGTTCATAACAAAGACCAGCTTATAGACTGTACTTTTAGTGAATTGTACAGTATATAGGTCTAATATTATAAGGTGAGCAAGGATTACGAATTACGAGGATCCAGACCACGTCTATCAATAAATAATACTGATTTCCATTATAGGCCTACTATTAATAAATAATCTTTTCAAACAGAATTGTTTTATAGTTTAAGTTATTTCTCATAAGGAAGTTTTTCATGTCATTGACTAACCAGAACATTATATGCCTGTCTGACACCAGCCTTTGTCGTGTCCCCGTTTGGCCAGCAGGCGGTGCTGGCCGTTCTGTTCTCCCCCCTGCCTGTCAGGCCCAGTGTGCTCTTCCCTTTCCCCAGCCTGCTGTAAGGCTGATTGGGTTCAGTGTGTGGCTCTGAGAATGGTAACCCTTATGGGTTTGAGGCCAACCCCATCTGCTAGTTTCTGTTCTCCAGTGTTTATTTTCTATTTGTTTTTTTTCTCCTCTTAGTTTTCTTATTCTAGATTTGCCCTGCTTCTGTTCTAGTTCTGCTTTATCATTGTGCTGTATCTCTAGTGTGTGGTTTATTCCCTAGTTTCTGTGTTAACTGTTTCCACCTGTTGCTTTTTTTTTAAATTCGGTTAATTTGGTTATTCTGCATCATGTCTTATTGGCCTCGTGTCTGTATGCAAGTGCCTGCCTCATTCCACTCTTTAATGAGCCATTGTGCTATGTTCAAGCTACTGTGTGTTACTGCTGCTCTGTTTGAGTTTTCTAGTTCTGCTCCCTGTGTTGACATTTTTGTCCCTGTCTTGTTACCTTTATAGTATTTTTGTAGTTCTTGTTTTCCTCATTTGCCTTTGACCCCTCGCGGTCCCTTTCATTTTGTGCCTTCCCTAGTGTATTCAGCTTGTTTAATAAACCCCTGTTGTCTCTTGAGCCGTGTGTGGATCGTCACTTCATTCTGCCTGCACCATGCCCCGCGTCCGTAACATATATAAAGGCACTTAAACACCCCCAGTTATGTATTAAAGAATATGAAACCTTTGGCGGTATGAAACTGATTATGTTTTTGGATCGAGTAGCAAGTTTACATTCCGATTTTAGTGCAAAACTGAAAAAAAAAAATCTCTGACAAATCATGGAATTTAACAACGACTTATTCTTAATTTTGCTATACGGTCTCATGCCTTTCAACGGCCGCAATATTAGCAATTTCACATTCATTAAAGCTGTTGCTGAAAATTATAATTTTGGGAATGATGTCTCCGATAAGCGGTAGTTTTAAACATCAACGGCCTATAGTTTTTATGATCTGAATTCTAGTCATTTAATATAGACCTAAATGCATTTCCATAATCAAAGGGGGAAGTGAAATTCTGAACCTAACTGAAAATGGGTGATAGAGTTCAGATGACTATATTTTATGTGACATACGTCATGTATATTCATTCATAGATTTTCCCGCCGGTGTTCCTTACGGGCAGGGCCACGGGGGGTCCGCAGCCTATCCCGGACAGGCGCAAGGCAGGGAACAACACGGGATGGGATTCCAACCCACCGCCCCGAAATCTAACACCTAGACCTGGGTTCCATAACTGCGTAGAAGATGGACTGTAAATTTGAATAGTGACTCCTACGACGTGAAGTTATAGTAAAATGCCACTAGATGTCATCATTTGCCCACAACTTAAGAAATGCATGATTAAATAACTGATAAGCCATACGCTTATTTAAATTTAATAAAAGGCTCGCGGTATCCTACCAACAGGCAGAAGAAATTGCAGAGTTTTCGCATATGAAACTGAAATTGTTTAATATCCTTTTATTAGTTACAGTGAATATTAATTCAAACTGAGTATGGGTAATTGGCAGTCTCATCCCAAAAACAATGGAGTGAGTTTTGGAAATATGCTCTTCACACAACAAGGTTACACTCCAGGATGGCTTGTAATTAGGAGCATTCCTGTGTGTGATAATTAAATTTAATTCAAATTTCAATTTCAGCCAGCAGAGGGCAGCACACTATAACTTTTCAACTCATCTGTTGGTAGTGTGTTCGTTACTACAGTATATGGCTTCTTGACTGTCATGTATTGCATTGTTTGTTGTTGGTTTAAGTACCGAAGCTTTCATTTATAATTATAACAACTATATACCAGGGCAGATAGAAATAACTACTGCATAACAACAGGCTTTTCTTATACAAAGCAAAATACATACATTTATTTTTCTACCGTTTCTAAATTACTCAGAGATACATAGCCTACCAAATAAATAGATACAAAATAAACGTAAAATTACTAGGTCATTACGATCATATCCAGTGTTATGCTTTAGAATATCTTTGCATGCTGCTGAAACGAAGTTGCATATAAATAAATGCAATTTTTTTTGCTTTTTTTTTTAAACTTTCTCCTAAAAATATTGCGAACCCCCCGTCCCGCCTCAATTGATTTGTGTTTTATTCTCGTGCAGGGCTCATGGAGTGTACGCCAAGTATCTGGTTGAATCATTCCCAACTGAATGATCGCACGTTTAATGCATATGAATCATGCAGAAAGGTGTGTACCGCACGGACAGTAAAGTGAGTTGCCTGTTGATTTTTACCAACAGAATCCTTACATCATGTTACGTAGGAGTGGGGAGATGGCGGAGCGCTGTAAAATCTCACACGAAGAAGCGATCGCTCACTAGGTCAAACGGCCGTCTTCGTAATGTGTGCCCATTTTTGTCGTGGGAGAACCTATTTAATCAGCGTCTCTTCTCACCCTACTGAAAATAATCCTTTAAAGAACAGCGTTTAAAAACCCACAGAAGTACACTATATGTTATTTTGAAACTTAAATGTTGGGGGAGAAGGATGGAGAAAGACTTTGTTTTGACCCAAGTGTGGTTTTTAACGCGAAGTCCGCTAAGGATTTGCTTTGAAACACTATATAAACCCTGTCGTGAAGAATAATGGCAATTCCACATATGATCACGTCAGATATTTAATTTTAAAAAAGTTCATCTAGACTTAAATTAGACAAAAGCCTATATATTCCTGTTTTGGCAGGACCACATATCACTTTTTAAGAAGAGCAAAAAGAAAAGAAGAAAAATGGGTGGTATAGCGATGCTTGAGATTAGTTCAGTTACTCTTTTATAGTAACTTGGCAACGATATTTTACATCAAAATGTGCCACCCAGTGCGCAGGCGGAATCACATGAGTTTTGTGGTTATTTTAACGTCAACGAAAATTAAAATTACGTGCATTTGTTCCCGTGTCAAGAGCAAACTTGTAGTGTTTGAATGGGGATTTCTGTCAGTCATATCCAACGTACGAGACAAAACTGCAAACTGCATATGCTTAAAAAAGCATATTCAATTAATGTTATTTATAGCTTTAGATACTGTAGATTAACCGGCATAAGCCAGTCACAGCATCATCCATTTCCAGCCGCGTATTCAGAACAGGGTCACACTGAACTTGGATCCTGGCCCAGGAAAATCCATGGCAGACAAAAGGGGAACACCTGGACAGATTTTAATGAATTAAAGGTCATAGTACATAATCCTGAATGGCAGCTCAATTACCTTTATTTGCTTCTTTTTATATATATTTAAATCCATATATAAACCCATATATAAACACATGCTTTATATTCCAAACACATTCATATCACAAAACAGTATATAGATCCATCAAAACACAATGCCATAGAGGAATGTGAAAAAATGACCCCCCCTTATTTGGCTTTTCCGTGAATTTTACACTGTCCGTACAGGTTTATTCCATGATCTGCTGTACTTATTGTTTGTTTTCTTAGACTATTCTATAGTTTTTATTTTTATTGCCCCCCTTCCCCATCCTTTGCCATTCTTTGACCTAATTTTTGTCCTGCTTTTCTTTGCCCTGAGTTTGCTTGGCACTGCCCTTGACTGTAACTCTTTTGTTTCCCGTTATTATAGAGTCTGTTTGACTTTTTTGCTTCTTGATTGAGAAATTTCCTGCCTGGGTTATCGTTGACGGTCCTCTGCCAGGGACAGAGTTCTTTTTCTGTGCTTTTTTCTCCTTCTTGGTTTTCACTCGCTGAGGGAGTACGGTAGGTTTCCTTTTGGGAGGCTGCTTATGTGCTGCAGCCTTACCCCCGACTGCCCGCTCCCCCTGCCCCTTGGCAGCGCCCCTCTGGGGGGTGGAGGTAGCTTTCACTTTCGGTGAGGTCATTCTTGGCGTGGTCAGTCTCGGCTTGCTTGTAACTGGTACCTTGGTAGTGAATCTCACTTTCTTCAGTGGAGATCTGGTAGGTTTCTCGTTGGATGCCAGTAATGTCACTATAAAGATTTGTTCAGGATAAATGAGGATCAAAGTGAAATCTATCACTTTCGAAGAAACATCTCAACATGTTTTTTGAAAATGATTTTAAATACATTTATCGACTTACTTCTGTGAACACTTAGACGACAATGCTACAAACATTTAATCTAAATAAAGATTCTTCCAGCTTTTGTGCAAATTCTAATTTATAGATACTTTTTATTAGTTATCAACTAAATTGAAACAGAATGTTGAACAAATTCAGATTACATGGACATCTTTATTGTCCATAGCATATCTAAAGGAAATATAAAATATTTAATTTCACTGGGGAAAGAAAATGGAAACGTGTTTGCAACGTTTGTTAATTGCTGGTGTTATAAGACAATGCTAAAAACAAGTGGCGTGATGGTCTCTGAAAATCAATCTTCCATCTTATGCACTCTGTTCCTTTGTAATTCCTGAATAATTAAAAATATCCAGGAACTGTCACCAAAACCAAATTCCATAGCATGATTATTAAAAATGTCCAAAACCACGACTGAGTATGAAGTAGTAAAAACTTACATTCTCTTGGAACGAAAGCTATTGTTTTCCCTTTGACTTTCACGGGAAATGATTTTTGTTTGCATTTTCCAGGTGGCGCCCTCCTAGGTAAATCATTCCCAAATACAAAATGCAACCAGCATGTCAGAGGTTATATTTCACATCACAGTTAGGTGGCTCTTGTTCCTAAAAATCTGTGATCATGGCTGCGGAGTGAAAATCCAGAGCCCTAATGACACTATTGTATGAATCAAAGCATACAGAATGTTGATGAGGTTTTGTCTCTAATCTAAACTGAAAGTGAGAAAAGCAGGCTTATCTGCTACAGTGCACGTAAATACACATGCATAGTTTTGTTGAGTAATGCTTGTACATTAAACAATCAACTTACAATTCTAAAACCAACTGATTTCTTAATAAAAATATACATGTAAACACAAAGGATTTTATTCGCTTTTTGAAACTTATTAGTCCTTTAGGCTTTTAGAAACCTCCATCCCTCAGAACTATTTTCATTGCTTTAAATTAATAAGCAAATGATAATGAGTTAATTTTATTAGTTAAGTATACACTAAGTACCTGGAAGGGTCCATAAATTTGTAGATGGTTCCAAATGGAGACAATGTAGTGGGATAGGAAGTGGCCATGAAGTATAGTTCTCCTACAAGAGAGAATTGAATCCGTTTGTAATCAATCTGAGATGATAAAGGGATTAATTTATGAAAAGGTTAGAAGGATCTGTCCATTTCCCAGAAAGAGATGCCTGTAAATTGGTCATAAACACTTTACCCACTTCGTCCTCGGCAAAGGAAATAATGAATCTGTGGTGATGATTGATCAGTCCGGGGAAAGAGCAGGTCTTTGTGTCGCCCATGCAGATGGATTTCTCACTCCAGGCTCCCATTTTGTCTTCCTCTAAGGCCATCAGCCGCCTTGGGAAGAAACAGCACAGTCGTCATACTGGCAAAAAGCGATTTTAACTCCCATCACAGTTGAGAATTAAAGAGCAAATTTCCAAAACTCACTCAGTCCACAGGGTACGTTTCTGAGAAAATTTCTGTGCACTTATTAGTAAGCTTTAGAAATGTAACGAAATTTGGATTACTGTTGGATTACTGTTGGATTGTTTGAGGAATTAGTGATTTTTGTTCCAAATACTGTAACATATAATGAGGAAGCCTGACTTTAGGTTATTAGTGGTCTCGTCTCAAAAACAACAAAAAATGCACTGGGTGAGTTTTGGAATGTTTTTTTGGAAATCTTCAACTGTGCAAAGTGGCGGATCTGAACCAGTAAATAATTCATAGATATTTTATAAATATTTATATAATGGTGAAAATAGGAATAGTTGCTATATTATTATAAAAAATATATAATGTTTGTGTAACCGTACTCTTTGTGTTGCAAAGATGTTAAATATTTAAAGAACAACTTGTAAAATGCGTATATTTGTTAAGTCTCTTTAAGCTTTATTGATTTTATTGTCCATTTGTTGCAATACATGTGAATTTAAATGGATATGAAGATAATGTTATGGATCAAAAAAAGAAGAACAGAAAAGCTTTCCTACTTTTACCCAGTCATGAAGTCTCCAAAGATGTACAATCCATTCAGATTGGGTGACTCACATCCTCTGTATACATAGCCGCCGGTAACTGATTTTCCAACGTGGTGACCATATGCGAAAATCGGAGGTATGTCACCTAAGGAGTAAACATAAGGAGCAAAAAAGACAGAACAAAAACATATAGAAAAATCAATACAGAACTTGCTGTGTGAACATTGAGCAATGCAGTTAAATGAATTCTTCTAAATAAGGTGCAAGTTGCTATCTTCAAAGATACTATGGAAACAGGAATAGGAGGTTGGCGAAAGGTTTGTTTTTGTTTATTTCTTTTATCTTAGCCACTGACCAGCCTTCGTCTTCTGGCAACATCCTTACCTAGTGAGGAGTTGTGACACAGCTTGGCATCAAAGCACTCAAATCCCTCCTTAGCTCTCCAGCCATAATTGCCTCCTTTCACAATGATGTCTACCTCCTCATAACGGTTCTGGCCCACGTCGCCACAGAAGATCCGCCCCCTCCCACGCTGGGTGACGGGGTCGCCGCGATCCACGGAGCAGCGCCACGTATTCCTGATTCCGTACGCGTAGACCTCGGCCCGTGCGCCGGGGTCGGCCACGAACGGGTTGTCCACCGGAATTCTGTAAGGCTTGCTGTCACTACTGTCTCCATCCACATCGATACGCAGAACCTTCCCTAACAGGGCACTCCTAGGCACAAAGGGGAAAACTGCATTTCAAAATCACTGGGCTGCCTCAAAAGACATGAGATTTCTTTGTGCATGTTGTTTAAGAACATAAAAACAAATGCATATTAACAATACTAAGCAAACAAGTTTCAAACCTTGCATGAAATAAGAGCACAATGCAATGAGATCATGAATAAGGATCGTTGTTGTCATTTGTTACTCAGTTAACTATATGGTAAAGAATCCTGCAGAAGAGGATTGTTATGTACATTTTTCTGAAGGTCTTATCCAAAGCAACTTACAACAGAGGGAAGCTACTCTATGTGTATGTCCTCCATAGGATTTGGCAGCCAGCACCTCTACATCATTAGCTCAAAGCTCTACTTTCTGGGCTACGGAAGCTATCGCATCTTTGTATCCTCTTACTTATTTTGGGAATTGCCAAACAGGCCAAAAGGGTCCCCTGCTTTCCCACCGTCCCCAGTGAAGATGTACATGTAGCCGTCCTGGCCGAAGAGCAGCTGACCGCCGTTGTGATTGGCTGCAGGCTCATCGATTTCCAAAATTACCCTGGAAGTAGTCAGTGTCAAAGCATCTGTATTATCATCTCAGCTTTATGATGCATGGGTCAAACACAAAGAAATATCATTTTTCATTGGTTATAGTTGGTTAAACAAGTAATAAACAGAATATAGATATTGTTAAATAAACATATTAAGACAGTAAAATCCAAACATATGGACATAAGACAAAATATCAGAGATTGCAGGGTATGAATGAAATCTGTTCACTAAGTCTGTCTTTAAGTTGAATTTGTAGGAAAGTCGGAACGGTAATTTTAGTACATATACAGTACAATGCAATACAACACTGCTAAAGCAAACAAAAGTAGGCAAACATGACTTGTGTTTGACTTTGCTGTACAGTGGTAGAAGACATAGATGAGTGACATATGATGCACACTCTAATCTGCTGACCTGTAATTTCCTGTAGGCAAGACTCAACATGAAGTCCAATGCACCCTTTAAAGGAAAGCCTGAAACTTTCTTATAACTTCCAGTTCACTGCATGCACTGTCTAACTGATTCATTTACAGTTGTACATATATTTCATATATTGATCGTCCATCCATCCATCCATCCATCTATTCATCCATCTTCCAAACATCCAGTACAGGGTTGCAGAGTGATTTATATCATTGTAAATAATAATAATAATACGTATTGGGGGTCTTGTTAGGTTTTTAAAACATTAAGTCTAGAGACCTCATCTGTCTAACAGTTGTTAAAACATTTAAGCTAAATAAACCTTTCGGCGCTCGTGGGGGCTTAAGTCTCAAATGTGACGCGTGAGATGTAATTAATGTTGCTCGTCCCTAAGGTGGTATTACACAAACTGATAATATGCGTGTGCAAAAACTTCCTAATCTGTTAGGCTACCTGCCTCTTCTAGGCCTGTAATATCCATTCTTCCTGTACAAGGTTATGGGGGACCCTGGTATATATCAGAAGCAGCAATGCATGGATGCAAACAGGGGAGCTCCCTGGACAGGCTAGTCTCTTACAGGTCCCACATACAATCATGAACCATAGACAACTTTGTAATCCCAGTTCATTAACGGCCACTGGCATACAGGAACTGAGCCATATCTGAGCCGTGAAGGGAGACTGGTTCCAGCACGGTTCCAGCTTGCCTCGGTTTTCCACTGCAGAAGGATCTACTCTGTAAAGGCGTGGCCGGGTTTGGAGAGACACAATGACATATAACCGAAGAGTTTCTTTACCTTTCACACGTTGCGGATCATGATTTGCTATGTGTTACTTTCCATTAATACGTCTTAGAATCGCTGTGCTGTATTAGCATGCTAGCAGAATCAGCATTTGCTTGCATAAATTTGCATTACGACTCCATTCTATTCTGCTGTTCTATTGTACTTCTTTAATTGCCAGGTTGGAACTTTCCAAGTTTCAGAGTTATTGGGAATGCAATACATCACAGAAGCGGATCATTGGTATATTCGTACATTTCGACCAATCAGATGGTGGTGTAAGCAGGGCCACGTCAACACTCGGGTACAGCTTGTATAATTTCCAATAGAAAACTGTCAGTTCAGGTATGGCTTGATTCTTGGTGGCAGTAGAAACTCCACATACAGAGAGGGAGGTAGAATATCTCTCCCAACCTTGGAGGTATGAAACAACAGCACTACCCTCTGAGGCAATATACTGTCCCCAGAA
>JAODJW010000026.1:18535030-18549620 GCA_026777045.1 Hyperopisus bebe
GAGGTAGAATATCTCTCCCAACCTTGGAGGTATGAAACAACAGCACTACCCTCTGAGGCAATATACTGTCCCCAGAATAGCATTCATGTCAATTACTATTACATGGATGAAAGCCAAGACCAAGTGTGCAAAGTCCATTTTGGTGACCTGTCAGTAGTCTTGGGCTTTCCAAAAACATTCCGAAACCACACAGAAAAATGGAACTGAATTATCAACTGAATAATTTTCTAATTATTATCTTGTAAAGTCTGCAAAGAGGCTGGATTTGAAAATGGATGATGGATGTGCGGACACACCAGTAATCACAACTGTGCGTGAAAATCCAGGGGAAAAAGAAAAGTTAAGTGAGCACAAAATAATTGTTATTGAATTGTTACTGGTAACTTCAGGTATTAAAGAACCATAAATGTAAAAGAAATTTACAGTACCAGTCAAAAGTCTGGACATACCTGCTTTTAATTAATGTGTCTCTATTTTAGCTGTGCGATTCACCTTATAGTAAAAGGCCTCAAGGCATTGAAGTAATACATATCCAATATTGCAACAGCCAAGACAAGTGTTCAATAGCTCAACTTTTCTCAGACTTTAGACTCATTAAAATAGCCCCCTTCTGCTTTGATGACGGCATTGCAGACTCTTGGCATTCCTTCAACCAGCTTCCAGATGTAGCCACCTGGAATGCAACTCTGAAAGTCCTGAAGGGTTTCCTACAAGATTTGGGCATAAGATGGGTACGTTGCCTATTTACTGTTCATCCCAAACCAGCTCTATAGGCTTTAGGTCGGGGGATTGCGGGGGGGCAGGTCATCTGTCACAGCACTCCATCTCTTTGCTTGTTCAAGAGATAATGCAGTACTTATGTAACCTTGAGGAGTGTGTAGGGTCATTAACCTTGTTGAAGAAGAAATGTTTTTTTTGGTCTGGTGTGACTTTTAACTGGTCCTGTAGGTGTTAATATTTTCCATCACTTTATACTATTTTATAGTAGCTTTCTTTATGCAATATCATGCTTTGGTTATATAACACAAGGTCGTGATGATATAGTTGTATATGTATATTACATAGAACAAGGGTTAGTGCCAAGGGTGTTGAATCATTTACTCTTGATTTACAAATGCACGGTACCTCTCAGAGCTGGGGTCGGCTCTGTTCATATCATTGGCAGACACCCTCATCTCACTGATCCGGACCTTTTCCAGCTGATTCTTTATCATGATGGAATAGTAGAGGAAGAAACGGCCATTGGACCGGTAACGGGGATGGAAAGCCATTCCTAGGAAACCCCGCTCATCTCCCAGCCAGGGCGTGGTCAACACTTCCTGAGTTATATCCAGAAAGGGCTCCTCCAGGCGGCTGCCGTCTCGCAGGTAAACCCAGACGAAGCCCAGTTGTTCGGCCACGAACATGCGGTGCGTACCGTCCCCGCTGTGAACCATTAGCACAGGGTTCCTCAGCCCGTTGGCCACTTCTGTCAGGCACAATTGCAGGCAGCCCTTGGGGTCCTTCGCCACCTTGCCCAGGTTGAGGTTGAGCGTGGAGCTCTGTAGCACATTGGGATAGCAATAGTCCTGGTCGGGCAGGTTGACCAGATTACAAAACTTGGAACGGTCCTTCTGACAGGACTCCTGTAAGCGCTTGTCATCGGTCAAATGTCTGACCACCGACTGGCACTTAACATGGAACTCGGAGCAGTAGTTAAAGCACAGGCCCGGAAGGTTCCGTACTGGGGTATATGGGTCCTCGGCATCGTAAAGATGAGCTGCATAAGGGGAACACTCCTATGGCAGAAACACAAGAAATCTCTCAAAGGTCGTAGTTTTAAAACAAGAACGTGTGCATGCTCACATATGTATTTCACTGAAAATTCCCTGAAATTCACTCTGTTAATGAGCCATTTTTGTTGCATGACATCATGTTAATATCTTCATACAAGCCTGCTATTTTCAGTTTTACAAGAACTTTAATAGCAAAAGGACACATTGCCCCACACCAAGAGTAGGGTGACTGGGGTTATTAGAACGGGTTAGTGTCACTTGCCCATTCGTCTCAGAAATTTTGTTTATGCTAGTCGTGTAAAGTCCATATAACCCCACCCATGCTTCATTAGCCCTTAAAATACCATAGTGTAAGTACAGTATAAATGCTCCCTCCAAAGCAATCGGAGTAATAAGAAATCTTTTTTAGATTTGATAATTGTTATTCCTTATTTATTGGTATATTCAGCATGTTGCGAAATATTTTAATTAGAAGATGGTGGTGACTGAAAATTCGCAGTGAATGTACAAACGAATTTCAGATGTTTTATTTACCGCTAGACGTCGTCATCCAGTTCTCCTTTGCACATAATATATAGTATATCTGTATGGTAACATCCCAAGAGTGGAAGTTATCAAGGTGCTCACCAATTGCATTCTCTATGCTAATCGTGACCTAGCTCCTTAGATGGTTTATCCTAAAGAATTAGAAAAGTGTTGTAGGTCAAGGTAAGCACTGACACTATTAAATTTCTCCTGCATGAATACATGGAATGACGTGACCCCAGCTACCAAGGAACGTTCCCAGTTTAGTCAATGTTATGTAAAGGTCTTCTCAAAGTTGGCAGAGAATGTTTTAATTTAACGTTAATGGTGCAAGGTTTAGCCTGGTATCTCTATTCCCTGAACATCCTATTAAACGTAATTAATGTTGAAATGAAAAATCTAACAGTGCTATATTTATACTTAGAACGCACCGCCCAGCCTCGAACCCATGACCTTAGGGATAAAGATGCAGTGCTACCGAAATGCCTTTTAATTGTTCTTTTATTATTAGTAGTTGTAAGTAGTAGTTGTAGTAGTGAGATAACGTTCTGGGAACGTCAGTAAAAGTGGACATTTCGAACATTTCCATACTTCAATCGTAACGTTCGGTTAACGTTGCTAGAACGGAAAATTGTTAGCTGGGAGGATGTGTAACCCACGTGTTACTTCACAGTCAGGGAATGCCCAGCAGAACATTTGGCATGAAAGAAAAAAGACGGTTAAATGCCGCTGCAGTTTCCAATACAGTTTGCCATTTAAAAAATTAATATTTATATAGCAGAGCACACGCATGCGCTCAATTACACACGCTGACATTACATAATATTTTTAATGAACAGTATTAAGAAATAATAAACATACATCTCCTGAAAAATCGGAAAATAAATGAATGGATGAATAACAGAGTCAATATATACAGTTTAAAGCAAAATAAAACAATTTGTATAAGCATTAATATGCATAGATTAATGTACCTGACAAAGAATGTTTTTTACGAACTCACCACAGAGTTCGTGCCCTTGCATGTCATAATAATCCATTATATTCCAGTATCTCTCCGCGATGCTGTTATCAGTATCCTGGTCACAGCAGCCAAACTTTTCGTAATCCCTGCAAAACTCCAGGTGGAACTGGGGTTTGAACGGGGGCTCGAAGTCCAGACACTGAGGATGAGCCGATGCATCTCTAATCGAAGTGACCAGCAGTACCACAAAAAGCATACGAGCGAATGAGAGCTTGATGACCGGAGCGACTGCGGTCTTTTTTTGCGCGTAAAATCCCCAGACTGCCCGTCGGTGGGGTCGAGGGTCCCGGTCGCTCGTCATTTGAATTCGTGAAAGCACTTATCTGTTTGCTCTGGCTGTGTGCTACTTTAACATGTTTGTGTGCCTGTCCTTGTGTGCGTGATGGGTAAGGCTATACGATTTCAGCTATTCCCTACGTCACTCAGGTGTCGGCTGTCAGGTGGTTTCCTTGTAAAATGAATTACAAGATGCAAATATATATATATATATAAACAAAATACAACGCCACATAAATATAGGCCGGTTTCTCAGTTGGGACTTTTACTGCTCTGCGTATATTTAATAGGCCTATAGCATTTTAATAAATCCCAGTTCAAAGACATTCAGATCACTTTACTCGCAATGTCTGAAAGCTATTTAAAAATAATCATGTCAGTCCCTCCTATGGGGAGCAGCACGTTCATATAATAGACGTTAGCTTCACAAGACAAAGGTTTTATTCTGGGTTTTTGGGGTTCTTTGCGTTTCGGCTTAGGCTATGTAGCCTAGTATAGGAACGTATAAAATTTGCTTCATTCAGGTCTTGACCTGAATTTCATTAGCAAAATATCTATTTCTGCATTTGTCAGACTGGTGAAACATTCTGAAGTATCAGCATACCGAAAACGGAATAATAATATTTGTACTGGAAGTCATGCACTCAAATTAACGCAATCATACAAACTGAAGACATTTGGTGCACCAGCAATGAAATAACGATGACGTCTTGGTCCACAGGGGACAACAATCAGGAGACGTGATGTTAGTTGACCAGAAATGGGAACCTTTAGGAAGTCAGATAAAAAAGCGTGTCAGTTGATACAGGGCATTAATTGTGTTTGATAAACAAACTCCAATAATAAGTGCAGAAAATAGTGTCCAAACCCAGGCTTTGAGAGCAAATGTATCACTGAAATTTTAAGTGTATATTGGTTGCAGCCTGAATTTCACCTAGACCATCAAGGGAGGTGAGGCTGTATGATTACATTAATAAACATTGTAGCCAGTTATTACAAAAGACCAATACATCCCAAGAACCACTGTACTGTGTGCTCATAATAGACTCTCGCACATGATGAGGAGGTACACAATGACTTACATTGTTATGCTAACAATAGTAGCAATTTGCAGGTTATATCATGTACTATACTTGCCTTACCCTTATAATAAATACCAGGATAAGAGCATCTGCCTTATCCATAATGAGTGAGCTTCACTGTACAACATGATTTAAAAATGCCAGCACAGCACTCCAGATTTTACTGGTAACTTGTTAAAGTGCTGATGTGTTTTTGATTTTCTTTTTACAGGGTTGTGAAGTGATTTAGTTCACAGAGTTTCTTTCTAAGAAAGTGAGATACTGAAGAGACTAGCAAGTTAATAAAAAACAATAAACTTCATCATACCACATATAATAGCCAAATTATATATCATGCTTTACTTGAAAAAATGCAACTGGAGAAGACATTTATTCAGAGGCTTAATTAAATGCACTATAACCAACAGTATATGTAATGCTATATGTACCAAAATACAGTTTATGATGACAAAATGTAATTGTAACGAATAAAGTACACAGAAATAACTTTTCTTTCTAACATGTCTGCCCCTGGGTCTTTAACAGTGAATATCTAAATCACAGAATGGTTTTGTGGTCTTGAATCCTTTCCAACATTATCGTGGGATTGGACTTAATTGTCCCTTCTGCATTTTGCTTTCTTGGTATGTCTTACCATATCTTAACTCTATTGAAAACATGCACACACAAAGATGCATGTTCAGTGTCAACCTTGGTAGGGATGCATCTCTCCATTGTCCTATAAGCTACCAACACCAATACACAAAAAGAGCTCTATACATTTATTTCTCTCTAAATTTCCTTCCATCCATTCTTTGCATGCATGCATTCGCCCATCCATGGTCTTCTGCTGCTCATCCATGTCTGGGTGGCAGGGGCTACACTATAAGCAAAGATGCCCAGATCTCCCTCTTACCAGCCACCTCCTCCGGGGGGGGGGGGGGGGGGATGCCAAGGCGTTCCCAGGCCAGCCGAGAGATATAATGTCTACAGCGTGTCTTGGGTCTGCCCTGTGCTAGCCTTCTGGTTGGACATGCTGCAAGCTCCACCCCAGGTGCCCGAATCACCTCAGCTGGCTCTTTTCGATGTGGAGCAGCAGCAGCTTTGAGCCCCACCCTCATGACCTTCTCCTGACCCTGTTTCTAAGGCTGAGCAAAGGAAGCCCCTTTCCTCCGCGTATATCCACAATACCCAGAACTTGTGACAATCGGTTAGGGCAGAAATGTAGATTGACGGGTAAATCGACAGCTTCTCCTTCTGGCTGAGCTCTATATTTTCCACAACAGATCGGCACAATGCTCGTGTAATGGCTGTGTCTGCACTGATTGGCCTGTCAATCTTCCGCTCCATTCTTTCCTCACTCGTGAACAAGATGCCAAGATACTTCTCCGCTTGAGGCAGTAAGTCATCCCTGCTGACTGGCCCAGTGCTTGCTGCAGTTCACAGCCCAATGAAGGCAGCTGGATCATCTGCAAAAAGCAAATATATGATCCTGAGGTCACCAAACTGGACCTTCACCCCCTGGCTGTAGCTTTAAACTCCATAAAAGTTACGAACAGAATCGGTAACAAAGGACAGCCGCCGGAAACAAGTCTGACGTCCTGCTGGCAATGTGAACCGAATTCTTGCTAAGCTATATGAAGCACCACCAAGGGACACGGTCGTATGTCTTTTACAAGTCCATGAAATACATCTAGACTGGTTCGGGGAACTCCCATGACCCCTCTAGTATCCTCGTGAGGGTAAAAAGCTGGTCCATTGTTCCATGACCAGGATGGCATCCACATTGTTCCTCCTGCATCCAGGTTTCGACCTACATATGGACCCTCCTCTTCAATACCTTCCCAGGGAGGCTGAGGAGTGGGAGCCCCTGAAGCTGGAACACATCCTCCAGTGCTTAGAGTCCATCCCCCAACATGATGTCAATGGGAAGCAACCTTCTCATTCTTGTCCTTCTTCAGCCGGACAGTTCCCTCTACCGCCGGTTCCAGAACCTGACTATAAATAGACAGTATTTCTCTATCTCCCACACCAGCTCAGGCTCCTTTCTCACCAGAGAGATTGCATTCCATGTTCCTAAAGTCAGTTTTGGTAGCTGATGACTGGTCTACCAAGGGCCCTGCTTTTGTCTGCCACTTGATCCACAATCCTGCAGGCCCACAGCCCACCCTGCAGGTAGCAGATCTACAGAAGGATGGCTCTGTGTACCTCTATCAGATCAAACAATCGCCAGATTAAGGGCCTTGCTTAGAGAACCAACAGTGACCTTCTGATTACAAGTACTGCATCCTAACCACAGAACCACACAAGATCTATCAAAAATGGCCTTCAGGTGTTAAGCTTAGTGTTAATAAACAGTTAAGTTCAGGTGTTAATAATTTAGCATGAGTGGTGTGTGAACACATCTACTGTACTGGGGAAAATGGCAGGGGGACTGAATCTAAGTTTATTAATTAAAATTTATGGGATCTTCGTGAAGAAAAATGATAGATGACCTGAAGATATGATTACTGCAACTACAGTTTGTTTGCTTCCTGAGTCAACAACATAAATAGCTTTTTTTTTTAATATGAAAGGAAACATCTTATTGCAAGTTTCAAATTTACAAGATAAATGATAGATTTAATTATATCTGCTATTTAACGAAGGAGAACTGACTTAAGAGATTTGGATGATACTGCTTTTTAATTCATTCAATTTCACGAACATAATTGTGCAATAAAATATTAGTGTTTGTGGCTAAAAAGGGGATTTCTACTGAATACGAATTAGCTGTTGTGACAACCATATCATTTATTGTAGAGACCTGTTAGTGTTCATCATAAAACTCTTCCTTCTGAGCAATTTACTTTAGGTTGTATGTCAGATCTTTTTGAATTACTTTGGGAACAGTAACCCTCTAACATTCACGAACCCATGGCTGCAGTATGTTTTTTTCATATCAGCTTGATGTTTGGTGACATTGTTTTCAATAGTCTTAAAGCTGCAGTCCTCTGCTTGAAATTCTCAGCCTAGAGCTACTACCTCATAAAACATTATATTGCTCACCGTTCACTAACCAGCACAGTATTTATGCGCATACATTACCTTGGATTCCAGCTGCCTTCTGTGTTGTTTGATCATTTTCTTATGTGGAAGATCATCATATGTCTTTTGACAGCTGAAATGAATCACATCAATAACTGTTCCCTTCCATGCCAGAATATTTTGACAAGATTTGTTACAAATCTAGGCCAAGTAATCTTCAAAGTCTTATTGCTCAACAAGTAGCCTGCTAATTGTTCCTTGTTTGTTGGTCATTGGTCTGTAGTTATATGGTTGATTCAGTGTCCTTTTTGTTGCACAATACTGTCAGTACTGTCTTCCCTTTAATACACTGAATGGAAAGAAAAGATATATTAAGCAGCCAGAATCACTGCAAGAGGTGATGGGTTACCATCCATTTTTTGAAACCACTGAATCCCAACTGGGGAACATGGGAACTGATCATGGGAACAATGGACACAGTCAGGAACCAACCGTGGGCAGTCGCCAACACACTGCAGGGCATGTACACTCACATAATTACAGGACCAATTTAGACTCACCAATCAACCTATCCTGCACGCTTTTGGACTATGGGAGGAAAGCAGAGCCCCCAGCAAAAGCTTCACACTGAAAGGATCCAGGACTGAACTCAGGATCTTCTTACTGTGAGGTAGCAGCGCTAACCACTGCACCACTACACCACCTATGATGGGTCAGATATTCAGAAATGCCTCTCTGTGCACCAAGTTGCTGCAGACTGGATTTTAACACTGGAGTATGTAAAGGAGTGTGTGATGCTGGAAGCAGAACATCTGGCACCAACAATCACGCCACGTTTAAAATCACTTTGATCCTGTGTCTTGCCCTGCTAATGCTTAGTCACACAGTAAGTGGCTCTGTCTGCATGCTGTATGTAGTCAGCTGTGGTCATATGACTCATTTTTTGGCGGAGCAGGCTGTGTAAGTTAATCAGCATGTGTACCTACAATAAAGCGAACAATTGTGTGTGTATGTGCATGTGGTGAAGGTATACCCTACATTGTGGAAACAAATGTCCCCATAATGTGATTAAAAACCTGTTATTTTGACACATTTTTGCGGTCCCTATAAAGATAACCACAATGCATACTCTATTGAACTCATCATCATATTCCCAAAATGCACGCTAAAGCGGAACTGCAGCCCTTTAACTTGAAACTTTTGTGCAACAACAAACAAGGTGTTTATTTCAAAAAAGCAAAGCAATCAGTTCTTTGAAGTGAAAGCAGTCAAAGAGTAAATTGTGATTTAAACCAGTCTCATATACACTTTCTCCTTTTAAGCATATATTTTAATAAAATGATATACATTATTATTATTATTTTGCTCAGGGAGGATGTAAGTGAATCAACATGCAACTGAAATGTTTTCACAGATTACTGGCAATCCCATTAGTGCCCAGTAATGTGCTTTATATAGGTTTAGGCTCTCTTGAGACAACTTAAACACATTTTTAAAAAATCTTTGATCACATCCTCTGTAGTCTTTAGCAATTTCAGACCAAAGGGTTAGCTATTTACTAAAAAAAGCCGCATGAGATTTCATAGATGACGAGAGGTCCTACCCCGAGGCTCCCAGCACTCTTAAAGGCCCCTTAATGCATGGTGTGCTAAGACATCTTACTCACTTCCTATAGGCTTCAGCTTTCTTGCGACAGCTTGAATACGTTAAACAGAACTTTGATCATGTCCTCTGTAGTGTTTAATGACTTCAATACGAAATGTTAGCTCTTTACTGAAAATGGCCTGTCATGCAGGTTGAAACACGGTAAAAAAACTGAAAGAACATTCTAAGAATGACTTCTGACAATAAATCTGTAATATACAAAATAGACTTACATTACGCTATTTATTTTGTCATCGTGTATTAGTTATAGTAAATGATTCCAAAATATTTTCTTGACAACATCTTAAAATCATATATTGAACCAATCGAAAGCTTTAGAGGAGCAATTAAAATGAAGAAAAAGCTTTTTTAAAACTCTCCTGCATGTAAATTTAGGAAAACATGCCATTTGTTTAATATCAAAACTTTTACAAATCATTAGTGTTTCTTTGTTTATCTATTTATTTAACGATTACAATGAGGCAGCTTAATTCTAGTTATCTGATCTGATCGTGTCAAGCTTATAGGCAGCATTTGGTTTTTTTTTTCCCCTTCTCCTTTTAACATTACATGGTGCCTTATTTAGAAAGCAGTTACATTTTTGACATATGGCTGCCCCCTGGTGGACAATAAAGCTTAGTAACTATAATTAGTTAGACTAGGTTTACGGTTGTTAAATTAAGTATGATGTTCTGGAAAGCACGTAATTATTTAGGGGGCATTATTTCTCAGTGCATTAGGGATCTGAAGGTCGTGGGTTTAAGTCCTGTAGTTGAGAGAGTAATCATATTGCTCTTAAGCCCTTAACCCCAATTGGTCAGGGATGCTGCGTCACCCTGCTATCTGAGCCGTCACTTTGGACAAAAGCATCTACTGAATAAAAGAATGTAAATTATTTTAGATAAATATTTGACATTAGTGAGTTATTCTTATGTTGTCATATCACAGGAGAGGATGGCGGCAAACGCAGACGTGGAGAAAACCAAAAGGGGGATTTATTAAATGAAACTATATACAGGCAACTACAGGCAGGGCAAAATGACCAGGCTGTACGGAGAGGCGAGATTAAACAACGAACAGGTGTAGCTCACTAGAGGAACGCAGGATGTGACATACAGTGTATATATATATATATATATATGCAGCTAATTTGTACTCTTTGTCCCATTTGGATAATTATATTGATATAAAAATAATTCAATCTGTATTCCAGCATAGCCACCATCATCTTCTCCTTCATTTCTTCTTCACCATGATCAGCATCTCAAGCAGTTGTGTGTTAATTCTCCACTCAACAGTCTGTTTGAGCAGCCATATTCAATTCATATGTGTGTGAAATAATATATCTGGCAAAGTGTTGTGTCCACTGAAAATGTATCATTGATTGGTCATAGAGAATCAAGCAGACTGGACTGTCCTAACTGGTTTGTTTACTCTACCTACAGTCATTGTCACCAGATGGTTCCTTGTGACAGATTTATTCAAAACAATGTGGGGAAGCTTTTGTGTCGACTGTGAAATAATGAACATCAAAGGAGCAGCCTTCAAATCAGCTATAGAAGTTCATTGACCTATTGCTACCTTCACAACAATTAATATATTTTGTTTGAAACAAACATGGCAACCACACTGTGTTTGTGTCACCTCTGAGTATGCATCATAAGCCTTGTCAATGCACAGGTCTGGATCCCAAAGGAGTTTCATTTTCCTGTGTTTTATGGCTTCTTCATCATAAAACATGTTTTGTTTTTAACTGGAAGGTACACTAGCCTCTGGAGAATGCATTGTGAGAACAAATAATGTTGCTGAGATAATTCAAAGACATAAATTTCTATAATGACTGGAAAGAACTTTGCCATCTGACAAAGAACAGAGAGCTCTTAAGCACAACCCCCTACACACACACACAAAATCACAAACATTTATCTATTAATTCAAACACTTTCATATATACAGTATTGTGCAATTGTCTAAGGCAGTCAAAGAGAATGGTTAAATCTATTTATCTAAGTAGTAAGTTTTTATTTGTTCAGAAGAAAATACAATTTAACATCAAAACATATTCCAATTAAGTGTAACCCATATGATGTGGGTTACTGGTCCAGTCAAAAAATACATCGGCATATTGATGTGGTTGCTGCAAATACTGGACTGATTTTAGCCAGTTCCAAACTGGCTAACAGACTTTGACAAAGATAATATCATAGTTTTACATGAAAATCATTTAATCATTTTCTTTGACTACCTAGGACGCTTGTACAGTATTGAGTTTATAATTACAATTTATTTTTAGCTAGTACAGGTTTGCAGCGAAACCCGAGAATTTAGTCGATTGAAGGTAATACACAATCACACTTGCAAACAAAATCGCACACTATGGGCAATTAGGATGCACCGATCCAGCACAATGTGACTGTTAGGACAGCACCCAGAGGAAACACATACCTAGGGGTATGCTGCCAGCATACGACCCTATACTGCAACCTTTGACCAACATATTTTAACAGACTTCCGCAATATCAAACCATACTCAATATTAGAGCTAACTTCCGTTATCCTGTTAATAACACCAGCCTGCTTGGTTGGACCTCTCTGAACTGAGAAATCCTGACGTGTGTTTAAACCTGGAGCATCCTCAGAAATACTAACATATTGTTGTGTTTTGGGCCCTGGAAACCTGACGCATGTCAGCACGGTCACTGCATACCGGTGTTTCACAATCTGGTCCTTGGGGACCCACAGGTGGTTCACATTTTTTGCTCCCTCCCAGCTCCCAACCAGGAGCAAAAACATGGACTGTCAGTGAATTCCCCAAACACACTGCTGTACACTAATTTCTGATTTCAGCTATCTCAAAAGATGCACAAATTTAAGGTCTGAAATTGAAAGAAATGCTCACCAATAATGTTTAATTAGTTAGTTTATAACATAGTTATATAGTAAAATATAACAGTAGCAAAACATCTTTGAACTTTCATATTTTTGAAGTATTAGCAGCCACTTTCATAAATTAAAGCATGTAATCTTTGTAAATATTTCTTAGTAGTTATCCATTGTGTCCTAGCAGCACCCACATATCTCAATCCCCACATTTCTGGTATCCTTACTAGCCAGTGCCCTGAATGCCCAGTATATGTGTATGACATGCAAATAAATTCAATGCACTCACTTCTGAGATCCTGAGGATTTTACTACAAGTCAGTCAACAGACTACAGGGTCTGTCATAAAACGACATCTTCATGCCTGAAAATGCCATACTTTTTCTAACCCTAAGCCTAGCCTCAGTTTGCAAACCCTAACCCTAATTTGGGGCAGACAAAGAATGAGACACAGAATCTGGTCAGCTTATAGTATATCTTATAAAACTCAAGAATTTACTTATGGAGTGAACTTGACTCATGTGTAATCAAGAATCATTCTAATCATTTTTCATATACCAGATAACATACATGTTTTTATTCTGCAATACTAAATATAGCTTTAATTAAGCTTGCAAAATAAACAAACTGCAGAAACAAATTTAGTAATCAAAGCAGGGCAGCCATAAAGGAGGGGAAGTTAGGACGATTCCAAGGATGCTGGAGTCACAGTGGCCCTAAAAAACTTGGAACATAACTAGATTGGTCTGGATTGGGAGGCCCAAACATACTTTTATGAGGCCCAAAATCTCTAGCAGCGTCCTTGAATCAAAGATAAAATGCTGAGGACCAGAGAGCTTCCTTTTTCTATCCCACAGGAAAAAGAAAAAGAGTAAGCACAGGCGTTTCCTGTCAGATGCAACGAAAAAAAGGCAACTTCCAACACACGTGTCTAAACAGAAAAGACGCCTGTTGGTAAGACAGCTAATCATTTTTTGTTCTCAAAACATTTGCTGAACATTACAATTAAGTTAAGGAAACATTCAAAGTGTTCCTGTTGTCCTATTACAACTAAAAGTATAATCAAAAACAAATGCAGGGGATGGTAGCGCAGTGGGTAACACAGTGGCTTTATACCTCTGAGGTCATGGGTTTAAAGTACGGTGACATGTTTACGATATACAAGAGTAACACTATCATAAAAGATTTTTTTATTATAAAACATTATTTTTCAATATTAATTACATTAATAGGACGTTCATGAAAGAACGTTATCACGCTGACAGAACATTTGCTAAAATGTAAAACGTCAAAATAACGTTACAGTCAGTACAGTCAATAGTCTCTGCCAACCTTGAGGAAAAACTTTACATAACGCTGACTAAAGTTCTGGGAACATTTCCTGTTACCTGGGAAGATTGGACCACAATGGACATTTCTCAGCAACGAGTCATCAAAGGTGCTTCCAGGGGTTAGGGAAGGGAAAACTAAAGCTAAAACAAGCTTCCTTCATCATTTATAATTCAAAGTAAACTTTATAAACAAACAAACAAAAACTGGTTGATACAAATAAATGATACAAATGAGTGACTAACTAAATTTGGTTTGACTTTATTGCATCGCCATGGATGTTTATAAAAGCCTTCCTACATCACTCAAAGGCTGACCTGTTAATCAAATTATAAGATTAAATATAGATGATACTGTAATATCATCAATGGAGTAATGTGTGACTCAGTAAGTTAAGATGTCGTACCCGTGATTGGAAAATCACCAGTTCAAATCCCAGGGTCAGTAATTTCTTAGTTAAGACTGTGAGCAAGGCCCTTAACTCCGAATTGTTCTATGCCTGACCCTGCATTCACAAAAATGCAGACCAGCTGTTCTGATATCGAGTCCAGGTGCTCCACTGCCACGCACAGGCAACCTGATCCAGGTCATTATCAAGCTCTTCATGAGCTGGATTGGGAAGGGAATGCATGAAATGATACAGGGAAGTAGGAACCCAAGATGGGAAATCCCACTGTAAAGTACAATATGTCTGTGTATCGTGAAACATTTTATATTTAAGTTTTGGATAAACCATATATTTCCTTATTTAAAGATAGACAGACAGACAGACAGACAGACAGATAGACAGATAGAACTTTATTAATCCCTCGGGAGGGTTCCTCCGGGAAATTTGGTTCCAGCAGCAGTGCACCGACACATTACACATCACACATTACAGTTACAAAACAATAATAAAAAAAATTAATACACATATATAATATAAAGCAGTATATACATATTTCTATTTCTAGTGTAATAAGTTAAAGGGCCATTGCACAGACCAGTATTGCCGTTGAGTTATTCCTCTGTCCTCCTGTTTCCACTCCCCTTCCCACCCAGCAAGGAGT
>JAODJW010000026.1:18611217-18652948 GCA_026777045.1 Hyperopisus bebe
TCATTTATGGTGGAACAGGGAAAGAACTAAGCTACACAGGGCTCCGGCCCCCCAGGACTGGAGTTGGGCACCCCTGCTGTAGGGTATCCCAAGAAGAACAGAGCATAAGGCAAACTCAGTATGGGCAATCTACAGAGGCCAGTTTGCAGAGATGGAAATTTCAGGCCCAGAAAGTAAGAATCCAGACCAAGATTGTTCAAATGGTTGATTGAAACAAAATCTTGGACTGGATTTTTACTTTCTGGACCAGAAAATTCCACCTCTGCCAGTTTGCCTGACTATATGTCTTTAGACTGTGTGAGGAACCTGGAGTACCCAGTGGAAACACACACCAATCAGAAAACAATGAAAACTCCACACAATCACAGAGCTTGGGACAGGATCTGGAGCTCAGTCCTGTTGGTGTGAGGCTAGCCAGCATATCCACCATACCAGAGCCTTCAGAAAACATAATTCATAATTCTTAAGAAAATGTAATTTGTATATAGTGGAAAGTGTACTTTTTTCTAGGCTAGCATGGTGCTGTCTTTATGCTAATCGTCCGTAGCAGTTTCACTGTCACAGAAGGCAAACAGATGTAGGCTTGAGGCAATGAAGGAAACTGTTCAGGATGAGCCACATGAAGGTCAAATAACTAACTCCCTCCTAGCTGGGCTTTATTTTTTCATACTTGGTTGCTGAGCTGTGATTCCAGGTTAACGTCTCCAACACCCACTAGACTTGGCCCTGCATTAAACGCTCCGGGTGCTTAAGGGATTAAAAAGCGTGTCGCTTAAACAGAACGTGCGAAACCCAGAATCCCATCCAGACCTTGTTATTTAAAACAAACTAATAATTGAGATCTCCTGAGCGTGCCGCTACGTTTGATCAAACCCGATTGCCGAGCTCTCATATGGGGCTCTAAAAAAAAAGCCTTAAATTAATGGTAACATGGAGTCTGGTAATGCACTGCTCATTTTTATACGAGAACTAATTTTGCTTTAAATTGGCGAGTTTCTATCTCAATGCAGTAAGCCCTGGGGTACTGAGAGCTCAGAACCATGAACTGTGGCCAGAGAACGTGCACATCGCAGTCTCAAGTATCCAGCTGCCCATATGCTGCTATGTAACCAAGTGGTCTCCATCTACTCTTGGCATCCCATCCTTAAATTTATAGCCCGTTCGGCTACCGATCTCTGGTGAATCTGCCCGTTTCTTCGTCGGCTAACCGCTTTGTTATGCCTCATTCCGGGTGAACTCGTCAGGCCTCCAGCTGTCCCTGCAGGCCGCCCAATGCGCGGGAAGCCTCCATCCCAGCAGATGCCTATGTAAATGAAGGCTCGTTAGAGAGCCCATTTAAGAGATGTCCACCATAGCTAACCGCTATCCTCCGCGACTTCGGCTCCGATCGGGATGACAAACGGCTCAGTGTTCCCTGCCAGATGTGACGTTGGTTGCACGCCCGGTCTCACCCTCACCAGTATTCTCCACAAAGCATAACAAAAGGAACTTGTATTGGCATTTTCTTCTTCGCAATTTGTTGTTCCTTCACATAATTTCAAAATCAATCCTCCTGGCAGCAGTAATTCAAGGGAATCAACTCAAAAGCTGTCCCAAGCAACCTTGGCTGCTTAATTCTGCATGATAGCCCCGAGTTTAAATTTATTCGTAGCTACAAGAGGTTGTGCCCCCACTACAGGCACGGGCAAATTTTCATTATGCAAAATCCTTATCTGCATGACTTCTACGACTTCAGTACAATTTAGCAATTTTGCAGAGCCTCCACATGCGATCCTTGTAGCTAATGCTACCGGTAAACTGTCTGGGTGCCTTTTACTTACCATATTACATACATTACAGATAGTGTGCAAAATGAAATACATGATTATATAGTCGGGGAAGTGCTCGTGGATTTCAGTACAACATTAATAAAGGTAAATTGTCGTACAAGCAATATGTGCAGCTTATGTATTATTTAATTTTTAATCTTGTTAATGATGGTGATACAAGATATTTAATAAAAAATAATTGCATTAAAGAAGTACTTCTTTGTTATATAAATTAGGTTTTTGCATATTTTTGACGCTCTGGTATGTTTATTTTTAATAATATCAGTTTGATATTTAAATTAAAATGATGAAATATTTTAGTGTATCTATGAAATATTTACTGATATTGCACCATATATTATGGAGGCTGTAGGCCCCCCATGACCCTGAGAGGGATTAGCAGTTAGAATGGATGGATGGATGGATGGATGATATGCTATTGAATATTGTTTGGTAACAATGATATTCTATGATCTTAGCCTGTGGTATTAGTTTCATAACCGTTGTCCTGCATGGTGACACCACGACCCACAATTTCTCACGTTTTCCATGGAGGGTCATTTGCAAAACATTACAAATCACAGTTTTAGCATAGACTTACCTCATTATAAAAACCTCACTCCAGCCAATAAAGCCAATGGTAGCCAGTTATTACAGAATCACCCTAATTGTGTAACTCCATGTCTCAGTGTCATGAAATTGTGTCCCATTCAGAGTCAACAAGTATTTGTTATTACATCGTATTGCTCTTGGGTGTTGCTTTGATTAAAAAAAAAAAAAAAAAACGAACATCAACAAAAACACCCTCTGTATATGATGGTCAGCTTTTGATATAGTGTTCCGATACTATCAATATGACCATTAAAATATCATAAATCTTCGTCATATCTCTTAAAAAAAGAAACTGTTACGGTCAAATGGACATTTCAATGTGATGTCGCCAGTGGGGGGAAAGGAAGTCAACGGAAGAGCCAGCAGGTGGAGGAGAAAGATGCTCTACAGATTGAACTGAGAGTCTCGGCGCTCGCATCGGCACTGCGCAGTGCAGCTGGTAACGGCATCGCGGAGCGTACTCCGCTCTGAAGCCCCGAGGAGGGAAGACTTCACCAGGGAGAGTCTCTCTTCTGCCTACGGGGAATAAAACAAACAAAATATATAAAGGTAGAAGAAAGAGCCCCTCCCGTCACAAAGTGGTGGTGGAGAGCGGGACTCAGCTGCCTTCGATCGCTCTCCGTCAATGAGCGGAGCAGCATGCTTCAGATCTTTCGCCTCTGCCTGCCTTCCGCGGCGCTCAAGACGGGATCATTTGTAGGCTGAACCTGGCTTTTTCTGGGTTTTTTTTCCGGGATGAATGAGTGACAAATCCCCCTTCCGAGTTCACCAGTAAGGGCTTGCATGGGAGATGAACGTGGCCGGGAATCAGCCAGCTGAAGTCATTGAGCGACCAGTCAGCCTCCCGGTGCCAACTTGGGCAAGTAGAAGCCTTATTTCACTTTTGCTACAGCTGGGAAGGAGACTGAAAGGAGTATTTATTTATTTATTTATTTGGGGTTGGGGGGGGGGAGGTTGTAAAAGGTGAAGTGGAATTTATTAAAAATTAGAAAATAGATTCTGTAAGTACAGCTGAGGTTTACCAAGAAAAGTTGATAATGGTATAATTGATGTATAATTTAGCATACAGTATGTTGGGGATTTACAGTAGTAGTAGCAGTAATACTACTATACTAATACTACTATTATAACCTGACTAGTACTACTACTACTACTAATAATAATAATAATTATTATTCTTAAATCTGTTTTATTTATAGTTTAAAATTAAACATATCTGCATATTCCTGGTATCAATGTTGGCCTTTGTAGGATATTTATAATTATATAATATATGCATATATTTCAGTGCTTCTTTGTAGTTCAATATAGTTGCCACCAGGTAACCTGTCAATATAGCATGTGTATGTTTCTGTAGGGTGTCAATTTAGACTTCCCACACGGATTATATGTTGCATATTAGTTATGTATGTAAGACACACATAGCAGCGTAGGTTAGGACTCCAGTTTTTATGTAGCAAGAGAATTATTGAATAGAAATATAGTCAATAGTCGAATCTCCTTGTGACCTTGCAGAAGGCACTGGGATCTTTGGCCACAGGGAAGTTGCACATATTGAATATGTAAAAGGTACAGAGAAGCTTTCCTCCATACACGATTTAGATATGCTCTTAATGCAAATCTCTCCAAATAGGGATTGAAACTTTCCAGCTTGGATTGATTCTCTGGGCGAAATCTGCATCGATTTTTCAGTGTCCAGTGAAAAGTTGAACATAATGAATTTGCAACATCTATGGAGAAGCTCTCTCCATATAAGATTTGGGTGTTGCTCTTAATTCAAGTGCATTGTTCTGTAAAGGAGAACACCTTCAACTTTGCAGTCGCGGTTCATTCTGTGCAAGGTGCTTTGTTCTGAAAGCCGTAGCCGTACGATACACCATTAATTCGACAGCAAATGCAGTTAAACCACACGTCTCTCACAATTCCAACATACACAGCCTCAAAATTCTGAAATAATGCTTATCTCATGAGCATCTTTTTTCAACTTATCATCAAATTCTTTGTCTTTAAATTGGTATGGCATTGCCTTTCATTGAGTAAATATTCGATAGTCTTAACTCCGCTTACTGTCATACTTGACAGGGTTACGCATCCTTATAATAAGGAAGAATGCAATGAACAGCTACGTGATTTGGGGCCGCACTTTATCCAGAGATTCTAGTCTTTCGTGAAAATACCAAGATGCAGATTTGAATATTTTCAAGTAAAATTAGTAAAGTTATCCAAAGGACATGCCCAAGCTGCTCCTCGTAGATAGTGCACGTGGAGGATGGAAATGGAAAGAGATGCAAAGCAGAGGAAGTAATGCAGTGCTTAGTAATTTACTGACTTCAGTACTGTCAGTAAACAAAACATAAACAGGAAAACTACACCCAGTCACTAGAAAAATTAAACCTTTTCTGCTTATATTGTTTCCTGGATATATTGTCACTGCATAGAACAAAATACAAATCAGCCCATAAGATATGACTGCAAACTAAAATGTAAGATGTTCAATCCATTATAATAATCCTTTTAATTACCTCAGAGCACACAGATGTGTGGATATCTGGTTTGCATTCTCTGTAACATGTTTACATCAGCAAAGTCTTGTGACGTACCAAAAGACGCAAAATCAGTAGCTTTTGGAATATATCTTGGAATAAGATATTAGGGTATAGGGACAATTAATGATATTTCATTTTGGGTATTTGTACTTTGATGACTATCAACAGACATTTTAATTTACTGAAGCTGCTCTGTTGGTATATCTGCAAACCAGAAACCATTTTTCAGACTATCTCTTCACAAAGTGGTTAATATGCAATTTAATGTCCTGTTAATTACAGGTAGCTTCATATATAAAAATGAACTAGCCACATATGAACTATATAAGGATAAAGCTTAGAGATTAATCATATATATAGAACACATTAAATCCCTCTTTGCTTTCTAGTGTAGTGACCTGAAAAGATGTGCAGGCATTAACCTGGGTGATTAAATGAGTTTATTTGGTAAGTCTGCAGTAGTTTCAGTTGAAGTTGTCTAGCTAGGCAGCTTGAAAGGACGGACAGAAGAGAATTCTGAAATATACAGTAGTCTGGCTAAATTTACACTGTAAGGTATATAAAATATGCCCTGCTCTTTGGGCTGTTTTGTTCTAGAGAGCTCCGCTCTCCACCAGCGGTGCTCCTTAATTCTAGAGGGCCGTTATTAGTCTCTTGAGCGAGGCCGGGTGCCCTTAACGCCTGTCACGATGCTAAGCCCCTGTCAGTTTTGCCGCTGTCTAGCTGCATTCCTTTCACATCAATCACTTGGTCCTTCGGCTCCGTGCGCTATATGTTAAATCATTCATTTAAATTACTTTATCTTGTCGGCTTTCCAAAGCCGTCTGGACGAATGTGAGCGGCATGCATATAGTAGGAAATGCAGCTTAACGAAGTTGATTAAGGCACATATTTCGATGGGCAATGGATGCTGAATGTCTGTGGATACTATTGCGTGTTGTATGCAAAAATTATAAACGTTGTGTAGTAAATGATTTATGCAACAAATTAACCTTGACTCACCCTATGAGAATCCAGGATACACGCATTTCTTCAGGGATGAGAACTGGGTCTAAAACACACCCCCATTACTAACATGACTGTGCAAGTTTTCTTCTGTTCTTATCCCCTAAAGGAATTTTGTCCCTCATAATTATCGCCTTTGACGAATTCAGCGAGGACACCCAAGGTTTCATCATCAAAGCACTCTGTTATTTTTTTCTTCCTGTAGAATTTTCTGTAACAACTGTAATGAAATCATCTTGATCTACTTTTTAGTCAATTAGGGCTGGGTGTTTGACTGATTAAATGTCGGATTTTATTATTTGTGTAACTGCTGGATTCCTTCACATTATTGTAGGGGAAACAGCTGCTCTTTTCTAAGCATCCATTTGGGGAGGTTTCACTGATTTTATAGGATTTGCCAGTTTGAGTAGGAAGGTTAATTCATTAAAAATTTCTCAAGCGTAGCAGTTTTGTTATAGCAAGTGACTCCACTAGGTGATGGTGACTATGCAGTGCATCATGGGTATTTCAGCATTTGGTGATATTATCTAGGAAAGTCAAAAAGATAACGATGCTGCGTTCATCTAATGTAGCCTACAGCTATAGCTTAAAAATGTCGTACCGTATTTAGCCGCTAAACTCTGCCATTTAGAATGGACGAACTTTGACATCCAGAAGACCATTTTCACATCCTACATGCTCTAAGTTAGACGAACAACCATTTCGGGTGAACGATCACTCACACTCATTTCCACAAAATGGAATGAAATGAAAATGGAAATCACATTTAGCTTTGCTGAATACAGCAACAAAATAGATTCATAATTGAGTAAAGGCGTGCGTGACCTTTGCATTTTCTTGACAGGGATTGTCTTTGTCTGAATTTTATTTCTTCTCTAATTGTTTATGCTAAATGTCTCATTCCATCTGTTTTTGCAGTCTGACAGTGTTTTTCCTGCAATTTACAGCTTAATTGTTTTACTTCTGTTAAAAATGGCAAGTCAGTCATTGACTGTTCTGGATATTTTCGAGATATTTTGGATCTACTAGACCATTGTAAAACACAGTATTACTTAAGCTTGCTCAGATTCAACTGATGTGAACTGGACCTTCACGCAATTCTAGCGTTCAAAAAACATGCAGCTATTGAATGTCATCACCTTCCAAGGTTAATAATTTTCAGTACTTGGAGATATTCAGAGATCGGATCTGTCATTATGAGGCTTCATTGACTCTTATTCAGCCACATCAATACTACTTACGTACTGTAATTTGTTCCTTTTTGTACACTTCAACTCATCTGGTTGAGTCTATCAAATACAATAACGTGTCAGATTTGTCTTTGACTGTGAACTGTGACTCCAGACATCATTTGAAGGGGCAGCACAACCTCATCAAGTATACGTGAGGTTTCAGTCTTAAAAGACTGCCGCTACTTGATTCACAGATAAGACAGTGCCTCTTGGGTCAATCGATTCATTACCTCAGGCTTGAATGAAGAGCAAGTACTTAAATCCCTGCCTAAGCTTTCTGGAAATCCTGGGTTCTTTGCAGTACCTGCAAGCAATGTAGACACTAATAATTACTGTGAGAGCAAAACGTTCATCTGTCCATAACTGCTTGTCCTGTGCAGTTTCACAGGGATCCAGAGCCTATGCCTAAAGCCCCTGGTCCAGAACACCCCAGGAGAGCGCACTCACAACATTCAGCAAGCCTAACTCACCTTAACATGTTTTTGGACTATGGGGGGGGGGCGGCGGGGATCAGCAAACCACAGACAAAACCCCACAATGACACTGGGAGAACACAGAAACTCCACACACATAGAGCCTTGGGCAGCGACTTGAAATCTGGACTCCAGACGTGGGGGAACAGTGTTAACTAATTCACTACCACTCTACCCCCAAGAGCAAAGCAAATAAAATATTCCATAGGCTGGGCAGCTCACCTCAGATATCTGAATATATTATTAAATCAGGATTATTATTTTGATCATTCTCTCCATATTTCACTTGATAAACCGTCTTTTACTGTATACTGCTTATTTGACATGGGGTGGGGGGCTATCTCCGGCACCACAGGGTAAGGAGCACCATGAATGGGAGGCCAGTGCATTGCAGGGCACAGAAAAACTCTCAGAGGAAACCAGCACAGACACAAGAAGGTCATGCGAGTGCCACAAGCACTGCGGAAGGCGTAGGGATCGAATTAGAAAAACTAGACAATCGAAGGCTACATTCTGAACCACCCAGTTCCAGATGTGTGTGCTTCTGTATTTACCAAACAGATTTCACTGGAGCTGGGATGACCATTTTGGCTTATGGCCATTGACAGTAATGACGCTAAAATGCTAAAGTTGGCCACTGACGGTGTTATGCTTCCTGTTGCCCTCCATACTGGGTTAGAGTTACGCTCTAATAGCTCTCAATTCTGCTTCGGCATTCCCTCCTGTTACCGCTGTTGGCACAGTACCCAGTTGCTCCCCGTTCAAACTTTTTCATTCGCCTAGTAAATAAACATATAAATAAGAAGCCCAGCTAAATGGAGTCTCCCTATTCGAACTGAGGCACCAAGAGGACTCGACTAATACAGGCGGTTATCACAGCTTTTCTCCTGCAGTGTTACGGGTCATTTTTTATTCATGGGTATTTTAGTTGCGTGAGGACTACTGGACGTGGAATATAGCATAACACAGAGTTTGAAGTGCTGATGTTTGGCTAGAGCACTGAAGAGCAAAATGACTAATTAAATTTTTCAAACTAAACAAATTTTTATGAACTTTTATGTATGTGTATATGTGATAAAAACCTGTTATTTTTACTTTGATGGGACATTTTTTTTTGGTCCCCACAAGGGGAAATAAAATTCTATAAAAATCTATGACTGCAATCACAAAAAAACTAAAAAGAATCTTGCATTTGTTTGATTATTTATGGTTAAGGTTAGGGCTGGGTAGGGGTTAAGGTTGTTATCGTTGGGATTAGGGTTTTTCCCATAGAAATGAATGGAGAGTCCCCACAAATATATAATTACAAACCCGTGTGTATGTGTGTGTGTGTGTGTGTGCCCCATGAGAGACTGTCATTCATTCTCTGTGCTCACTGGAGAAGAAGTTATGGAAGATGGATGGATAAAACATAGATATTTTGAATTAAAGTTTAAACGAGGGGTTAGCATGCGTCAGTGGGGTGCACTGCTTCCTCACACCTCCAGGACTGGGACCCAGTCTGTACCTGTGGATTTTGCACATTCCTTCCATGTTCTGCGGCTGTCTTCCTGCAGTCCAAAAACATGCAGTGATGTTAACTGGTGTCTCTAAATTGCCTGGGCATAGGCCCTGAGATGGACGGGCATCTAGGGTGTGGCCCCGTGTCTCCTGGGATGGGCACCAGGACCTCCAGTGACAGGGACCAGGATAAGTGGTTGGAAGATGGATACTTATTTATGGTGAAGATGCATGAGTGAATGCATGCAGATGAGGCACATTTATATGCAGGACATTACCTACAAAGCACACTTCACGAGGAAAAAAAGACTAAACAAAGTACAGGGCTGGCAGTAGCCAATGTGAAGATTATTGACAATGTACAGCTCTGACATTCCGCACTGGACCTGCTGAAATGATCTGGGTCCATCTCTCAGTGTTTATTACTGGAAGGCAGGATTCACTCGTCTTGCTCTGAGGTATACTCTTAAATTCAGACATGAAGCTTCAGCATCATGGACTTGAGAGTATACGTGCTGTGTGTAAATGTTACTCTGAGCTTGAGGGCAACAGCTTCTATAACCTCTGGCTAAAGAAAAAAAAATAGTCTCCAGAAAGAATTCCTTTAGCAACACCGTCCAAACTCCTGATGTGCTTTAGTATTTTAGTTCAGATTCAATTAAACACAAACTTGCAAGGAAAGAGCCATAATTTTGGTTCTCAGACAGCAAACCACCACCAGTTATGGATGCACTGTTTGTGCAACAATACAGACAAAATCGATACCCCTAAAGGTTTAATATAATACTAGCTAGACAGAAGTGCTAAAATTACATGTAACTACCAAAATTAGTAGCAGCTAGTGTTAACACTGAATTTATTTGAGACCTGCAAACGGAAATGAACAGACTCTAAAAAGACGCAATCAATGACACCATTGTTGATATAAAACTATTATGGAATACAAGTATAGAAATTCCGTTTTTAACTCTTATTTTGCAATCAGACAATAAATTAATACATGCTACTTTGCCCAGTGGGTATGATGGCTATGAACTGTATATGAATATGAAAATATGCAGGTTTTCTCTTAGATATGTTATGCCGAGCTGACATATCATCCTCGTTTTGTGCTTGAGGCTGTTAAGAAAAGCATCATTTCGTCTTTGAAACTACCCGTTGATAGATTCATTGCCGATGATAAAACAACGTTTGCCCACATACTTCCCGCGCTTGAAAAATCCGCCCAAAGGATTATTATTACTTCATTTTATCGAGCGTATATATTTTAAACTTGTCCGGCTGCCTGGTTTGAAAGTGCTCGCAGGCTGCCCTGTTTCGGTTACAAACTTAATTACACCCGACAGAGTGGGTCTGTCAGAGGACTTGGAGCTGTGGCCATCGATCAGCCTTAATGTAAAAACGAGCTAGTCTTCCTAGGCTTTCCTTTATCTGCTCGCAAGCCCCCTATCCCCCCCGCCCCCCCAACCAAGCCATTTAACATCGCTTTGCATGGACCTGAGTTTATAATGCAATCCCCGACCCGGTAAATGATTCTTCAATTATTCCAGAAATCAAACAGATGATATTGTATTAATCCTGTCCTGATGTGTTTACTTTCCCAATAAAGCTACTCAGCTCTGCTTCATTACTCCTTACCTCCAGCCCCTCTTTCATTTCCATTCAGATGCGAGGCAGGTAGTATTTTTAATGTCAGGTCCTGCATTTTAATCTGGACTAACCCACTGCAGTTTGCCTTTTTCGGGAGCATCGTAACTTATCTTTCGTTGCTGTGGATGCAGAGTTCTTTTCCCGCTGCTGTCGATATCTGCAGTCGTGATTATTCAGTATATTCATTATCATTCACTGAATTAATTCATAGTATCGAATTAACGTTGATGCTAAATTGATGCTGTTTCAGATGTCTGCAGATGATTGACTCAACTGGCAATTATAAATGTATAATTAAGTTTGTCTCATGACCAGTTATGTATGTATGAGGTATCCACCATACATTTATTTTCAACAGAAGCTTATCTCAGTCTTGGCGATTCTGAGACAGGCAGGCAAAGATTTCTGGGAAATGGATGGGCATGGATTCCTCACCATGCTCTCTCATGACAGCCATAAACACCTTCCAGAACTGAACGCAATTTAGTGATTATTGTGTACCACATTAAGGCAGGAAGGGTGCTAAAATTAAGTTGGAGTTTACTGGCATTGGACTGCAGCTGACCTGAAAATCCCAGGATATCACACCTTATCCAGCAAGCGAGACTAAGTTGTGAATTTGAATTAAAATTTAAGCAATGACCGGAACATAAACTTTGCAACTCTGATGTCATTCCTCTTATCCGTAACTATTTAAGTATTAATTAAAGTGCTAAGTGTTAAATGAAAAAAAAAAATCGTATTCAGGATCAGTATATCTCCTCCAGTGTTAAATACCTGATAAAATCATTATCGGATATCGTACTACCTGGACATACAAGACATGTAAAAGCTGACAGGCAATTCTTGTAATGTTGTTCAAATGCTGCATCCAGTGTGTGTGTGTGTGCAAAGTTTGCATGCTCTGTCTATGTTGCATGGGTTCTTTTGTAGTCCAAAGGCATGCGGTTAGGCTATCTGGTGTCTCTAAATTGCTTATAATGTATGGAAGCGTATGTATGTATGCGTGCATGTGTGTATGTGTGTAACCCAGACTTGGGCCCTGGGGGCCACTAGAGATTTTGGGCCCCATGAAATCATATCATTTTGAGCTCCCCCACCTCAGATCAATCCAATTATGTTCCAATTTTTTGGGCAGAAGGAATCGTCTGAACTTGCCCACCCTTTACAGCGCCCCTGCTTGTGCCTTGTACTGCATGGGACGGGTGGACATTTTTCTGTGGCATTTGAATTGAAGTTCTATTTGATTCACTATTGACATTTCATATGTTCTAAAACCAAAAAAGAAAGGAAAAGAAAGCTGCTACAAACCTTCATGGTTTCCCAAAGTTACCAAAGCATGAATGACCCTCCACCCCAACTCAGAATCCCTCGTTATTATATTCAAATGAGAGATGAAGGTCCCGCATCATATGCTGGTTGGGATCCTTCCAGAATGTTCCAGCCAGACAAGCATGCGACAAATTACAAACACACCCTGCATTACTACATGTTTCCACGTTTCTTTCTGAATAATGTAATTTTTTGTCACTCTGTTTGCAGGGGAGTGGAATCTCTGGGCCTCTTGACAAAATGCCCCCCCCCCCCCCACATAGTGTTATTATGGTTTGGATTTTTATTGTTTAATTTATTTTTAATTTTTATATAATTTTCAATTTTCCTTTGAAATCCAGTTTAGTGTTAGTTTTCAGTGTGATTATATTAGTATTTTTTATTTTTAAGTTATGTTTTATTTTTTGTCACATATTCTACTTTTAGTTTAGGTTTTAGTAATTTACACTGAAAGTTGTAGAGTATTATATGTGTCTGATCTTTAGAGAATCCTACATGAACACGCAGTGAACATTATGTACTAATGTCCTCAAAATGGGCAAGACATGTTCCAGGTATTAATCACGCTAATTAAAAATAAACGAATCATCACCTTAGCTAAGTAGTAATAAAACATGGTAATGGAAAGTATTTGATATTTGGTTTTATTTAATTTATTTTATTTTAGTTCGTTTTAGAAGCAGTATTTATAGTTTTCGTTTAGTTGCAATTTTTGTAGCGGGGTGGGTGGGGGGTATCTGCAGATTTTGCAACGTGGAGGGGCATTTTGTTGAGTGGGGTGCCCCAAAGGGTAGATTTTGGGGCCCTTATAAAGTGCTGGTCACTCTCATGCTGCCTGGGTATCCCCCCCCCCAATGTCCCTTCCTGTATGATTAGTAAAGATTAAGTTTGGAAGGGAAATTACCTCCAATTAATTATAGGTGGATAACAACTGAGAGATTGTTATGTGCTATGTGCCTCTTGTCCATATTTCCATGCTGTCCAATTTGTGCATTAATAAATCAAGGATCATTTAAACTGTTTTATTCTTTTTTTTGTTCTTTGGGCTTATTTTACAGACATGATGAGCAGCAAAATTAGTCATTGGCGGGTTTTGGTGTTAAAAAACCAAATGCTAAATGTGTTTTTTTTTTCAAACTGCTCACTTAAAAAACATGTATTGACTTTCACAACCGGACTCCAAAGATGAAGCAGCACAGATTGGGCCCTCGATCCACAATGCCAGGCTGTCTGCCTGCTGCCCCCTGAGACAAATGAACAGCACACTGAGGGACTTGGGACAGATGACTAGCTGGGGCGACTAGTGGGGCGGTGCCACAGAAGGGCTGTAACAGGAAACAGGAAGTGGGGCTGAAACACATAAACAGAATAACTACAGCAAACTTAAAAACAAGGTGCCTGTTCCCCAGCCCACCAGGGGCCTGTATCACAAAGCCAGTTCTCTTTCTTAGTCGGATAACTTGTCAGATTTATGGTACCACAATTTAAGTGGACTTTATATTTGTTTACTTACATTTAGCCCAGACTACCTTAAATCTGACAAGTTATCCGGCTAAGTTAGAAATCCTGATTCATGATACAGGTCCCAGCTCTGGCTAATTATGACTATGAACCCCAGAAACAAGACGCCAGCTAAATAAGATGAAGAAACTCAAGATGGGATACTAGCTATCCAGAACCACAGGCCTGGAATATAAATACCAGCACCCTAAAACATGAATCCAGTGACGGTGCTGGCAACTCTGACCAAAACCCAGGAGAAACAGATACAAACCCCATGAACTGGGGTTCAGAGCCCACACACTGGTATCTGAACCAAATAAAGCTCTGAGCCCTACCCTCCAAGACCAAAGATGATGACTGAGCAGCAAGCATTGCTCAGTGCCATGTTAAATTTAATTCAAAGATAACTACCAATCATACAATCACACAGACGGGACTCAATTACCTGATTACAAGGGTGTGACAGTTTTTACATAATGGTGTGGTGATAATAATAATAATTATAATAATAATGACAGGATGCATTGCTAATGTGATCTGAAGTCTCAAGCACATATGCTATGTACTTTGTATTTAATACTTTTCTTGTCAAAAGTTATCATTTGAGGTATTGATCATTCGATCATCAGACACTGTTTCACTATGGTCCACGTCTACTGGTATCTTCAAACAAAAAGATCACTGGACAGGAAAACCCCATTAATCGAAATAAACAATATAAGGATTTACTTATATGTAAGGATCTTCATAAATCCACTTAATATTTAAATCAATGCTACATATTTTTTATCTTCTATCAACAGACCAAAACTGGAATAGCCTTGCTGTACAACGAAGACACCGATAATACCTGTGATATTCGTCTAAAGCTAACAAAAGAAGTATTAACTATACAAAAACAGGATGTGATCCGTATGGGCGGAGGCGAATCCCATTCAGATGTAAGTACCGGGACTTTACGTAATACACCAAAGCGCACATGGACCCAGCTTCTGTTTTACAGGGTGAATTGTTCTCTGCATTGTCAGATATTAAAATAGCAGGTAATTTACACTTTAGTCCTTTTTTCAAATGGTAATTTCTATATTGTGACCGGGGCTAGCATAGAGAACTCGGGAATATAATAACAGAAAGCATTGCACAAAGACGTCAGGACTAACTCTTCAGAACTAAACGGAAGACTATCAGTGAACCAAAGGTCACACATTAAAGCTGGGAGGGAAGGGACAAAAGGGTGTCTTGCTATCAGTTGTGCAAATATAGTGTAAATACATTTAGCATTAAATGAAATGCTAAATTAATGAAACAACCTAATGCTAGCTCCGCATGCTAAGTCTTGGCCATGTCATAAATGCTGTCATAATGCTTTGAAAACTCTTTATTGTTTTACATACTAAATTTCCATTTTTAAAGCACAGAACCGTTGTACTTCGGAGGCAAGCTGTTGGGGGCTTGGGTCTAAGCATCAAAGTAGGTTTGATTATTTTGTTATACATATGCATCATTTTTGCTCATTGATTGCTCAGTTCAGCTTATATATGAATATATAGAAAACAAGCTCACTCCAAGCTCAAGATTACAATTGTTTGATTTTATTATTATTCGTTATTATAGTGGTAACCCTGTCTAAAATTTATTATCTACATTTTTGAAGCAAAACTATATCTATAGAGATTTGAGCATGCAGCTTGGTCAACCAAAGATCCTTAATGTGTTGTTATTAGAACAAATAGTTCAGTTAAGCTTAATGCATCATAAGTGAAATACTATTTAGTCAGCATCCATGTATGGACTGTACCTGCTGTATATGAATTTACAATGTAATTGTCCTCTGCCAGTTAAATGCTTCCAGTCAAAGGTTGTTCATTTAAACTCATTATTGCATGGATGGAAGCAGTCGGTCAACTTTTTAAATGCTTTTTTCTCCAATCGTAGAATTGTGGTCAGGTTATGTTGATTTTCTTAATATATGCTGGAGTGCAGCCGGTAAGCCTTTGACGGGCCAGAGAGCACTGCTCAGTTGGCAGTCAGGATACGGAATCAATGGAGAATATTGTTGGAAACTTAACTCCCTTTCACTCTCATAGTGAAAGTGTATTTGCTTCTAGATTATATACAACTTTGAGAGCAGTGTATTGTAGCTGGTCATTTTTATGTATATGATTTTCTTTTATATTTGTTTAAAGCATGTTATGCATATAAAACATTTTTTTTTTGACAAAATCTATTTAGAAATCCCTATACTTCGTTCATATTATCTCCTAAATGTATTTATTATTATTTTCCAAAAATCGTAACACCTATTATCAGAAGGTTTACATACACATGCATAAGTTTCAATGCATCCGAAGTCACATTGAGCTTCATTGCTATAAAAAAAGGCTCTTGAATTAATGGTGAACTTTGTGTCTTGACAAGCAAACCAGCTCAGGAATGAGAACCTGAGTGCAGCTGTTTGTTTGTCTTGTGGTGGGTGTGGCGGCGCACTGTACCAGTGCATGCTCCTTACCTCTCTCTTTGTATCTTGCAGGGAGGTTCAGAACACAAAGTGCCCGTGGTCATTTCAAAGATATTTAAAGATCAAGTTGGTAAGGTGATGACATTGGTGGAGTAATTCATTAATCAATCAACTTATCAACACAGATGTGAATAAGTTTTATATTCATGATCGTACATCATTACCCAGTTATATATGGAATTAACCAATGTCAGTCATTAATTATAATTCATCCATTCATTTTTTTTTTCTGGTTATAATGCACTGTCAATTTGTATATTTTGAACTGCATTTTCATAATGTTTATCATTTTTCTGTTAAAGGGTACTGGATAGTATCCTGTATGAAACAGCATGTTTTATTTTCTGACTTGTATATTGGTGTCATGCAAAGTAATGACTGAAAAACAGAAAAAAGTATAACCTTTGCACTTTGCAAACTTTCAGTATAGTATTATATTACTACTGAATGAGCACATATCCCTTCAAATAAACCTTCAACATGCATCAAGCATATGCAAATTTACAAAAAGAAAGAATTACTTTTTCAGTATCCCTTCAGATTAAGTTTTTAATTATAGCTTATGTTCGCTGAATTTAAGACTTGAACCATTCACCACTCACTCTTAACATTGCAATCAATTATGAGAGACTTAATTGATTCTGCAACAACGGTATGTTTCAAACAGACTACACCTAATGCACAATTAAGCAATTGCATTGTTTATATCAACCAGTCGACTGTATTTCGTTTCTGTCCACCTTAGGCATTTTTGTGAGGCTTACAGTACCTTATATAAATCATTTACATGCATATGTAAGATATATAAGAATAAATTCCAGTGATTTTATTCTGACTTGCCTGTAAATGGGTGGCAGTAATGCCAGGTGCAATAAGAAGGGCACATGCTAAATGGAGATACTGAATTAGTTTAGGGTCTTTGATGCAGGAAAATAAACCCTGGCTTTTTGGCACCTTTTATCTGGCCATTTTGTAAATTCAACACACCCGTACTCAGAGGTATCCACCTGCCCTGGGTATCAATGGGAGATAGTCAGATGTGACCCTTGATTAATAACAGAAACCCATTACTATTCATGAAATGTGTAATTATATTCTATAGATTCCATTAACCTGCTTCTGTTCAACAGCCGATCAAACAGGAATGCTGTTCGTTGGAGACGCAGTGTTACAGGTCAGTGTGTTCATTTTCTTTCTGCTGTCACATTCTCCCGGTTATATGGCCATTAAAACCGGGTGGCTGCACTATCTGTACGAAACACTATACCTGCGTCTTTTATCGAAAGTGAGTTATGATCAGAATCTGGTCTCTTAGGCTCTGTTGTATTCGTAACAGAAAATCTTAGTTAAACTGAGCTTGATTTTGAAGAAAACACAATCTTTTATCTACCTACTATGTCTTTTTAGATCAATGGCATCAGTGTTGAAAATTCTACACATGAAGAAGTTGTGAGTATTAATAATTTATGGCTCTCTAGCTATCTAACCTTTCTTGAGTAAGAAATAGTCACTGTCTGAAACAATAGCATATTAGCATTTGAAAAGTATAATGACTTACCAGTTTATGAGCATTATTAATAAAACACAATTGATTATTCAAATTTAAACGAGAACATTGTCTTGCATGTACTAATTTACTGCTATGGCAGGTGCATCTTTTGCGCAATGCTGGAGATGAAGTCACAATTACTGTTCAGTACTTCAGGGATGCACCATCATTTCTAAAGCTCCCACTAGGTAAGACTAGGTAATCTTATTGATGTCCTGGAAAGAGTCTGCAGCACCACTGAAAATGTTTTGTTCTAGGATCGTTTACTAAATGTTATGATTAAGGTTTGGAAACGTTCAAAGTGTCTAGTGTTCCTGATGTTCCCAAAATGTTATGCCACTGCTACAATAACTACTACAACTAATAATAATAATATAAAAACATTTATACAACAGTTAGTTCCACTCAAGAAATATGATTGGATAAGAGGCTTTCTATGAGTGCAGCTATCAGAGTATAACCGCACGCGGACATTTCACGTCAGCTGTATCACTCCGCTTTACAGGTGTATCTAAAAACCATCACATGCCTCATTTCCACCAAGACAGAGCCGGTGCTGGGCTGGTTCTCACTTTTGAGAACCTTTCCGCGTTTTCCACCTGTTTCAGAAATGAAAGTAAAGGAGTAAAGTAAGGGTTCAGAAACATATGAAGGGCGTGACGGAGCAGTATGTAATACTATTGTTTATGTCTCAGAGGTCATGGGAACAAGGATGGATGGCATATACACGTATACCACTTTTATTATGTGATATTTTATTTATTATAAAACAATATTTTCATTAATTTCATTAAAAGGATTTTCAACTAATGTTATCATACTGACATTGACAGAGCCTTTGTTGAAATGTAAAACATGGATATAACATTCCCATTAATGTTACAGTAAGAAAGTTCTCTGCCAACTTTGAGAAGACTTTCACATAATGTTGGCTAAATTTCTGGGAATGTTCCCTGTTAGCTGGGGGTGCTGTGTCAAAGGAGCTCTAAAGATAGAGTAGTACGTTCCTCTGTACTAAGCTCAACCAGGTTATATTTGACAGTGTCTGCTCAATCATAATAGGTAAATCCATTTTGATATTGAGCTAATGATGGGCTTCATGAACCATTTGCTATATTTTCTGACCCCACTAGATATTGGTCTCTGTTCATAAAAGGGCTCAAAGCATGCCTCAAAGCAAACAAAGAGCACCATCTAGTGGGGTACAAAAATGCAGCAAATGGTTCATGAAGCTTCATTTGCCCATCACTACTTGGAGCCGATCCCAGGAAACACAGGGTTGGGTACACTCTGGACCCAGTCCATGACAAGGCACCCACCCACTCACACACTTAAATGTGGCAGCATTTCAGCTAAGTGCATGTGTGTGGTACTGTGGGAGTAAACACAATGACGGAGTGTGCGACAGGATTGAAACTTCCATCCCTGGAGACTAATTTGATAATGACTAAGGACATATGGAAAATGCTTAAAGTTTCTGCACAAACAAGCAATATCTCATGCAGAACTAACAAGTAGTTTGAGATCCTACTTAATACTACAATGATAAACAGATGAAACACAGGTCATGACATGCATTTTTAAGAGACTAACTAAGGCACTGACCCCCTAGCTGTAATAACAGCAAACAAAATCTGGATTTTATTATGAACTATAATAATCTTTTATGCCACGGATTTTTCATAACTGATGCAATAAAGCCTTTTCTGGGAACATGACATTCCGCTGGCTGGCACAATTGCATCTCATACCTCAGAGGTGATGGTTTGAATCCTGCTGCCATGCTGGCTTTTTGGAGTTTGCATGTTTGGCAGCTATAATTTGCCCATAGCATGTGGTTGTCTGAGTTTGTGCCCTGTGAAGGACTCATGATCTCTCCAGGCTGTACTTCTGCTTGTGCCTTGGATGATGGATGGATATTCTATTCTTAAAATATCAGTAAGGTATGTACACAAATTATACAGTTTAATATCTTCACAGTATTTTCATCCATCCACTCATCCATCTTCTGCTCCCACTTGTCATATACAGGGTTACAGGGGGTCTGGAGCCTAAACCAGAACCTATGGGCACAAAGCTGGGAACATCCCAGGAGGGGGTGCCAACCCATCGCAGGGCACACTCACATATGTGGGCAATTTGGTAACTGCAACTTCACCTTAGCATACTCTTGGAATGCTGTTGATACACAGTACCAGGAGGAAACCCCACGACCACAGTGGGAGAACATGTGGACTCCACAGACATCAAAGACTCAAACCCGGGTCCCAGAGGTGTAAGGAAACAGGGTTTACGGCCCCGCCACGCCACACCACACCATCCTCTCATAGTACTTGTTTCACAAATATATTTATGCAGAAATTGAGTTACATTGATGATTCTGATTTTTATTTTTTTGTCCTATTATGAAAAACAAAATATTACAAAATATTGTAATATTTTTTCTAAAACTGCTTACTGCTTATACTGCTTATAAAAATATCACAGGAAAAAAATCTTTATTCGAAGACTATATTTTTGTACCCATATTTCTATCTAGTGGTATTTCAAAATGTCACAGGTTATGTCTCTTCTCCTATATTTCTGAATTACATCTAAATAATTAAACCTAACAGTATATTTCCACATGAGTTTTCAGTGAATAAGCAGTTATTGAAGATGGATGGATGGGTTAATGGATGGATGGGTTAATGGGTAGATGAAGAGATGGATGTTTCACCATTTGGAGTGGCAAAGCAGCGCAGTCTCTGTCTGTAAAGAGAGGCACTGTCTCTTCACATCTTGGTTGCTTTGAATCAAATCCCTGCTTTTTGTGGAGTCTGCATGATTTCCTTCCCTTTCCACATACGGTCCAAAGACATGTAGTTAGATATATCAATAAAGCAACTTAGCGTAGCCAGTGATAGACTGACATCCAGTTCAGTGAATACTCTCTAACTGGTGGCCTGTGCTTCCTGGAATGAGCTTAACGCTTTCTTTGACCCCTTAATGAACGAACAGTTAACAGATGGATCGATGGATGTGTCCCTTTTGAATACACTAAACATGGCTACAACATGAATCGTATCAAATTCCTGGCAGACAAAACAAAAATACCCCAAAACATTCTAAGAAGAACATTCAGGAGTTTTCAGCCCCCTGAATTAAAAAAAAGTGATGAAATGCAACATGATTAATTGTAGGAAACACATCTTTCCAGTATTTTCTATTTGCCTTTTGTGTTCCAGGCTCTCCTGAACCACGCAGTGATCACAGTAGCAGAACACCATCTCCACTGTTCGACAGTGGTTTTCATCTAAATGGAAATTCAAATCACAGAGTAAGCCTTTTACATTTGTCATATCAAATATTTGTGCGGATTTCATTGAAATAAAGTGCTGCAGAAAATGGTTTTATTTACATCGATAAAAGCCAGTATCCATATACACAAACAAACCCCAAGTGAAAAAGCTGACATACAGACTTAGCAATAAACATCTAAGATATTCAGCATGTTTGGTTTTCTTGACAAGTGGTAGTTGTGGACTGGATTTTAAAATTGGACATGTTTTGTGACCTCTGTTATTATTTCGTTATATCAGACAGCTGTACCCTGGAGTTAAAAAAATCCAGAATATGTATGGATTGTTTGCACAAACGAGAATTCTGAAGGACTAGTAAAGTTGAGTAAAATCCTGGAGAAGACGCTGACAAGTCGGCACAGGTGCTCTGGGATGATGCAGACTCAGTGTCACTTTTCTTCGATTTGGACGTTGGACTCGTAGCGGGGTGAATTGACAAGAAAGGTGACGGGCGCATGGCTGATGAGCATATCAATCTGCTCGCCAAACCCGCACTTAGATTGGCTCGGCGGTCCTTTCGCGGTGACATTTTCATTCGCTTCGGTACCTGATGGAGGTCTGCCTGGAGATTACAGGGAACCTTCTAACCCTGTAGCTTTGGTATGGCACAGGGGAAATATCTGGAAGCACATTCATTTGGACTGCCGCTATAAAGGGCAAATATAGGCTGAATTTCTTGTCTGTTTGGCTACCATCTGACAGCAGTAAGTTAAGCTGAGGCATAACAGTGGATTATAAAGCACAATTCAATTTAATTATAAAATTAGGGGCACAGGAGGCTAACAAATTGTTTTTGAAATTATTAAATATGTGTACGCATTAATAAGGTTTTAAATCCAGATTCTAGAATTCAAGAATGTCCCTCTTAAATTGCGCCTTTAACATTTATATTTCTCAGTGTGTGTCACTGCTTTAACCAAGGAATCTACCCATTCAGTCACACCCCATCGGCTTCCACTCCACACACCCCTCAATGCTAAAGCACAACTGTAGCTCATAGACTTTAATATAGAAACACGCAGATTTTAATTACTTCTTTCTAGACTTTTGAGTATCAGTCATTGTTTTAGAATCTGCTTTTTCCATGTATGACAGCTGTTTGGTTTCTGAATTTCTTTAATCTTTGCCTTGTCATTTGTGTTTGTGTTTTTGTGGGAATGTGACAGCAAAAGTTATCCAGTGGGGGGGCACGAGCAGTTTGCTACATCGGTGCCCATTCAGAGGGTGCCATCCTGGGCAATCTTTTGCCTTTGCCCTTCCTGCCAGCATTTGGCCTACAGAATTGGGTGATGAGGATTTATTGAACTTAGACCTTGGATTTTTTCCCTATGGAGTCATTACAAAGGCAAAAATTTGCATCGCAAGTGACATCTTGATGGCAGCCAATGTTTGCACTATTTATCTTCTCGTCCTCTCTAAAAAAAAAAAACACACACACATAGTAAATCAATAGCATATCACAGCATACTTATCCAATGCGCTGTTTGTCTGCTACCTTATAATTCAAGTTCACTTTTTTGTAAGCAGTGACACAAATAAACGATATGCTCAGATTATTTATGTGATTCACAATGTATAATGTCTGCTGTAATTTGATAAATTCCGTGCAAATAATATAAATCAATAACATCAGCAGCATTTACGATATTTACAGACTGCATACAGTAAATATGCAAGAAGTGTTACTGGTTCGATTAAACAGGCTTCAGTGGTTGTAGTGACTAAGCATAAATTATGCCATTAGCAATGTAGAAAGCTGCCATTGTAGAAGTCACTTCAAGAATTTATGTTCCTAAGCAAATACGGAGTTTGACTTGGTTGTTCTCAAGTTGGCTATTTGGTCTTGAGATATTAAAATAAGTAAAACTGAACAATTGTGATTGCTGGTTTTGAATGGGGGCATATTGTACCTTTGCTGGCAAATCTTAAATTTGATTTCTGCTGAGGCAAACGAAATAAGGCAATGTGCTTGTTTGTGTAGTTTTAAAACCAAATGCACTTTTTAAGATCTTGAGATGACAGGGGATGGAGATAATCCAGACCGATGCAATATGAAAAGCTGCGTGCAATGTTGCTTTGAAAAATGGTTGTGAAACTTCGGAGGGATAATGTTTTTTAATAGCATCTAATAATACTTTGTCAAATTTGGAGATAACTTCAGGTCTGGACTGTCTCCGACTAATCAGTCCAGAGTAGACTGATCTAGAAGTACCTTAGAATGGACTGTCTGGATGGCAGAATAGAAGTTGTGGATAATTGGAATGACTACATGAAGGCATTTCAAGCAGTGACTCACTGGTGCTGGCATATATCAGTTAATGGAAGACATCTGGGCTTGATGGAGACATGAAGAGCAAAAGGTATGGAGAGGGTAGGTCATAAAATAGTCTTAAAATAGTCGTTTCAGTTAGAAAAAAGTCATTCAGCTAGAGAGAAAGAGCTTGAATCCACAGGAATGGGCCAAAGTGCAGTTGATAGGAACAGAAATTCCTGTCATGGTTTCAGCAGTCTTGGTCCATCGTTGTACTTCAAAAATTAGCTGATATCCTATATAGAGGATAGAAGAGCAAAGCACATTATTTTGGGCATCTTAGAAATTTTTGGGTGAGTTTAATTTGCGGGGACATTGTGCGGAAACAGTGCCTTGTGTTTTGACTGGCACTGGATACTTGACCAATTAATATGGTGATTTTTGTGTACTTTAATTAAGCACAAGAGTGATTTATCCTCCGATTATTCTCATACCTAGAATTCACAAGTTTGACGTGGAGAAAACCTGACTAGTTCCTAAGGCCAGGCAGTGCTTTCATTTCAAACCACACAAAACATCCTTATTGATTCATTTACATGACCCAAATCTCCCACCAGCTGAGGTACAGAAAGGGTAAATGACATGAAGGACAATATTGCCTCCTCAGTTATTGTGTGCTGAGTTACCTGTGTGAGAATGGGCACCTTGCCTCTCTAATCGACATGTGGACAATATTTTATTCCTTGTCATCTCGGTCTTTATCTGCCACAGCATAACCTCGGGGTCAAATCAAGTTTAATTACTGAATATCAGTCTGCATACTTATTAAAGAGGGAAAAAACAGCTCCAGATTCAAGTTCCAGTCCTGTCATATCATCACAATATATAATATTGCACCGTGTCATGCTCCTATTATTGTTTTGTGCAATAATGAAAGCCATGCTTTTATTTGTGCTGTGTATTTTTTTGAAAAGTTACTCATGTTTGTCCGGAGTGGCCTATTGGATAAAAACCCACAGTTGGGGTGTGAATACTGCCTTGGATTCTAGGTATGAGTTTATTTGTGCATCTGAAAATACATCTTTAGGTGAAATGGCGCCTTTGAATTGCTCTTAATGTGAGTCTTGTACTCCAGGCTAATCCTTCAACCCTGCAAATGCTGGAAAACACATTGTAGATGTCTCTGTAACTGCATTTGTCTTTACATAATTAGTTAAATAATATAATTCATTTTTTTACATGAAGGAACAATTTAATGTGGTGAGACAAACTTATTCTATTGTAATTAAGTCTGTAAAGGCAATAAATTCAGTTTACAAGAATGCATGTATGATTAGGAAACACTAAAGACTAAGATTTTTATAGCATAGGACTCATGGTCCTGCATTCCTGTCTGCAAAGTTAAGTTTTTAAAAGTTATGACATTACATTTCCTTTGAAGTAAAAAAAAAGATTACTGGGAGAGTGATGTTTTAGTGCTACTCAGTGAACCATTTTGCTGCCTCAATACCATATTTAAACTTGAAATACATTGTCTGAAGTTATGTTCAGCTGTCCTAAAAGATACGCACAGACATTTCTTCTTTATCTTATGTGAAAAAAAGAGCACTTAAGAAAGAAAAGCCCTCTGTCTTTCATTTAAATGCTCCGGTCGCTAACGATTCAATGACTTTTTTTTTAAAAGAACATCTCCCCATTTTCGAGCCATGAATTCCTTGACAGATTCTGATGGGCACTTAGATCACCTCAGCAAGGTGATGTACATCATGTAATGCCTGACCCTTAAAGTCTGAACAATTGAATGTGGTGTAGAATCAGTAAAGGAAGCCTTTTTCACCCCCAGAGAAGCACTCTTTCGTTTATGGTCCATTATTTATCCTATTTACACTATTTCACATGGAGGTATTTATTTGGTTTACCTAATTAACAAAATTACCTTTTCTTTCCATTTAATTCTGAGTCGTCCCTGATTGAATTGCTCAAATTATAGGACGCCGCTGGTCAAATGCAAAATGAATACATGCTGAAGTAAATGTAAAATAGTGATTTTTAGCAAACAGTGCAATGCATTGTGGCCTATTTTATTCCTCTTAGACTTTGAAAAAGGTGGTTGAGAAATCATAAAGGATAAAAATCGTCGAATATCATTTGAATGTGTGACTAAGCTTCGTCACTGTCACCACGGCTGGGCTTTTTAGTAGCATGTTGAATGAGGAAAGCAAGGGAGTCTAGCAAACAAAAAAAAATAATAAAGGAAATAACATTTTGGGACGAAAAGCTGGCTTTTGACTCTCGACATTGTCGTGAAGCGGGACGTGTCTGCCATCGATATCTGACTGGCTGATTTCATCAACGCCCGCATTCGACGTCGTTAACCACACTCCTCATTTATTCTGTGTAGGTCCCATCCTCACCTCCGTCACCCTCAGCTAATGAACCAAAGTACAAGAAGTGCTGGGTGGGTGCCGTGTCCCTCCCCCTGCTGATGGCCCGAGTCTCCAGGTGTAGAGCTGGAACCGATAAATTAAGGTAGCTAATCCGGCGTGATGCTATTTACCTCCAAGACACAGATCCTTTTGTAGCTGCGTGTTGGTTTTGTGGGAAAGTTCTTAATGGGCAAGAAGATGTTAACCCCACTATCTATGCACAGACATGCATTGTCCTAGAAGGTGACCGACTCTATGTCCAGACCGGCGAGGTAGTATGATAATGAAACGCTTTAACGGCTGTTGCACTTTAAGGGAGTCTGCTTGTAGAAACTGCACTGGTGGTCAAAATTGTGGAAACACATTCAACTTTTAGTGATTGCAGAAGTTAATTCAAAAGATGCTCCTGCTACTTATCTAATTGTATGGTATTTGTGTACATTCTTTGTTTATAAACATTATCACCATTATTGTGTAGTAATTAATAAAGCATAAGCCAAAATTGCTAGGTGTTTCTACAATTTTTGTCACTAGTATATCTTTTGCATGCTATTCTGTCTGTCCATCTGACTGTGTGTGTCTATGTGGAATACATATAGACCTGAATGATTTGGAATCAATGTATGTTTAAGTTTACATGTAGGCCTACAGGTAAAACGTACAGAAGAACGTCTCCATGTAATGAAATGTTGATATAGTTTATTTGTTGCTTTGTTTTTGTTATTAGGTTATGGACCACAAGCATTATATCATTCCAGTCATATTGTGAATATTTTACTGGAATGTCACAGTCACTGCCAATATGACGCAACCCTCTGTGATCTTTCCCTGTTTGGCCAGCAGGCATTGGTGGTCATTCTGCCTTTCTCCCTCTCTGTCATATAGTCCAACTTTGTCTTATGTGTTTGGTCCCCATTTGGCCAGCAGGGGTTGCTAGCCATCCCGTTCCCTCCCCTGTCTTAGTCATAAGTCTCCAGTGTTTTTCCCCTGCTCCCCACGCCACTGCATAACTCAATGGGCTGAGTGTGTGGCGTTGGAGGCTGAGATCCCTCTATGTATGGGCTGTAGGCCAACCTCACCTGTCGTTCATATTTTTTGGTTTTCTTTTCCCTAATGTTTGTTGCTTCCCCGATTTAGTTTGCTTTTGTTTTAGTTCGGGTCTGCTTGTACTTTTGTTTCATGTTTATTATCCTAGTGTTGTACTCCTAGTGTGTGGTTAATGTTTCCTAGTTCCTGTGTTTGTTAAGGTTCCCTAGTTTGGTAGTCCTTTATTGTAAGTTACTTCACCTGTTACTTGCTGTCCTGTGTCTCTGCTGATCGGTTGTTCCTTTCCTAAGTGAGTCATTGTGCTTTTTTACTCTGCCGTTTCTCCTACTGTAGTTCTGTTTCCAGTGTTGCACAGTTCCTTTGTATGCTGGTTTATTGGTCTTTTTAGTTTTTTTTTCTTGTGTTTAGTTCTGGTCCCTTTTATTCTGTGGTTTTCCCCTCAGTGTTCAGTTTTGTTAGTGAACCACTTTTGTCTCAGAACCGTCAATGGATCGTCACCCTCATTTCCTCATGTGCATCATGCCATGCTGTGACATTGGAATATATCAAACGGATGGTTGTATTCACTTACAATGCAGGTAGTATTTCACGCCTTTGTTCAGGCTCGCTCATTAGCAGGTACTGTTTCATATGACTGATGATGAGGCGGAATAGGAAGTGTAGGCTCATTTATTACTGTATTTACTTAAATTAACATTTACATATTTGTTGCTACTGGTCTGGGCTACAATGACTTGATGTGACTTTTTCCACTGAAAAATGTATCACATGCAGTATCATGTATGAAATTAGATCATACAGCTATAACAAACAAGAAAAAGTACTTGCAGTGGTGGAGGAAGTACTGAAGCTTAGTACTTAAGTAAAAGTACAAATATCCTGCAAAATATGTACTCAAGTAAAAGTAAAAGTGCTACATCAACAATCTTACTTAAGTGAAAGTACTAAGTACTTACTTTTAAATTTACTTTAAAGTATTTTTTTTAAGTAAAAGTACTCACACAATGGTTAGTCTCAACGTCTGGGGTGTGCCATTTTGTAAAAGAATAGTAGATATACTGACTTACGCTTCTACCGATGTCATTGCTCGTAATAATTCAAGCAACTATACAGTATATGTGTTTTGGAAAGGGGGTGGTGTGGTGGTGCAGTGGTTAATCTCACACCTATGGGACCTGGGTTCAAGTCTCCGCCTGGGTTCCATGTGTGTGGAGTTTGCATGTTCTCCCCGTGTCATCGTGGGGTTTCCCCTGGGGTACTTCGGTTTCCCCCCACAGTCCAAAGACATGCTGAGGCTGATTGGAGTTCCTAAATTGCCCATAGGTGTGCATGTGAGAGTGAATGGTGTGTGAGTGTGCCCTGCGATGGGCTGGCCCCCTGTCCAGGGTTGTTCCCTGCCTCGTGCCCGTTGCTTCCAGGATAGGCTCCAGACCCCCCACGAGCCAGTAGGATAAGCGGGTTGGAAAATGGATGGATGGATGGTTTGGGTCCATGTTGAATGTCTCGTCTTCTTGAAATCAAGCCAGTCTACCAGCTCCTGCTAATTGACGCGCGCTCTGCAATCATTGGAGCCACCTGATTGGTAGGAAATGGCAAACAACACCAGAATGCAATAGGCTAACTATTTTTTCATTCAAGATTTTGAGGATATTGTGTTCCTAAAATGTAACGACTAACGGCTTAGATTGTACAAATGTAGTGGAGTAGAAAGTACAGATAATTGCCGCAAAATGTAATGGGGTAAAATAAAAAGTATGCATTATTATTTTTACTTAAGTAAAGTACAGATACATAAAAATGTACTTAAAAAATACTTTGTTACATTCCACCACTGAGTACTTGTAGCAAATGAATAAGAAATAAAAAACTTTAATATGGCCTCTGTAGCTATATTATGGATGGATTGATGGGTAGGCATTTATTTATGCTTGTTTCTCGTCCATCCATCCATCCATCCATCCATTCATCAATCTTCTGTAACTGCTTGTCCTATTTAGGGTCTCTGGGGGTTTACAGCCTATCCTGAAGGCCGCTGCACCAGCACTATATGAATACCCTATACAGTATGTTTGTGAAAAACATTTGTACTTTAAATTACTAAAACTTATGATTGACATGTACAGTACTAACCTTTCCATTGCACTCAGGTTATTAACATATTTTGTGATTTAAATCCATTCCATGGCCATTTAAAATAGTTTTCATGAAAGGAAGGTAAAAACAGTTCATTATATTCTATTATATGGAATGGAGGAAAGAATTTGCAAATCTTTGTTATTAGTAAATTGTGGAAAAAAAATCACACAAGCAAGTGAAAATTATAAGCAAGCAAATAAATTGATAAACATAAATCCTTTTACATTTAATTTCACAATAAATTAAGATGATGTAATATTTACTTCAAAGTTAGAGTTATGTGTTATACTGCAGCAATAAAATTGTGTTAAACCCCAGAATGTATTGTGAGCATCTACTGATACTCTGTCTTATTTCAGAAGTGCAGCAAATAATAGTCTTTGTCCAGGCCAGTAATGAAGTAATGAACTGATTATACCTCTCCAGGCAGATTTATGATGGCAAAACAATAGGATTGTGAAAACGAAGCTTTATTTTCTTATCTCATTCCTTCCCTTGATGGATTCTTTAAAAACAACAGTGAAGGATTGGGTCTCCTGGTTCTCATCTGTTTCAGAAGAAATACTCTCACAAGAACGTCCTGCTCGGGAATAAAGTGTAAATTACGCAGATGAAGGTGCAAAGTTGCTACTATGAATCAGTCACTTAGCTTATTGATGCTAATAACAAATTCCCGTTGCCACGGGCTTGTGTGGCATCACGGTATACATGAAACACGAGAAGGCCAGACTTATCCATCAACACATGAAAATGAATATGGGATGGGTGTAATTCATTTTATAGTCTCTTGAAATTTTGCCAGCGTGAGAAATGTGACGACTGAAAACCAATTATAACAAGGCAGATAGCAAGAAAATCATTGTGGATCAACAGGCCACTTGATGAAAGGATGTACGGATACATTTACTGATCTTTGTATAATCAATCAGCGCAGCAATAATTATTTTAAAATAACGCCCTTGTGCATATTCTCCAGTTATAATTCCCTTTCCCCGTTTGTTCCAGGTCCAACTGCTTTGAAGTTCTTGCCTTAAATGGGGAACGTTCCAGTGTTCTACAGTTTTGCACGGCCGCTGAAAGCACAGACTGGATTCAGTCAATATCGAATAACATCAACAACTTAACACTGGAAAATGTGAGTGCATGTAAACATATTATATATTACACATTGATATATTTGTATAATATATACCATATTCATATATATGTATATATCTGTATAATTAAATATACTTAATGCATGTCATTCATGAGAGATTTAGCTATATAATATAGTAGACCAATCTTAAAATGTTAATTTATTATAATACTCTAGTTTTGCATGATATACTACACTATACTTGCACATTTGTATACAATACATTCTGAACTGCCTCAGGTCTTTTCTTTTTTGTTGATTCTGCTGTCGATAACTAGTTGCCTGCTCATGTCTGCTTTAAAATCGAGGTGACATGTACCATATAGCTCTTAGTAATCAGAAGCCTTTCTGAGGAATGAAATTCAGTCACTTACAGATTGGTAGTATTCCCCACTGGGTTGTGGGTCACGCTTTCAGCGTGGTAATGCAAGATGCGCTGATGACAAAGGCAGGTGTTATCATTTCATGCATCGCAGATTAATGTTTTTACATATTTAAAAAAAAAGAGAGAAATAAAATGAAATAGCACTGATCCTTGAACATATTTGAAATTACTGCTATTAAAAATTAGAAAATGGAGGCTGAAAATGAGAGGGCTTGTAATACTCTAATGCATTTTTGGGGAAAAATTGATAACTTCCTTAACTAAACGTGGCTAAAATAATTTATGTAGATTTTATATAATCTTGTTTGATGCATGCTTTGGAATTAAGACTTATCGAAGTCCAAATTGCAGAATGACGTTAGTGTCATGGTGAAATGCATTGCCTTGTATAACTGTAATGCATTACCATGGGGACTGGTAATTACGTTGCAATTACAAGTTGCAGTCCGTAGAATTGGCAAACGAATCTTACAAGATCCCTGTGAAATGATTCCTCTTTATGGGTTACATTTTATGTTTTGTGGAGATGGTGCAAAAGTTCCTTCTTTATTAAAGATACAAACATGAACTTACATACAGATGTTTTTTTAGAAGCTAATTATTTCACTTGCATCACTTAATTACAGGTTCTGATTGCTAAATGTTCAATTAAATCATTATATGTCAGCCCCAGGAACAGAATTGGGACTTATCTCAGTGACCTGAAACCTAAAAATAGAAAACATTTGGTCTGCCTTCAGCTTGATAGCTTAAATGTATGCTGTTTGGTAGACCTCCGCTCTATCAGAAGGCTTCCTTTAGTTCTACAGTATTTGAGACACATCGACTTAAAGAACTTATGAGGTGCAGACAGGCATGGATATACACTAACAGAAATGGGTATAACACATGACATTATAAACACTGCAGGTCTGTGAAGTCACAATGAAACCATTTGTCACATTCCTCTGCTTTGATACTGTATTCTTGCACTTCTGAAATGTTCAGGTGTCAGTTCGTGAAATGTTTTCAATTAGATGTAAATTTCTAAGAAACAATATTGAGGAAAATACCACTCATCTGCTTCTATTCATTTGTTATACAGATGAAAACGATTAACAAATGCTTTGCACCTGACGACCAGGTACGTGATTTGCATGTACGTGTGATAGAACATATTAAAAAACAGCATATACAGTATGCAGGTTGCTGTATACCACAGCTAGCTGGAATACTAGTTTGTAAAAAAAATAGTGTTTCATACTTATGAGATACACAAAGTATGAAATCTTAAAAAATGTAAATCTGCTTATGATACTTGTAAAAATATTATATAGCTATTATTTTTGATAAAGAATCTCAATGATGACACACACAACGTGCACACACAGTTTGCTACATTGTTTCTGCACCTGGCAAATTGGAATAAATTATTGATTTTCTTGTGAAATAGGGAGAAAAGATCTTCTTAAACTCCTTCATTTCCAGGAGGATTTTATCTTCATCCTTTGAAGATGTTTCGTTTCAGATCATCCACATGGGATGGGTGTGTGACCACTTACAAACCAGCGACTCCCCACCTCACTGCTTCAAGTTTCTTGCATTAAAAGGCTCCTCTGTCTACATCTTCAGGACCCCCCCAGTAAGATTAGTGGCGATCCACCCATTATACGACATTGGCTGCCGCCTAGGGCGCTGTCTTCGATGGGGGGGGGGCAGCTTGCCTAGAGCTCCCTATGGGCTTTTACTGGTACTGCTGGTGCCCTCTACTTAACATTTAAAGTACATGCTTTTCGAATACCAATAGCTCAAATGCAATTTAAGAACCTGAAATATATATTACTAGCTAAGAGCACAGTGATATTATAAAGATAATCCATTTTCATGTACATGGGATTCTGCTTAACATAGTTTAATGAAAAACCCAGAGTATGCTACCAGTATTTATTGATTACGTTGACGTTATTCATTGCAAATTTAAACAATATTTTTAAGAAAATCACACCATTTAAGGCTTTTTAAAATTCGAATTTAACGGAATTAGGAGAATTTATAATAATCTTGAATTAAATAATTATTGCATTTTAGGTAATTGAATGGTGATATAGAATGACTATTCAGCATACAAAAATTCAACCAATACAGCATCTTTTCATAGTTAGAATGTAGCTTAGAATGTAAATTGCAATTTTTATTAACATAAGTAATGGCATCTATATCATATACTTCTATGAAAATACAGAACTAAAGAGGATGACTCATATTTTCCTTATTATCTACACATTTGAACCAATCAATTATACAGTGCCATTATAAACTACTGGTTGAGTTCAGATGACATAAACTTTTCATCCATAGACAGTAACCAGTAGAACCAGCAGATGAAAGTCATTTTTATGGTCAGTTGCTTTGTAACTCTGGATTATGTCATATTCTCTTTAACAAACATTTTCAGGCCAGGTGAAGATCTCTGGTGGGCAGTGACCTTCAGGAGCTCGGTCTTTTTCTGCTCCTTAAGCTGCAGCTTTGGCTCTGCGCTTTGGGTGCTCTTTTCTGCTGAGAAGTACATTTTCATCCCAGTGTTAGATCTTTTCAAATCTGACCCAGGTCTTCCTCAAGGATTAGCCCCTTTATAGCCCTGTCAGGGCCCCCACTTCCCTGGGTATGAAAGGCAGCCATATTTCACAGCAGGGATTGGTGCTACACAACACTTTGCACTGGGTACCACAAAATCATTTGTATTTCAGTATATTCCATGTTCAGGATTCCATATGAGCGCTTTCAGAATTGTGTTCTAGCGCTAAGAAACAATACCACATATATCAATGCATACTGAGCACTAATCATATCAATGCAATTGTCGACTTTTTGTATGTGTGTATAATATACTATAATATACTTATTTTGTAGGTCAGCACGTTGGACTGGGGACAAGCTGAGGCGATTCATAACCTCTGTGAAGTTCTCTTTAAGACTCACAAGGTATCAAAGAACAGTTTTCCTGTTACAATTGGTTAAATGATTTAAGCGTTAGATTTTGGCCATTAGTTTACAAGGACTCACAATAGCAGCCCTGCCTTGGAAGCACATTCCAATGGCCTGATTGTCAAATGATATGAATATTCACCTGTGTAAAAAAAAGCAGGGATTTGTTTCTATTCTGTAGTAAAAAAAACACTGATTGCAGTACACATTACATCACATGGCTAGAATGACCTGTTTTGAAGATACACATTTCCTCTATTGCATAGAGATAATTATGATGGCAATGAGTTATATATGTACATATATATGTACAATTTAACATTGAGATCCAGTGTAGGAAGTTGTTTTACCGGGTACTGTCTACTTAGAAGATAAATTTCAAATAGCTTTTAGTTAAATAGCTTATAACATAAATTTGAAAAAGCAAACTTATTGAAAAGAGATTTTTGCAGTCTTAGAAAACATCTCAGATAAGGACAATATGTCAGACTCTGATAATGATAATCCTTGGTCAACTTGGTCAGTTGTGCATAGCTTGTAAAGTCAAGCTTGTTTTTGAGAATGGCAATGGATTGATCTTTTCCATAGAGATGCAACAAGGCGAACATTGTTCTGTGAAAACCAATACTTAGTACTTAGATCAATGTCAGACGTTGTCATGGAGATGAAACAGTAAACGCTTAAATAGTTAAGATATTTATAGTGAAAACAAAGATTCTATTGTGTATGACTCTGTTGATTATAACGTCTGACATAATAGAAGAAATTCCTTGTTGATAGTGATTGCAACTGTGAAGTCCATACAGTCTCTGGGTTTACTCCACACTGATGGACGACACACATTTTCTTTAACGGTTTTGTGCTGTAGGCCCTGGTGTATTTCTGAGGAAGGAAGGAACAAAAATGGGAAACATATGACCTACTGATTGTTTGCTGCCAGGAAATTGTTTGAAACTCTCCCAGAGTATTTCCTTCAATATTATTCTACAGGAAGTTATCAAGAAGAGTTCCCTAATGTTCCATGAAGGTCCCAAAGGGAGGGGTGTCTGGCTTGGGTGGATGACAAGCTGCAGCGGTGCAGTTTGCTCACCAAATAAATTATGAGCGAAAGCACAGGAACCTCCTCCCCAGGGAGAATAAAGAGATCTGTATTGACTTTAAGAACACAAGTACAATTCTGCCCAATTTTTATGGCTGAGGATATATGAGTGTCTTGTTTAATTTAGATGATGTGTGTATCTGACCGCAAGGCGCCGTTGTGAGAGCTGTGCATGGGCAACTCAGGATTAAAATGCCTAAGAAAAACTTTTCTAAATCTCTTGCTCTTGTCCAACATACTTTTTAGACAGTGGGCTGTGAGACATCAAATTGCAGGTAATTTGTGACAGATCAATATATCTAATAAATGCATAAATACATTTACTTACCTTCATGGCCAAATGCTGAATAGTAAATTTGAGGTCCTTCCATCGGGACTTAATTCTCAGAAATGATTGTTTGAATTGTCTGCTAAACAGAATATTAAATTATATGCTGTTCTGTTTACCCTTTTCCACAGCTCTGGATTGCAGAGGACTGTTGGATCCAGTCAAAGCTTCAGCTGAGTCAACACCACGATTGTGAGTCACAGGATAGTAAGCCTTACAGCTTCAGCATCCTCCTGGGGCACGGTCAGAGTCATTCCTTCAGTGTCGAGCTGGGCAGTGATCTCACCATATGGGAGAAATCCTTCCAAAGAGCCGCATTCATGGAAGTACAGAGAACAAGGGTACGTGCAAATTTACTTTGAGGATGCAAAAAGATTTTTGCTTGAATATGTCATTTACTAGGTTCCCAAACTTCTGATGTTCGTAGACTAGTCATACGGAAATTTCGTGAGCGGGTAAAATGGCCTGAGGGTGCCGGCAAATCGATTGCGGATTTTGGCTAACCATTTCCATTTTTTTAAGATGTGAACAAAACACACAAACTTGAGGGGTCTTAAATAAAAAAAAAAAAAAATTAAAAATTAACCTCTCCACCTAAAGGCATTTTTTCAGATGCACAAATAAACTCGCCCCCAGTGTTCTGCAACCCATTTGAATTTGGGGCGCGGACCGGAACCAGGAACACCTACATATACAGTATATTATTTATTATTTATATGGATTTAGGTACACAGATGGGGCGTTTTAAAAGATACTGATACGTGAAAATGTAAATTTAATTTATTTACTTGGTCATTATATTTGTATGACTCTGTAGCAAAAAAACAACAGATTAAGATCAATTACAGAAACCACATGGCAACAGTAAACAATAGCATTGTATTTCTTAATTTTGTCAGTGCTTTAGTTTTCTGGTTCAGGGGTCGTGCAGATGGCAGTATGTGTTGTCAGGGTTACACCAACAACTGAGGCAGATCGTTTGGGGCAATGTCCAATTCTAATGAAGTGTGGCGGTAAAAGAGGCAGCCCTGACGCCCTGCTCACAGCGTAGGGTGGGGCCGTCTGTTTGCATGGGAGCCCAGAACTGGGGGTGAAATTCTGATCTTAGCTGCAGCTGGCAGGTGGAGTTGGGGGTAAGGAGGGGAGTGACATGTGTTTACTTAGGGAGGGCTGGACAGGGAGACGCAGTCTGGATGTGCCAATGGGGTCTGGCAGCGTGGGAAGGGAAGGGACGTCAGCGGAACAGACGGCAATAAAAACCTGTAGGCCCTGGGGCAATTATACTTCAAGCCCATAACTAGTATAAATAATATAATGGAATGGAGCTGTCAGATGAGATTTAACTCATTTCAGCAAGAAAAAAAAAATGATTTTCCTAGATTGGACAATTCCATTCTACTTCACAACGTACTAAATTTTTGCAGTATATTAAATGAGCTCAGGGCTGAGACGCAGAATGAAGAAAATATGATTTTGCTAGATTGGACAATTGCATTCTACTTCACAATGTACTAAATTTTTTGCAGTATATTAAGTGAGCGGTATATTAAGTTCAGAACATTTCCAGGCAACATAAATATTATGCACAGGTTACATATTTTTATATTCCTTGATCTGTTATACAGAGGGGTTACATCTGAATTAGGGGGAGTCCCATCAGTATAGTGGGGGTGGTGATGGTGAATCAGCTGCTCTGTGCATTATTAGTTATTATAATGTATTGTAACATTAGTTATTATTATGTGTTTTTGGCTACTACCAGACCCTAAATAGGTTGTTTTTTTATGTGTCGGCATGTTATGTTACCCCTTTAAAGCAATACCAAATAACTTCTTGATTTTTTAGTTTATTTTTTTGGCTATTGCACACATTACACGAGGGGCGGCATGGTGGTGCAGTGATTAGCACTGTTGTCTCACACCTCTGGGATCAGGGCTTGAGTCTCCGCCTGGGTTCTGTGAGTGTGGAGTCGGCATGTTCTCCCCGTGTTGTTGTGGGGTTTCCTCCGGTTTCCCCCCTCAGTCCAACACATGCTGACTTTAACTGGAATTACTAAATTGTCTGTAGATGTGCTTGTGTGAGTGACGATGTATGAAATTAGCCAAAATCCAAAATGTGATTTTTAGCACAGAACTGACCTTAAGTTTCTGTAAAATTTTGGTACATTAAGAAAAAAGTTAATGTTGAAGTTCCGGCAGAAGGTTCCATGTGTATTTAAACCCTGGTTGTACTATGAATTGTCCTCTTGTAATATATTATTATGAGTAACTGTGGCGACATGTCAAAGCTCGCAATTCCAGGATCAGGATTATTTCTGAGTATTAGTTTTCAGCAAATTCCTGAACTGGTAACGCCAGAGTGGGAAATGAATCCTGGTGACTGAAGGGAACGGAACTGAAAGTATATTTATTGGGATTTTTAATAATAACACAGTACTCCTAGTTTATGAAAATCTATTAGTTAAAAGGATTGTCCGGATCTTATAAGGATTATCAGGGTTGTTTATGGCTCATATGATTTGTATAAGTGGATAAAAAAAAGACAAAAAAGACTCTGATAAAATGACAAATTGAAGTAAATACTGTACCCATATAATTTTTGATCAGACAAAAGCAGGTTTTCATGCCTGACTACATATCATTGCAATGTATGAATGTTTAATATTGTAAAATTTTGAGGCTCTTACCAAATAACGAGGAGATTAAATGGAACATTAATCAATAGCTTCAGCCACAGGAGCTGTCAGATCACCTGTCTTGAACATGGCTACAGTAACTAGCAGCTTGAGTTTATAAACCAATCAAGCGTGTTTCTGGCAGAATATATTATTTCCTTTTTATAATACGTACTCTATGCCACTGCATTTTTTTCCACAACTGAACTGAGGTCTCTGAGGAACATTAAAGAAATATGTGACACAATAGCTCGTTTTCAGAAAAACCTAATGAGTATTCTGCTTGTGAAAGACATGGGAATTAATCCTTTGAAATTTTGGAAGCAGCCCACAATGAGAAATGAAGCCGACAAACAGATATTTTAATTTAACATATTAATGTTCTCCTCGTGCTGGTTCTGCTGTTATTAAGGTTAGGCATTTTTTAGTGTAAAGAACTCCTTCAATGTGCTCTGAAAGAATGTTGAGGAGAGATAATTAGTGAACAAATCAAAATTCAGATGGAAAATTATTATTTGTATGTTTTTTTATTTCTCCACCTTCATCCTAAAATCATAAAGAAACCTTTCTGAAATTTGAGTATTACTTGAGTGATCTTTTTTATCATTGTGATTTATATGCATTATTAGTGTTATAATTAGTGCCCTGTTTCTGGACTATAGAAACTTTTAAAGGTTTGTGGAAGCACATTAATCCTGAATCAGAAAGCAATTGTGTTTTCTTAATTAACTTCGCCACAATTGCAAATAAGTATCACTATCCCGGCTGTATGTAGACCCTGGATGGAATGTCAGTTGAAGGCAGGACATACACAACATACCAGCGGTGTTAATTAACAGTCCATTTTGGTATGAGTATCAACAAGAGAACATCAAACTAATGCTTCCTGTTGCTGTATTTCACACATGAGTGCCTATATGAAATAATATACAATAATACACACCATTACGTGACTAACTCAAAAATACTGTATGTGGCACAGAATGGGCCGTTTGACGTCAGCATCCTCGTTCCACAGCATCACCTGGAGCCATCAAAACAATGTCAAATTAGGATTGCATTTGCTGGAATACGAGGCGCCAAGAATCTTACCACCAAGCCTAAGACAGCGTTAAAACAAAAGTGCTTAATGAAATGGAAAAGCACTATCGAAATCCACTGAAGGCAGAGTATTTTGTTCCTGGAAAACCCTTCCTAAGCCAAAGCTTATGCACTTTCTGTTTCATCATTTACTCGGAAATGGAAAATCACACACCTACGTGGGGATTTTCTCTCCCCAGATCTCAAACACATTTTCTGCCGAGCGGCTCTTATTCTGCTTTGTATCGCCTGGCATAGGCGCAGACGACGTGCCACTCGGGTTCCTGCTTCTGCTCACAGCGGAACAGCTTGGCAGGGAGCGAGGGCTCCCCGAGCAGTGATGCTAATCAGGAGTGTTAGCACATGCTACCACCGACATCAGTTTTATACCAGGGGTGTGATAGCAAACGCCTGCACCACCACTATGCAAAGCCACCGTCTCTTCATACCTCCAGTATAAATCTGCCCTCAGCTCCTGATGTGACTTTACCAGCTTCTTCCTACAGGCCAGTGACATGCAGTTTAAGAACTGGCATCTTCGTATTGTCTCAATGCGACACTGTGTGTGTGAGACCATTACCAAACCCACGATTTGCACCTCTTTGATGTTGCACTGCTACCGTTTGCACTATTCCACAAATACAGTGCATATTTTTCTAGTTTCATACATTTTTAACCTTGTACATTTCTATATCTATCCCCATGTTTTTCTGTGTTGATCACATATTTGCATATGTTGTATATGATGAAATGAAACGTACTAGTACACGTACACGCCAGTGTTTCTCTTGGCTTACCTCATCTTGCTCTCCATGAGACACACAGACCACTCACTGCCATTGTATATGTTATACCGTTGGCTGGAGTGCTGCTGCGTAACATTGCTGTTTTATTGTGACAATAAAGATTCTTATCTGACTTACTGTACCCTATCAATGGACTGTGGTCCCCTACAAGAGGCACTTTAGCTTATTTTTCCAGGATGTGCTTTCAATCATCGTACCCCTGATTTAATAAGCAGTTACAGAGAATGGATAGCGGGATGTATTTGATAAACTAAAGGCCCAAAAATGAACCATCTTAAACATCATGAGGATTCACTTAGCAGAGTGCGTATTACTGTATTGTGATGTCGGTACGGCAGCTGCTGTGGGTTATAATGTGTTTCCATGAGAACCAAATTGCTCCAAAATTAGAGTAAGGGCCACTTCATGCATGTAGTTATAGTGACATGATAGATGCTACTGTATGTGTCAGGGGATGCAAGGTGACGTTTTCCCAGGGGTCCCGGAATTCCATGCTTACATCCCTGTTACTTTTGGCCGAGGTGAAATTCAGTGTTTCTGTTTTCTGGTTTTCTTTTTCAGTATGTATCACAATCTTTCAGTGGAAATTACAGACTGATATTGCATTTTTTGCACCACTGGGCAATTAACAGAACTTTGTTTTCTTTTTTTAACAGTCAAAGACCTACCTGTGTAGCAGCCAGGGAAAAATACTTTGTTTCACTATAGATTTTGAGTCTGGATTCACATGCTCTGAAAGTAGCACAAAGGTAAGTGATACTTATAAGAATGTAAAAACGCTCATTTTAAATAATTGTATTCAGAGCACTGTTCATTTTTTTCAGTAGTATAAGCACCCTGAGTTCTGTACTTTGTAACTTCTTAATTTTATCATTATCCAAACTGATTTTGAAATTTTCGTAGTTTCAAGTATGTAAGATTCCAGACAAAATGAAAGCAGCCTATCAGATTAACAGAAACAGGGCAACTCCACACCAGCGCAGACGTTGCTGTGTGATACACGGGCCGGCCATTTCCTCAGTCCCCTTTGTGTTTCCACCCAGCTGACCCTGTTTATTCCTCTTCCTGCAGACTTATCTATGATTATCTATGGTTATCTATCTGGGCCTTTTTAATCATATCCCTCTGTGGGCACAGGGCTCACAATCGGAAAGACAAAAACTTCTCTGAAACCCCGCCAATATGGCCCCTGTCGCCTATAAAAAAGCACACGTTTCATTTTCCATATAATATACAGCATATATCCTAGAGATTTCCTAGGGTTAGGCTGTTCAAGACAAAAAAAGTTATACTGTAGGTGCGTATTATACATTTTTATTTGGATAAAATTACTGGTTGATGAGGAAATCATCTGAATATTATTTTCAGGTGGATTTTTACTCAGTATTAAGATTGGTGCTATCTGCAGGAAGGAGGCAGGATTAAGTGCAGCTCTGTCTGTAAAGACGGGTCAGAGAACACAGATTATGTTGTGTTCCTCTGGATGGGTGAGACGGCTGGTTGGTCTCGCTCAGATCACCGTATGCCAACATCTACTGCGTACTTTGGGCTGTGGGGGGAAATGAGCAAATGGCACTTGTGTGTCACATTGCTTCATGACGCCTGCAGTTCCAGAGTAAAAGCTAGTGAGTGTCTGACAGAACAGACATCGCAGGAGACCTGTTTCTCTGCACGCCTGCGGGGTGTGCAGGGGTGTCGTTGGGGAATCCTGTAATGGACCATTTTATATTCTAGATTGCAAGCTGTTGTTTTTTTTGCATTTCCAGTTAAATGTCATTTGGATAAAAGCTTCAAATCTTAATAGAAACCCGGCAGAGGGCCTCAATCAGGAGGCTTTTGTAAGGATGACTAACAGGCTAGGCCCTTCTACACATTAATTCTGAAGCTATAGTTTGATTCCACTATACATTTCCCTCGCTATAGTGTGTATTGGTTTTGTGCCGGTTCTGCCTCTAACAATCTGATTTCTCTTTTGGGCCTCGCCTTGAACCTCTCGAAGAATATCGTTTGGAAGTACAAATTTTCCCAGCTGAAGGGATCTTCCGATGATGGAAAGACGCGCGTGAAACTCCTCTTCCAGAATTCGGAAAACAAGCAAATAGAAATGAAGGTCAAATATTCAGATTAAACTGTTTTTCTATGTATAGTGATTTAAAGAACACTGCATATTTTAAAAATACAACTGCAGCACTGTGGTTATACAAAACGCCCATATAATATTAAAAAGGCAACAGTTTGTCATCTATACTTGATAACATTTGTTTGGCCTGCACCTGGCTTGCTTCTGCCCCACAGGAGCTGGAGTTTGCAAACCTGACTGCTGTCTTG
>JAODJW010000026.1:18653048-18663523 GCA_026777045.1 Hyperopisus bebe
ACAACTGCAGCACTGTGGTTATACAAAACGCCCATATAATATTAAAAAGGCAACAGTTTGTCATCTATACTTGATAAGAAACATAAGAAACATAACATTTGTTTGGCCTGCACCTGGCTTGCTTCTGCCCCACAGGAGCTGGAGTTTGCAAACCTGACTGCTGTCTTGCACTGTGTTCACTCGTTCATCGCTGCCAAGGTAGCCTCTATGGACCCCGTCTTCATCAACAGTCAGCACATCAGCAGGAAAGACGCATACAGCTAGAGCTGAGCAGCCTTTTCCTCAACACTTGTTTCTAGCCGATCTGCTATTTTATTAACATTATCTCTGTAAATATATTTATTCCTTTTTATTTTTGTATAAGTCTTTAATTATTAGGGGGAAAATGTTTGAAATGAATGAGTTTTGGCAATAGGGAGTTTTTTTTTATTGATGATTGATGAATCATATCAAAATCTGGATGCATTTTACACAATGACCCTGTAGAGAACTGTACGCCTACCTAGAATCTGTCTGTGGGTGGGGGGAGTGGAATGTTTGTCGAAACGTTTTAAAACTCATCGAAAGACAACAATTAATAAAGTCTTTTCACTACTGTTTATGCAAATGTAAATGACTGCATTTATCATTGACCTAAATGTTCATTTCCTTATTTCTGCATTATTCAGTTAACACTAGGCATTATAAAACATGCAAAATATTTTAAATTATGCAAAATTGTTTTATGTAATTATCAGATTAACTAGTGAAATGATGACTTTTTCCATTTAAAACTCTTATCTAATACATAAATAAAGCAGATATTTTAGTTGAATTACATACCTGACTGAAGGATATGTCCTGTGAAATGAATAGTTATTTATCAAAAGTGCTAAGTAGCTCCCAGAAAAAGCAATTAAATTACTTTGACTTCTAAAGCTAAGATACGAAGGGGATTAATCTAAATTATTTTGAATGATCGGTGATTAACACATGCAATGGTGTGATTTTTGAAAAAATTTGCAATAGAACCCTTTAATACTCAGTTCATTAAAAAAAAATGAATGAACAGGATAATCACCCGTAGTAGAACAAGTGGGTTCTGGTCAAACCTAATTAGAGATTAAGAATCCTAATCTTGTCAGACATTAATCTGAACCCAATAATTGCCACACTTGATTGTGTGTTCTTTGTATGGGTTTGCAAAATATATATTTAGTATCATTCATATATTGTAAATACGTTTGCGTACACACTCATACACAATTAGAAAGGAACAGACACAGACAGAAAATTGTACTATTTTTCATGTTTTACAATTTTTTTTCAAAGTGGTTGTATAGGGGAGAATGGTGAGTAATGTTTGCAAAGCCTTTAAAGGTCATTATAAGAGATTTAAAGGAGAAGACTGTTGGATGTACAAGCCAGAGCATATTGAGGTCTAAGTCAAGGCCAATCTCAGCAATAAATCACACTGTGAAACACGAGCTGATTTTTCTTTGTGAGATACTGAGGATAAAATATAGAAGGATTGCTTAAACAATCATAAGAGGGGATTGCGTGTATTGGATCATTTTTATCATAGCCTTCCTCAGTTAATAAATTACAACAGCCTAAAAGCTGTTTGAACAGGGGCATTTGCACTTTATAAGACTTCAGGTTTTGTCCTCAATGTGTATGCAGCGTGAGTGAAGATTTAATATATTCTTTAAAAAAAGCCACGGTGACCATATCTTGCACCCCTTGACCCCTGGAAGGGTCCACAGTGGGGCAGCGTAGGACACATGACCTCGGTTACATCCTGAACAAGAAGCCAGTTCTTCACAGAGCAGAAACACGGACACACAATGGCCAACACAATGGGAAACTTGGATGCCATAGAGGGAGAGCATGCAAACTCCACACACATAGTGTAGGGGTTCAAACCCCCAGCACTGGGACTGTGAGGTAACACTGTAGCACTGAACCAATGTGCCACTAGACTTAGACTTCAACTTAGACTTTACCATTGTGTTGAAAATACAGTATAAGGTTCTTAAGTAAAGATATAGGTTACCAAGAAACTTTCACTCTAAGAAGGTGACGTTTACCTAATCATGTGTTACTCTTGGTAGCGAAAAGTTAATGTTTCTCCTAAAGAATTTAGCTTGAAAGTATTTCTTTTAGATCTATTATATATAATACAAGTTAATAATCAGTCTTGTATCATTTATTGGCAATTTCTTCAACCTTTTTAACTGCTCTGCTCTCTCTAGATTTTTGCACCTTGTCCAACACTTCAACTGCGTTAATGTATGAATCACTTAGCAAGCACAAAACTCTTCTCCTGCTATTCCTTGGTGTACTTCCCCGGATGCTGCAGAAACCATTTTCAGTGCAACTTTAACTAAGTTATGAAAGCCCATATATCCTCTGAGGAAGGAGCAGTCAATAAGCCATTTTCTTCCTTTCTGCATTATTTATCATACAGTAGAGTCGCACACCACAAACATTTTACTAGTTTTAGAATTTTCAATGTGCTGCTGAGCATTTATGCCAATCAATACTCTGCTTATGGTGATCAGATTTTGTGTCACACCTATCACACCTATATGGGCAAGGTCAAAATAGTTGTTTTACACAGGAGCAAATGTATGGTTTTTCAGGAATTACATCAGGAGAGCAGAAGAAAAAAGACTAAATACACATGCTTAGACCATAATCTTATGTTTAAATGCATTAGAAAAATACAGACAATTATGAAGGGAAAAAAAGCCCCCAGATTTACCAGGTAGTTTACATGTAAATCACAGATGAATCATAGCATGTGTTGAGACCCTGACAGAGGCTTCTTGTGTATCCACTTCAGACTGCAGTCATGTACATCAGGAGGACGTGCTCCTCAGATCAGCTTGCACAAGTATCTCCAGTGACGTCAATGAACTTCTAACCTCTCAAAACATTCCTACTAGGCAAAGTGCAAAGCATAACAGAAGAGAGCAATTTAAAACGTTCAGATTTGTATATTCATGCTTGTAATATTGTAGTTATTCATATTACGAGCCACAGCTCAATACGCTTTTTCTTGTAATGGTTATTGACATTTACAATATAAATCTGATTATTGGAAGCACTCTGGTTGATTTATGAACAATTAACATGGCTGAATGTTAATGTAATTAGGAGAGTTTACCTCAGTTACATTGCTTATTTAGATGCTATTGTCTGGAGAGTTAATAGAAGATTGTAATTATTAAGATTAATCAACAATAGAAAAGCCACCTTTTAAATCCATCCATCCATCCATCCATCCACCAATCTTCCTAAAGCTTTTTCTGGTCAGAGACTGGGTGGCGTGGAGCCAATTCCAGGCAGTACTGGGTACAACACTGGGGTACAGTCTGGATGAGATGCCAGTCCCAGCTGAAGCTTGAACCTGTAACAATGTTGTAGCTGGTCAGAATCATACAGCCATACGAAGTAACCATACTTATCATAAGCTGAATAAACAAGCAATTTCAGGGCTCTTCTAATTAAATGTTGCCCAGCTTCATCTCTTAACCTGGAGCTTCAGGGTTCGAGAAAGAGGCCTCTTTATGGGGGTGTGTGGTTTAGCAGGTTAGGACTCTGTGCTTGTCAGTAGAAGGTCGCTGGCTCGCATTTGATGATCGGCATAGAGATTTCACCATTGGGCCCTTAAGCAAGACCCACAATTGCTCCAGAGACCCCCTGACCCTGCCTCAAAAAAAAAAAAAAAATGTATGTTGCTTTGGACAAAAGTGTCTCCGCAGTTGATAAAATGTGATGTTGTGCAATGAACTTAAGTAATCCTTTAAGTTAGAACTGAAACACCAAATTATCCAAAAGCAAAATGACTTCAATTTAAATGAGTTTGCATAAAAACATAAGAACCATGAGGAGTTGTATAGCTCTGCTGTAAAAGCACGCGAATAAAAAAAATCATGCATGCCGGGGCATCAGGGTGCTGAGAGGCAGTGAAAGAAAACACAGGAGCCATTTAAAATAAGGGTTTAAGTGCAGTTTATGAAAGGCACAGGGGCACTGAGGGCAGATCTGCTAACATCTCTAAGAGAGAATCTCTCCAGTGAGCAGGGATATTGCAGTAGAAGTGCATCAGCATTGTGGGCAAATTCATCTAATGGTGAGAAATCCCCTGTGATGCTTTTACATCTGGTACAGCAGATTTATGATGATGACTCTGAAGCAGAGAATCCCTCTGTTGAGTGAAAAGTGGTTTTCAAAATATTTATATATATGTGGGCTGTTCATCTTGTTTCTGTGGTTCTATGTTGTATACTGGAAACTAGATCCATTTTTTAAAGTTGTTAGTATTATTCATCTGGTTTGCTCCACTGATGTTGTACACCATGTAAGAGGATGCAAATATGTATGCTGAGTTTTTTATATATATATTTATATATATATATTTTTTTTTAGAAAGCAGTTATGTCCAGTTATTTCAGGTTTATTACATCAATCCTGCTATCTTGTGTTCTCCTCACATCTTTACAAATGGATGAAGTGGGAAAGGCCAAAAGTAAGATTCCTCTATCTTTTATAATTCTGTAATTCCTAGTGGACATAAGCTGATACAGTTGTTCATTCGTGTGGAAAATAAATTTAATCAAGCGTCAAAAATCTCAGTTTATACTATGCAATTATTTGCTATGTAATTTTATACTTTCAGTATATATTTAATGGAAATTATTAGTAGTTACTTGGATTTTTTGGTTTTTAAAAATAATTTAATGCTGACTATCAACTGAAGATGACTGGTTGTCTATGGTTCTGCTATTTAGGATATACTGTAGGGCAGAGGATAGAGGGCCAAATTCATTATTGAGTGCCTCCAATATTCTTTTGGAGTTGAGTGTTTTTTTTATTGTCAAAATATACAACAAACCATTATAAAAAGCCAAATAATATATTCATATGAGCATGTGATGGTATGTATGCTATATTCATCATCTCCAGAAGAAATTAAAACGAACAAGGACTCTTCATTCCAAGACAGTCAAAACGGACCCATATCTTCCCCTAACCCTCTGAACAGGTAAAGGTCCATCGTTTTGTGTTCTTTATTCATTCATCTGTGATGGGTGTAATTGATATAGTTTGTGTTACTGAATCTGCCTATTCTTAAAGTGACAGAGAAGGAATCCCCCAGTCGACATTGCGCATGTTTATGCTACTCCGTCAGGCTGGGCCTGAAACCCAAGCCATTTCAAGAGCTGCGGAAGCTCAGGAAATAGCTCTGCATTCATTAAAGGGGAAAGCAGCCAAACGAGTAAAGAAGGGCCTGAAATGGACAGGTAAATGCCCCTTTGGGCAACACGGGTTCAAAATTATTATATCCAGAGACAGTTGAGGGCATGACTTCAAAAGCATCAGAGAACCACTATATATTAAGGCTCCTATTTGCTGGTAACTCATTAAAAGAAAGGAAAACAATTATAGCTTGTTTATAATTGTCTATCAATAATTTAATAAATTAATAAATGTTACAATGAAATTAATAACCTGATTATAAACCATTCATAATTCCTTTAGAAGGGTAGTCTTACTGTAAAGTGGTACTATTCATAGCACCAATGTTTCAATGCAGTGCAATCAAAGTCAACAATCAATAATTAGTTATGCATCTCCAAATACACTTTGATGGGACAGCATAAGTTCAATATACTGTATAAAATGTAAATATGGGAAATGTATCCATCCATCCATTCATCCATCCAAAGCTTATCCAGGACAAGGTCCTAAAGGGGCCTGGAACCTATTCCAGGCATCTCAGGGCACAAAGCTCACAAATACTCTGGATGGGATGCCAGTCTATCGCAGGGCACAGACACACATTTACATACATATTAAAAACTCTACTGGGTTAATATATGGATCACTTTGAATCATTACATTTGGTAACGGATTGTACACAAGGTTGGATATATTTTTGGGGTATATATGACTTTTATCGTTAAGTGGATGTCAACAGCTTATAATTCTTGACAGTTTATTAGGCCTAAGGAAAAGAAAAAGGTTTCGATCCCTGCAATATTTCAGATAACATTAAGCTTCTTGCTATCCCTAAGCTAATTGAAATTTCACAGAAAGGGCAGGATGTATAAAACGTTACCATTGTGGTTGGTTTGTTATGCTTGATGCCGTAGAAAGATATTAGTTTGAAAGATGACTTTTGTGGCTGCAGTGATATACTTTTGATATAATATCTATCTATTTCCAGTTAATTTAGCCAAACTTAGAAATCAGCTAAATACATACTCAGGGCATACTGTAGGGGTAAGTGGTAAAGTTAACCAAAGATTACAAACAAATTCAACATCCATCCATCGATCCATCCATCCACTGTAACCACTTGTCCTATGCAGGGTCCTGGAGGTTCTTGAACCTATCCTGGAGGCTATGGGCACAAGGCAGGGAACAATTCAGGATGGGGCACCAACCCATATTCAATGTAGAACTAAAGCAATTATAAAATTAACATTACATTACTTTTAAATACAGTTTCATGTACTCACCCTCACAAAGAGGGATTTGGGAGTTTAACAGATGGTTAGATTGAGTAAAATGATATGATCTGTAATTACATGCAATGAGATGCCCTCAAGTTTTAAATATATGCCACTGCCAGCTTTATTTATGGGGTTTTTTAGCACTTTTTTGCTTGCTTATAGGAATGTACATGCAGGGCAGCCAGCTCTGTTCAGGGACAGAAAATCAAAAAATTATGCATTATTCCCTCAGTCTATTCCAGCTTGCGGCACAGCTGCAACCTGAGCTGTAACTTTATTTTGCGTTTACTTGCCCTTTAATCTCTGTGCTTGTTTCAGCTTCAGTACAAGATCAATATTAACACAAGATAAAATCAGATAAATGAGATAGCCCACTGGGATAGTCAAGCTGTAGCTGTATGGAAGATCATGTGTGCTGAGCAGCTAAAAGTGATTTCTTAGACTTGTCATTTAGCAATAATAAGCAATGGAGAGAAACCAAAATGTAATACAACCTTGACCCGCGACTGCGAACAGTACAGATGGTTACAGAAAATGAATGGATAGATGTTGATGCTGCTCAAGGATTCTTATTTATCATAAAAGATAATTAAAAGCAAAGTGACCTGAACCCTGACTTTCTTCTGGAGAATGGTTGAATTGGTGTTTGGAAACTAACTAAAGAGCAGGAGCATCGTTAGATGTATTTTAGGGGTGCCTCAGTCGTTTAGAGAACGACGTTTTAAAGCAACTTGCAGGACAGCAGAGGCAGACGACACATCAGGACGATATGCCGAACGACGCAGTCAAACGACACATCAGGACGACATGCCGAACGACGCAGTCAAACGACACATCAGGACGACATGCCGAACGATGCAGGCAAACAACGATGATGATGACCCATCATGTCACGTGATACAACTTTTTAGACAAAGCGGTGAATTTATGAAGCTTTACAAAACTTGATAATGTGAAAAAGAAAACTATTTTTTTAAGTAGCCAATGCCGTAACATAATACTGAACACATGTGGCAAAACAGACCAATAGTAGGAGCTTCTTCCATTACCTCAGGATGACTAAAAATATTTGAAATATAACCCAAATTTTACTAAAATAATCCAAGGGTGAATTTCCCGAAGTTTTAACGCTACGCTATTCGTAAGTTCTATCTTTTAACATAGAAACAAAGAAAAAAACACACACGTTTTATATTAATATTTATCTAAATTAACCCACTGCAAAATATGTCTACTATGTTTAGCTTTATATTTATTCAGGGGGCTGAGCCACTTTAGTTTTCAAATCCTAGAATTGCCCCTGTTTTAGATGACTGTAGAGTGTGATTTCCTGCCCTGTGATGGACTGGTATTCCGTGCAAAGTGTAGCACAGCCTTGTAACCTGTGGCGCCTGGAAAAGGCTGCAGGACACCCGGGACACATACTGGGTTAAGCAGTTAATAAGACGGCTAATAAGCCAAGTTCTGGGGGAAAAAATAGATTATGTGTCTTTGAAAAGAAGTGCAATATTGTAGGATACTTACAAAGCTGAATTTCATGATTTTACTAAAAAAAAGTTTTTTTTTTTAAATGTATTTTTACCTAAATTACTGTTTCAAGATGGTCCTACTTTTGAGGAAATTGAGGCTATTGCCAACCTCTCTGGCTGTCCTCCTCCAACAAAGTCAAATATTTGCCCCAACGGCTGTCTATCTGAAAAGTACCGGACGATTTCTGGAATCTGCAATAACAGGTAGGAAGGTAAATTATAAGTTCTTTTCGAGAAATAAGGAAAAAATATTTTAAATGGACAGCTGTAAACAGTGAAGTGTATGGTGATACTTTACTTGAGGGGTCATGAGTAACATAGCCTTATTTCCTTATGTATTAACCACAAACTAAGTCTTAGTTACATATTGCCCTCATGTTTGTTCATCATTAATGAATAGTGATACAGTATATGTCTTCTCAAGCAGACACTATCGTTGTTGCTGTATCTGTTAATTCTGTAACTACTGAAGGAACAAGTAATGAATGACACAAGAGAAATAATGATCTTTTGTTTGCTAATAATGCTTTAGTGTTCCTCATGGGGCAATCCTCACTTTGCCTATGCCATCAAACTCTCCATGACACACAGACACATATGTAGGTGAGAGCAAGCTTGGCATTGAAGGGCAGGCATCTGCAGCAGTGCCCATGGAGCTGGGGGTTAAGAGCCCACAGACGTGACCCACAGATGTAACTAGTGACCTTCTGATCAGAGGCACAGAGATTTAACACACTGAGCCACAAGCTGAGCCGCATCTTTAATGAATCATGACACATCTTTTATCTGAAAGAGCTACATTTGTTCATGATTTGTACTTGAGTAATAACTGAATTACTACTAATTATTTGTACCCCCTCAAGTAAAGTAGGTTGTGACACAAATAATGTAGTAGTAAACACTTACTTAATGCATTAATTAACCATTAACGAAGTGTTAGTTCATAATTAATAAATTATGATGTTAATGTATTCCATGCAGGAACTATATCAGTTAATTACTAATTAGTTACTGATTAATTGACTGTTAACTAATATAGTTTTTGAATGAAACGAACTGTCATGATTGGTCAATGATGAATAAGCATTTGATCATAACATAACTAACACTTAGCTACTGGTTAATTAATGCATTAAGTGAGGGTGTAGTACTACATTACTTGGGTCCAATCAAGAAAAATGTGACCGTAAAATGCTACCAAGTCTATTTCATATAAGCCAGTAGGTGTGCTTTTGTGCCTATGGGTTTTCAGGCATTTAACTGTTCAAATGACCAAGCTACGTATTAAATTCTGGTATATAATGAGACCAAGAACTTAGAGCCAGCTGAGTAGCTGTCGATGATTTGCATTGGACACCGGTCACTGCTAAGGAAGTCCTTTCCTTCAGGGGGTGATACCTTTACAATCAGCACAGTTGTAAGAATCATTTCATAGGTCTTTGAAAATCCCAGAGCTGCTGTGTCTTTAGCTGACTCTGTCTGTGGAAGATTAGAGAGTCACGTGACACTAACTGTGGTACCAAGTTGTTGGTTTAGCTCATCTATAATGTATATGTTGCGCCGCATATGTTTTGCATAATGGAAGTCAGATATAGGATACTCAATTGCACATTCTGGTTTATATGCACACCATCACTATTTGTACTCCTCCTGTTTTCTACAACTTTGTCACCAAAGAGATGCAGAATAAGGTGGCGTTGTTTAATTTCACGGAAAAGCCTTTGATCAGGTGGTAAATGTACATCTGTCATATGATCACTAATGCTTTCACAATAATGAGAACACAACATCTCTTCTCTTTTAGTGGACTAATCATCATTGTGTAGGGAATGCTCTCACTTTTATTAATAATATTCAGCTTTTATATTTAATTCAAGAGCATCTATTTATGTGTAGGGAGATAGGATTCATTCGTAGTGTTTTGATGTTTGGACCATTATACGCACATAATGGCCATATAATAAACATTCCAATGCATTTGATTGTAATGTTGTAATATTTGTAAAGCTCTGTAATTCATGAGCATCCAAAATTCTTCTTCTTTTCAGACATAATCCATTATGGGGAGCAGCCAACACTGCATTGGCACGGTGGCTCCCAGCAGACTATGAGGATGAAGAGGGTCAACCCAAGGGCTGGAACCCAGAGCTCTTACAAAATGGCTTTCAGTTACCTCTCGTGAGTGATATGGTGCACTGGTAAATAAGCAAATCAAAGTAAATAAAGGAATAAGCATACAAGTAACTTTTAAAAATACATTGTTTACATCACAACAATGTGTTTACATATGCACATCTAATTTAGCTACAGTGTTGAGTGTTGAAAAACCAAAAGCTTCATGAAAATGTAATGTTGAAATTAGAAAACTACACTCACCTAAAGGATTATTAGGAACACCTGTTCAATTTCTCATTAATGCAATTATCTAATCAACCAATCA
>JAODJW010000026.1:18663623-18676227 GCA_026777045.1 Hyperopisus bebe
AGTTCTGAAGGCGAAAGGGGGTCAAACACCGTATTAGTATGGTGTTCCTAATAATCCTTTAGGTGAGTGTATATTACAGAGTAAAAAAATCTTTCAGGAAAATGTTTATCTACATTTAAATGTATTTATATTCCTATATCACACATTTTTTATATATATATATATATATATATATTTTTTTTTTAAGGTTACCAAAAATATATTAATAATTAAAATATGCTTCTCTGATTACAAAAGGAAAACATTTAAATAATAATCGGAAGATGATATATCATTGTTTATTTTCTGGTTCTGGGTTCTGACAGCTGAATGTATGAATATGTAAACAGGTGCGGGAAGTCAGCAACAAAATTATGCAGAGATCAAGCAAGCGTGTCTCGGAGGATGATGCATATTCCCAGATGCTGGTGGACTGGGGCCAGTACATCGACCATGACATTTCATTCACTCCACAGTGTATGGTCAAGGCTGCTTCTTTTGGAGGACCGCACTGTCTAGAAACCTGTGAAAACATTAATCCCTGCTTCCCGATTAAGGTATCTGCATGTACGCAAATGGTAGAAACGTCATATTCATTCGCAATTTTTAGTTTTAGGAAATTAACAGATGTACCCATTGTGAGTTAGCTGGTGACACAGATCCCCAGCATTTTGTATATTCAGGGGAATGCAATAGAGGTCTACATCGGTCTGGGGGGAACTATACGTTTCTGTTCTCCACACTGTACAGTCTTTTATATATACTTCTAATCCATGCCAGTGTTTGATTTTGCTTTTATTAAATTTTAAAAGCAATATCATGAATGAAAATTAACAATCATATAAGCAATCATGAAAAATAGTGAATGATTTGGGAAATAAACAAATTAATAAGCAAAAAGGGTGGCACAGTGGGTCAATGTGTTGTGTTGTTGGCTACGGCTGTTCCTGGCCGTTTGAGTGATTTGCATGCTATCCCTGTGTCACGTAGCTTCCTCAGGGTACCCTGGATTCTTCCTCCGGTCTAAACATTGCAGCTAGGTGAATTGGTGACTCAAAACTGCCAATAATATGTGGATGCACTGGGATCCCAGCCTGCACATTAGTTTGTTTTGTGCCCTGCTTGGGGTGGACTCCAGGCCCCGACTGAAAGAGCTGGATGGATAAATCTTTTGAGAGAATTATAATGTTGCATCAAGTATAATATGCCATTGTAGTTTCCAATAGAAATGCGATAATACCATACAATGGCTGACGTCATGGGAGTGGCAACAACCCAGTGTTATGTTGCGTTCTGATACTGGAGTATCAGTTACCATTAGGAATGAGAAGCACTTACAAAGATTACTTATTTTGACATCTCAGCATCTATCACCTTATTATATTTAGAGTTGACATATTATTAATATAACAAAAGTATAATAATTCCCATTCAAATCACAAGACACCATTGTCCTTGTCGAAGTTCTGCACCTGTTTTTCTTCCATGGCCGGTCAGGTGGCCGTCGAAAAGGTGTCAAACAGTATAATAGATGTATTATTTAGGCTAGAAGAAAATGGCAGCTTTGGCAACTTAAAACTGTTTTCTGAAAACCATCCCATATTTTGAGGTTACATGTTAGATGGGGGAAAATAACTTTCTGCCACAAATGCTGGAATGGATTTCCCATTCATTCAATCACGCAGGATGAGCCATTTGAAAAAAATATATTGTCAGAATTCATTGGGAACTGTTTTAAATATCTCCCGGCTGTCAAGGACATATACACTTTGATTTAAATATGCAGGGATAATTATTAGATTTTCTATATTTTCAAAATTTCTTCCTGCTTGGACCCAGACAGTGTTCATTGTTGGCTGGGAATAAGCAGATCTGAGAATTATTCTGCATTATTAGCAGCTTTCTGATTCTATGGGTTTCGTTTGTGCTTTATGACAGAACCAAATTGGACTTCACTTGCAGATCAATCCATCTTCCATCCACTTATACAGGACAGGGTTGGGGGGTGGGGGGGAGGCGGTTGGAGCCAATCCCAGACCACACTGGGTACAAGGCAGACTCTTCACAAAATTCCATTCACCCTTACAAGGCACTTGCGTGTAAACCCTATGGGCAATTCTGAGGCGACAATTTACACATTTCGACTATAAAGGAAACCCAGAGTAGCCAGAAGAAATTCATGGCAAGAACAATCTCAACAGCAGGGTTGCCCAATTCCTGTCCTGGTGGGCCAATCCACAACACAGTTTGGACATCTCCCCACTCTACACACCTTATTCAGCTCACCAGTTAATTCCTAGGTTTAGTAGTTGTGTTTTAGCAGGGAAATCTGCAAACTATGTTGCGGACTGGCCCTCCAGGACTGGAATTGGGGAACCCTGCTGGGGCTGGATTCAAGGCCACAGTCATGCAGATGCGAGACAACAGGACGACTCACTGAGCCACCCAGACCCAGAGTAAATGCTTTTACCGTGTTTCCAAGAACGGTGACTGTAAAAACACTCCCATCTCTGTTACATATAAACCTAAAATACATTTAATTATGCACATATACGAAGTGCATTGCTGTCAATTTCATTCCATTTTTATACCATAAAACATTCCATTCTCATGTTGTTTGGCACGTAAAAAAAATAAATCAAAAACATACAAATGACATTGAGAGACAATCATAACCTAGAATTTGAAGTAGAGATGAAGGGATTTCTTCGCTATTTTCCTGTCATTGCAGATTCCCCCAAATGACAAACTGTCTGGGAAAAGAAGCTGTCTGCCATTCTTCCGCTCTTCTCCTGCCTGCATTTCTCTGCACACGGATGGTAAGGACCCCCCAGTGAGGCCACAGCGTCAGCAGATGAACGCCATCACATCCTTCCTGGATGCTTCCACAGTCTACGGCCACACGCCGGCCCTGGAGGGCCTGCTCCGTAACCTGTCCAGTCCGGAGGGCCTGCTCGCTGTCAACACCCGTTTCTCTGATGGGGGCTTCCCATACTTACCCTTTGTCCCCAGCATCCCCTCGGGATGTCTCCAGGATCCAGGCGACCTGTGGGGAGGGAGGGTGGAGTGCTTTTTGGCAGGAGACAGCAGAGTCAGCGAGATCCTGCCACTGTCTGCCTTGCACACGCTGTGGCTGAGGGAGCACAATCGTATCGCCGCCGGCCTGAGAAAGCTCAACAGTCACTGGAGCCACGAGCAAATCTACCAAGAAGCCCGGAAAATTGTCGGCGCTTTACATCAGGCAAGTCGACATGATAAATATACATGACAACCGCCAAAGCGGCGTTACACAGGTACTGATGCCCCCCCCCCCCGCATAAAAATGAACCTGTGCCTTTAACGGCACAAGAGGTAAAAAAACACAAGTAAGTCTCATGGAATACTTTAACATTTCAAGCTGGAGAATCGAGTTATTTAATTGTAAAGTTGATGAACCAATATGAAATAAATTAGCTATTATTATTTTAGCTAACAATTATTAGGTATTGGTATTTTATATAATATCCTCCTTAAAAATGCTGATAGTTTTCAGTAAGTTTAAGGATGGTTCATTTATTCAGCAACACTTGGAGCCGCAAATACTTAGTAATAACTCAGTTACTGAAGTACAAATCATGAACAAATATAGTCATGAGATAAAAGTTGCATCATGATTCATTAATGAAGAACAAAGAAGAGATTAGTGTGTAACATGTTATTCATTACTTGTTCCTTCACTAGTTCACTAAGGTTTACAGAATTAAATGATATAGTAAGTATAGTAACGAGATAAAAGATACATCACTATTCATTAATGATGAATTACCATGAGATCAGTATGTAACTCAGACTTCTTTGTGGTTAATTAATACATATGTAAGAGAATGATATATTTGTGCCCCGTAAAGTTTTATCGTTTACTCAAAAAGCTTACAGTGTATGTAACTTGCTCCAGTTTATCCTGACTGGTGTATTTAGCTACCAGTATAGATAAGCTGCACAATGGCTGTAATCAGTACCGGCCAACCCATTAGACCTCAGATGCAGCCTTCTGTGAAACCAGCAAGTCGATTTCATTTTGTCTTTGATGGTCTGTGGCACTCCACAAACTCCTCGTACCCCTATAAGCACTTGCGCCCTCTGTGGGTCAAGCAGATAATTGCTATGCAGTGTTGGTGGTTTAGGTTAGAACTGAAGCCTCTCTTACCGCATAAGCTTTGGCACTGACTGTAATGTTAGTGTCCATGGCTGGGGCAACAACCAAAACTGCCTTCAATGGCACAAGAGGTAAGATATTATAGTTATATATAAATAACTCTATTTCTTTTGAAATACCTACCTGTACCAGATATGTTCCCTTATAAATTCGTAAATCTCTGCACGGGAAGACGATGGTGTATGAGTAAAAAATACATGAAAGCAAATTTTTTTAAAAAGGAGAAAATAACTGAACACCAGTTAATATCAGGGTAACATGTAGGATGGAGAAGAGAGACAGAAAGAGAAAAAGCTTCATTTGCTTGAGCAAATAAGGAATCGGCAGTATAAGTCTTTAAAGATATTAAGATGCAGTATAAAGATCTGTATAATTATAACCTTTATCTAAGACCTTGAGATCATAATTATAAAGTTATTTTGGGTCTACTGATATTGTTTTTTTTTTGTGTGTACCATTTATAACTGAATTCTGAAGATTTCTATCCATTAGAAGAATCCAGTACCAGAATTTATGCAATTAATGCAGTTGTTGTCAAAGTGGAGCTCTATGTTTTCCCAAAAGAGAAAAAATAAATGAACATAATCCAGTGAAAGGTTTTTGTTACTCCTATGAAAAGTGCTTGTATTCCATCTTATTGGCTAGAGCTTTATTTATGAAAAAAGGTAGTAGCTAGACTAGGGATGTATTCCATCCACTCATCCATGCATCCATCCATCCATCCATCCATCCATCCACTCATCCATACATTATATATACTACTTATTTAGTACATCAATACAGTGACCATGGAGCTCAAAATGCACTCGGCCTGAGGCAAAGAACACCGTGGTACTGTTATATAAAGCACTGTTATATAAATAATATGCCACAATTTGGGTTATTTACTGCATACTGTTTGACCATTCCACTGACAACTGTACTTATCCACAGTGATTAATGCATTAATTGATTCATCAGCTACTGTCATCACTGTATATATGAAAATAGCATCAGCAAATTTCAAAGTTTATCAGTTTCATTTTATGTTTCTCTTAAGGTCATAACTTTCAGGGATTATGCCCCAAAGATTCTCGGAAGAGAGGCTTTTGAGAAATACGTTGGGGTTTACGAAGGATACAACCGGTCCATCAACCCCACGGTATCCAACGTATTTGCCACAGCTGCCTTTCGCTTTGGCCACGCCACCATTTCAGCAGTGGTGCAGAGACTCAATGAGAGCTTTCAGAAACATGAGCTCTACTCCCCTGTGAGTCTACATGAGACATTCTTCAGTCCATGGAGACTTGTTAAAGAAGGTATTTATCTTTAGCTTTGTCAGGTTCTAGTCTATGATCAACTTTATGCCTTTTCAGGTCTTGTAAGGAGATGCCACGGTGCCAAATTAATGTCAATGTAAAAACTGGATGTCACTACAATGCAGCTTACTTGTCCTGCTTGCTAGGCGGACTGGATCCTATTCTTAGAGGACTGCTGGGAAGGCCAGCAATAGCAGTGACAACAGACCACTTGATGACAGAGGAGCTGACAGAGAGGCTAATAGTTCTCTCAAGCCCTGGAGATCTGGACCTCACAGCCCTTAATTTGCAACGTGGTCGTGACCATGGGCTCCCTGGTCAGTTAAAGAACAAGGATGAAGCCCTAGTTTTAATCCCGCCACACAACAAACAAACATAACCAGGGGTTTAGTGGAAGAATCAAGAATATACAATTAAATATAAACTATGACATGAATTAAATGCACCTCACTCACCCCTGACAATGTACTAAATTTACTACTGCACTTTTAGTACTGCAGTTCTATTTGGGTCAAATGAATATGTGTTGCATTTATTTATTTTGTTAATTTAATTTATATACCCCAGGTACATAATTTGTATCCTTAGGATACAATAATGTAGTCCACCTCAAAAACATTAAGATGTCTTTAATTTGTCATTGATATATCATTAATGCAATCTAATTTTATTAAAAATAAGTATTGCTAATTGTATTCAGTTGATATGAGCACAGCATGTTTTGCATCCATAAGCACACTGGCATGATTTTTCAGGCTACAATAAATGGAGGGAATTCTGTGGATATGAAAGTATACAGACACAAGCTGAACTCGCAGCAGTTATAAGTGACGCCAGTTTGGTTCAGAAGATAATGGAGTTGTACAAACATCCCAGCAACATTGACGTGTGGCTGGCAGGACTGGTGGAGGATCTCTTGCCTGGTGCCCGGACTGGGCCTCTCTTTGCATGCTTAATTGGGAAGCAGCTGAAAATGCTTCGAGAAGGTGACAGGTCAGCCTACCTGACGACCTTGAACATACACTTCGAATGTTGCCTCTGATCTTCAGACTTTTGTTGAAAGAGTTCTGCTCTATTGAGGATAAACTTATTGTAAATGCACCCAGATAAAATAAATATTCTGAAGAAACTTAATAAAGGAGGACAAAAAATTATGTTTAGCCTTGTGGCATCAAATAGTGTGAAAACAGAATTATATTAATAATAACACAGACTGTTATAATATAGCCTGTTCATCATAAACAAGCATCTGAGAAAATCATATTCAATGAATTTTTGATTTTTAGTGCAATATCTAAAAATATGGAATAATATCAATATACTTTAAAAACTACACATCTACTGTTAACCAAATACAAATCCTATAATGACTACAGGCAATCACTTATTTGAAAGGTAGGTTTCAGTAATAACACGATCAGAATTACTGTATTTTTCCATGTTTTTTTACAGGTTCTGGTGGGAGAATGAGGGCATGTTTACAGATGCTCAGAGGGCAGAAATCCAAAGGCATTCTCTTTCTCGGGTAATTTGTGACAACAGTGGACTGAACGAAGTCCCCACTGACCCCTTTAGATTGAGACAATACCCAAAAGACTTTCAGTTCTGTAAGAACTTACCCACCATGAATCTGAAGGCTTGGCAAGAAGATCTCAGCAAAGGTTAGATAAACATCAGCTATACTGTCTATCTACCCACATGCATATTGCTATGGTGATGATATTTTTCTTCTCTTGATTTAAATGATTACAGATTATGCGGAACAAGAACCACAAATATTGGTTGATTTGCACTGGATATGGCATTAAAGGCTATAGTAATTAGTAAATGTTTACGTGTGAGTTGGAAATGTTGCCATTTTTCTTTTGAAATTACAGAGCTGATGCCCTGTGGTTCTCCTGCTGAGCTAGAAAATGGGGATTTTGTGTTTTGTTCCATATCTGGCAAATTGGTGGCTGTTTACTCCTGTCACCATGGGTATCGCCTGGAAGGCCAGGAGGAAATTCTCTGCACGGAAAGTGGCTGGAGCAGCCAAGCTCCCATCTGCAAAGGTAAGTGACTCTCGACTGGGCTCAGCATTTTCAGCTTCCCTCCTCACTGCCGTGCTTCAGAAGATGGTGACACTCCTCTGGCCTTAAGGATCCATAAAAATGCATTACAGTAATTGAATATCTTCTCAAGAAATATCTGAGCTGATTGAAATAAGATGAGGAATCATTCTTCAGTGTCTAAAGAGGGGCTGTGGAAAAGCCTTATAATATTCACCAATTCATTTTTCATACTGATACCGATCTGGGTCACCTGGGGTCTATTACCGTCAGCATATGGCACAAGGCTAAGGGACACTCTAGATGGGATGTCAGTCCATCACAGGGAACATACACTCATACTCGACAAGCCATTTACAGACACTGGCTAGCCGGACTGCATATCCTTGGACTGCAGGAGGAACTCTGTGCAAGAGCATGCAAGCTCCACACACACAGCAAAGGCGGGATTCGATCCCCCAACCCTGGAGCTGGGAAGCAACACTGCTTCCCATTGCAGTACCATCCTTATACTGCTGTATTCTATGATACCATATTTCTGCTGTTTGGGAGCATTGTGTGAATCAGCAGGTTAGGGTCTTGTGTCTGTGATTGAAAGGTCACCGGTTAAAATCCAAGGATCAGCAGAGTGATGTCACCATTGGGCCCTTGAGCAAGACCCTTAACCCCAATTGTTCCAGGGACTGGTTAACCCTGCTGTGTATGCCACTTTAGATAAAACTCTCTGATAACTAAAGTGTAAATGTCTTCATTTTATTATCCTCAAAGCTATTCCAGACAACAAACCTCATCCTGTAATTTTGTGAATGAGCAATTACATACTACTTTTGCTTGTAGTGTACAGGTACCTATCTATATTTTTCATACAGTAAATGGCATGGGTTTATGGAGACTGACACCTGATTGTCCATAGATAGCCCTAAGGTATTGACCAGACTTTTTAGGACTACCACCCGTCAAGTATGATAGATCAGAATTGGTGTATCTGCCTGGAGGTAGCTATATGCAGGGGCATCCAGTGCCAAACCAGTTTTAATGCAGGTTAGACATCTGGTGGAGGCAGGCCCAGTGTAAATCACAAATAATGAAAAACATGCAGGTGCATTTTAACGACATTCACGTATTCACGACCAAACTGATAATAAAGAATTTCGTCTTATATAGATATTAAGTTTTATGCTACAGATGCTTTTTACAGAAGCAAATTATTGCCACCATTACAATAAAAGATCAGTTTATCATTATAAACAGAAAAATTCTTGATATAATGGGATCCTTTTCATTTTTTAATGCGAAAGCATGATGTTAAAATGTGAAGATTATCTTGGTTCTCATTATAATGAGATACATATTACTTTTCTTGGTCCTACTGTCTGGTGTTAGCAACAATATGCTGCCTTACCTTTTAACCTTTTTTACTTTAGACTCAAGCAAAGTATAACATAACATTGCCATTGCCATAGTGAAAAACAATATTACACTAGTATATTTTATTAATATTAACCTAATATTATTCAATACTACTATATTAATATTTATAATACTGCTTTAGAAATATTCCCATATATTGGCTTTTTTATTATATTAATTTAATTTAATTTATTCCATTGTTATGGGTTCCTGAATGAAGGAATGTCTGGGGACAGTAGTAAACTAGCTAAAAAGTCAAGCAGGACCAGGATGCCAGAGTCGCATGTTTCCTGTGCAGTGTGGTGCTTCACAAAAGGTACATGCTAAGAGCACGGGGTGCACCTTGCAGTGCTGTTCCAGAGTCTGCACATTAGTTCTGTAAATAAAACAATGCCATGTAATACATTAGAGCCTGAAAACAGATACACACGGGGAAAAAACATCATGATTGTAATTTGCTCCATTTGCTTCTGAAACCGGATGCATTTGGCAGTTCATATACAGAAAAGCATAACCTAAGCTAGGAACCATGTTACTATGTCTCTCACCATTTTATTGCACGGGAAATTCACCCATTACTGATCAGATGGAGAGGGGAGCCTTGATATTAAACGATTCAGACAAACAGGCTACTCTGCAGCTGCCGGTCACACAGAAACAAAGGGGATGATTACGGATGTAAAATGACAAGCATGACATCAAACTCGATGTAGATTTTGGTCTGGGTGTCTATTTGTCTGCAGCTAATTGGTATTTCAGATTTGAATTACTCCTGAAGGTTCGTGATAGTTAAAGTGATTGCCAAGCATTAAATTGTCTTTTATTTTGTAAGGAATATACAGGCTTGTGGAGTTTTACTCATATGAATTAAATAGCGAATTATATAATGTATACTATTTTGTGGTCTGTCACTGGGACAGAGTTGAAGAATACACAACTGAAATAACAAGTTATGCTGATCCAAACTGCCCGTATCACCCAGTCTTCAGCTTGTCAGTCCTGTCCTCTTTGACAGACAAGTTTCCAAGTAATCACTCCTGTTAGGTACAGGATGTATATTGGGGCTCAGTGGGCTAAGCCATGTGCCTGTAATCTCAAGGTTGCCGGTTCAAGCCCAGCCTCAGCACGTCTGCGGGTCCTTGAGCAAGGCCCTTAACCCCCAGCTCCCTGGGCACCCCAACAGGTGGCTGCCCTTCACAGACAGCTTGCCCTACTAAAAGCAAGTTGAGGGAGGCGTAAATAAGAATTTCCCCACGGGGATTAATAAAGTATCAATTATTATTATTAAGGTGGCTAACATGGACTCACATGCTAAGTTGTAACTGGTATGTAAGTACAGTAGGAATAAACCAGCAACTAGAGAGCAAACTGAACAAGTCCAAGTCACACAACCAAACACAATCAGACAGCCATTCATTGAAATGAATCCAAGAGAAACAGAGCGATACAGTTAACCAGAATAAGAAAAACCCAAAACTGTGCAAAAGGTACGTCAGAGGAAGTTAATACCTCTGGAAGTGGAATACCTCTAAGCTCGGGAGCAGGGCTATCACACCTACTCAACTGGAATTAGATTTCTTGCCTACATTTCTGTATCAGGTTATCCAACCTAACAAACAGCTCATTTTAGGCTTCATTTAATTCCTTCATGTCAAAAACCAGTGGATTAGAAATAAAAGCCCAAGACTGAGCTGGTTGTATTAATCAGAATGAATTTAAATAGCCTTATGGATGAAATGCAGATGAGAGTGTCCATAGAGGATGAGCACAGCAGAAGCAGATACCTTCTGAACTGAATGAGAAAAGAGAAGTAAAAAAAGTAACTGTCCACTGTGTCCAGAGTAACATTGAGGGGAAACTGGCACCAAAAAGCAGACCATGAATTTGAGGGTCTCCCCATGTGTATTTTGTTGCCAGTCGGGGGGTACTGTACCTCTATATTAAGCTGATTGCTGATCACTACATAATGTCAGTACTGAGGGCGCAAGAACGGCCCTGAAGTGATTCCCCAACTTCCCAAAGGCCAGTCCATGCCTGCTTTCACACTTCAGATGAATTCCATTGTTTATTAATTGTAGGTTAATTATGTTATAAAGGACTGTTGTATGTGTTCTAACAACATTGATCATTCATATATTTCCTTTTGTCCACAGATGTAAATGTTTGACCACATCCAATAATGTCCACACTAAGATCATCTTTAACTGCATCAAGGCGTATATCGCATGCCTGAAAGACAGCGTCACACATGGATTCTGATGCAACATCCATAATGAATATCCCAATGGCTAATGCACTTTTGACCTTCTTAATCTAACAGTAAAAGCAGGTTTCCACTGTTTGTAATTGATTCTTTTTTCATACTGTTATATTCATTAAAAGATTCTCTTTGTACTGGAATTTTACCCATATGTCATGCTAAGAAAATAAGCCCTTAAACCATGGAATGAAAGACCCAATATAAAGTGCATGTATTTTCCTTTCCCTATTTGTGGCAAGTCCGTGTTATTTTATTTATTTTGGGTGCCATTTTCCAGCTGATATATACTGCCTTAATATTTCAATCCCTTATGTAGCAAACAGGTGTCCAGGAACACTGATACAAAATAACCCCGATTTTTAAACTGCATTCAGCTCATAGGGATATTTATCATAGGGATATTCATCATGAAAAAAGTGCATTGTGACAGAGGTGGGTGTATTCTAGCTATTATAAAGTGAAATGACTTATGGCAGATAGCTGTGCAATACGTAAATTATGTAAAATATGCTTTGTAATATTCAGATAGTAGCACACTACTGAATCATACTGCTATGATCATTTTCAAAGGTAGGCTGTCTAATAAGAGGACAATAGCACAAAGTACAATTTAGTAGATTAATCATTAATAAAAATGTATTATTTAATTTCAGAGATCCTTCTTGAAGAGAAGCGCATTGCAGATTACAAAAAAATGTATAATCAGTATTGATATGATAAGACAAAAACTTGAGCACAAAAGTAGTACACCTAATTTTATGTTTGTGTATGATTGACCGGGGAAATTGCAAGGAAATCAATTGATCAGTCAAGTGTGAAACGACAAGCATATAAAATGGGGAAAAGGCTGAATTAAAAGATTAAGAAAAAGTATAAGACCAAACCTTACAACCTGGACAAAATACAAAGCAAAGGCCAAATCAAGGAATTCAGTCTAGCCTGGGTTCATCATGAGTTCACCAGTAACTAAGTATGAGCAAGAAGACTATGTTCACTTTGATGACTGTTTCTTAACTGCCTCAGGCTTAAACTTGGAAAAAATGCAAACATATAGAGTTTCCTGTTTCTTAGGCCAGATTCAAACATTCCATCAGAGGCTAAACACTCCATAAGGCAAAGCTGACTTAGAAAGCTGTCCATCAAACACACAGGGTTTAGGGGGAATATTGATTCTGCCAACTGAAAGCTTAAATGAGGGGTTTGCTGTTATTTTCACACCCAAGATTTTAAACCCTGAAAGATGCAGTTAATTCAAAAGTCTTTAGTTTGAAGGAACTGAATTTCTGTACGCATTGAAGGTTAACCTCCCATGCAATCCCAAAGTTATGTGTGTGTGTGATATATACACTCACCTAAAGGATTATTAGGAACACCATACTAATACGGTGTTTGACCCCCTTTCGCCTTCAGAACT
>JAODJW010000026.1:18690005-18701953 GCA_026777045.1 Hyperopisus bebe
GTGATTTTCCGGTAAATCAAGAGGAATCTAATTCTTGTACAGAGATTTTATTCAACAAAGTTTCTTTTTATATTATGGGAGAACCCAGTTCAGTATAGTAGTAATTGGAAGGAAAGATACATTGTAAGGAAGTAAACTTTGGATGAGAAATTTTTGTTTTGCGACTATTTTCTATATATCGCATTGTGGCTTGGAGTTGCTCTGCAGGACTTCTTCCATCTTTCACAAAGATTGTGCTCCGATTTACATCAGCATCGAAGAGAGTGAATCTGCTGTTGTAAGCATCTATCCAGATTCACAGATACACTCTGAGCTCTGGAAAATGCTAAAGGAAATAGAGCAGAATGGCAGTTATCTAAATAGGTGCACAGGCTTTTCAACTACAGTATATCTAGAGTAGCAAAGATAATATTGACTTGGTGCTCCGCTAGATTTATTCATTTTATTTTTCCATATATATTTACATTTTCATTACTGAGTCATTTTATTGTACTTAATTTTGGGGTGAACATTTTCCTGTATGGTGAGGAATTCTGGGAATGGGCACATTTTTTTCTGGATAATTTATGGTCAAGGATCTGCACAACATCCTTTTTTGCACGTTTTCCCCTTATAAGCAAATTATCTATGCTTCATATCTATTTGCTTATCTGTCTTCTGAAATCTCTGATCCAGTGCAAGTCAGCCTAGAGTCTATACCAGGAAAAATGGACCAGTAAAACTCCCTGAGCCATACACAGATGCCAACTGCAAGTCATTAATGTTACTGGACATGGGTTACCAAACCAAAATACGATTTGTTTGTTATAGTTACTTGTTTGTTGGATAAAGAACGTCCCTTAATTTCGTTTGATTGCACTGTTTTGATTGCATCATAGAGCATTATATGAACACCCAGGAAATGTTCCGATTTTAATTGATAGGTAAGCCCTCTCCTCACCTTGCACTGTTTATTGTATTCAACAATAAATTATACATTTCATTTCATAGCTGCTATCTGGGTTCTGCAAACTCCCTTTCCCGTTTCACAGGGGTCTGGGAGAATTTCAGGGTAGTTCGACTTATCCATAGTTTTCTGTTTCCCTGGTCAATAGTCTTCAGCAGATGGGGATCCAGACAACGAATTGTTTGTGGCTAGTTTTCTACAGCATATACAAACTGTAGATTTAGTCAGTGAAAGAGCATGCTTTATTTAATGCTTTATGGATTTTACACCTTAGTGTGTTCAATATTATACCCAGTTCTTCTAATGCAAAAGATTTGGAACATATGTACATTTATAGTCTAAATAAGTGAAAACTACATTCATCATAGGTGGTCGAAATAACCCATGGACATAAAAAACACAACAATTCAGCCCTATTTTTTGTTTTTCAAGGCTTATTATGATTAAATTTGGTTAAATGTAGTATCTTAAGCTCATCCGGCAATTATAAAGTGTGTAGTTTTAGCTTATTGCTTTATCTATAGTCTTAGAAAACTCAACAGAAAATTCAAAACTCTTCAGCATCAAATTATTAAATAAAAACATCAAACAAGTTAACTCTTCTCACAGCAAACAGTATGCAGAAAGTAGAGAGAGTAGTCCACAGATCACATGCTTTTATACTGCTTTTTGATGTGCTATCGATACACAGATATAGAAATAGCTTCCTTTTCCTTTTTTTAATGTATTTTCACATTTTGCTTCCTGCCGAGTCTTTGATCTAGTTATTCCATCTCAGCGTGATTCCTTTTCTCGAAATTCACGTTATATCAGTAAAAGCACTGGTGAGAAGGTGAAGACCAGGCAGCCATGCAAACCTGGGTAAGAACATCTCAGGAGGAAAGTGTGCTTGTGTCAAAGTGTGAGAGCACTTTGAGAGGAAAAATAACAGGAAGGTAAGAGACATCTTAAAAGCTTGAAGCAGGCTTCATCAAAATGATCAGCTCTGGATATGCCCGTGTTTTTGGCCAGACAACATAGTTAACGAATAGCTTTTAAACCATTTCAATTTAATACTTTCATCGTAAAGAGATTCTTGAGAATGTTATAGCTTGTTGTGTTTAATAAACTACCCACTATACCATAGAATATATAAAAAAAACTTTTTTATGATTATGATTTCCAAAACTGACCTGTCTAATATCAACAACTATAACTTACTATGCAATCCTCTCATTTTATTGAACAAACCAAAAAACATCTTAATATATTACTGCCATCTAATGTTAACACATATTATTGCATCGGACATATCAATCATTTGCTTCTATGCAAAATTACTTTAAAAAAAACCCTATACTAAAGCATTAATGCTATGTTTATTTGAATATTTCATATGTTTAACCATGTCTGAGTTAGGAAAGACTTGGGAGAAGTAACTCAAAGAACATTTAATCCTGCCCTAGCTAAAAATAATAATAATTTACGTAGTGTTTTGGGTGAAGGCGATCTAGCTTGTTTTATTTTTTTAATATGCCTTTGGTCCTTTAGTAATGTACTGAAATGGGAGACATTTCATTTCATATGAAGAAAGCAGATGAGGCTCAATTTCAGCAGAACTACCTTTTTTTAATAACGACTCTTGTCTGCAGTGGCAGTGATAAATTGATTCTGCTCCTTGAAACTGTTCACTACTTAGCCAGTGAACCACAAATCGATATATAAGCACCTAACTTTAAAATAGGGTAGTTCATATTTTTAAACTTCCCATAAGGCTCCATTGCAGTTTATATTTTTGGACATGTATGTGTGTTTAGTTTCCATTTAACATAAACTACATCTGAAATAACCCCTGACCCTCTCCTGGGTAATTGGATGGATGTTTGATATGTAATGTTTTGTATATGATATTGTCAAAGACAAATTAGATGTGGCAGACAGGCTAGGAGGACAGGGTCTGGGTAGCAAAAGGACAGACAGAAACTAGCAAACATGAAACTAAAAGTGACCTTTTAGAGGAGACTGAAAAGAAAGCAAAACTGACAAGATGGGGACAGGAAATGATTTGGATCCGTCTTGTTGGGGTAAACAAGGCAAACTTGCTAGACTGTGAAAGTTCGGCATCCCATCACGCAGAAATCCATTCCCATCACAAAGAGGTAAAGGCAAGTGGAATTAATCGCCATGCCGACTTGGGTCACCTGACTTTCTCTCCTGACACAATGTTATCCCCTTCATGCGATGAAGCACCATTGATGCATTGATGACAAAAGACATCTCCTGACAAGCAAATGAACAATAGCTTAAAAGAATCCGTAATGTGAAGAAACAGCACTCAGGGAACTAAACACGCAATACAAAATGATACTAATATCTACGTTTTCCAGTCCTCATGAGAGATTCCAGTCCTCCTTGTTCTACCCATTGAGTTTATCTAACGGCTGGGTATACTCATCATAAAAACCCTAAAGAATTAAAATTTACAGCTGTTCATAACTATTATGACATGTTTTTATATTACAGCTACAATATACAATATCCAGTGCTACTGTGCCTCATGATCTTAAAAGCTGCATTTGTGGACATTTGTGGTCAACTGAGGAGTATGATTGCTAGCAGGCAGAAGCCTGAGAAATGCCAGACTGAAGGCAGTTTTAAACAGGAGGTTCCAGTCCATTGCACTAATTGATCAGAACAACATTACATCCATTACCAATTTCCTGCTATAATACCTTTTAGGCCACCGGCCATTATATCCATTACAGTAAAATTATAGTAACATCAAAACTATTATGAAAATGTGAATTAAATTGCAGATTACAGCAAAAGTAAATTGGGTTTTTAATTAACATCCTGTGCAGTACAGCTATACTATCTACCCAAAGTATGTTGAAAAATCCATAATAGAAGAAACTATTAATACTACTTTGTTATATAATTAATGATAAGTATTTAAATGATTGTGTTATATTTTGTTCAAGGCAAAAATGTTGACAAAATACATACATTATGGGAATGATATATCATATAGTGTATCTGGAATTTGATGATTAATACATACATATACACAACTTTAAAAACATTTAATGCATAAGTAATGCATTTTACAAATTAATTTACCATTTTAATTATTTAAAGCATAATTTAAAAATTGAATGCAGGTATATGTTCTGATTCAGGGACACTGAGTACTTTGTTCAGTAAGTTTACGTATATAATGGCATACAGAAATCAAGTGACAACATAGAATTTATTGCTACCTACACACAGTTATCATGGTGACAATACAAAACATCAGGACAAAATGGCAACATGACATATGACACGGTGAAAGTCTGAAAAAAGCTTAGACCTTGTTAATAAAGATCACTAACTGGTCTGTTTTTAAATAATCATATTTTCTCCACTTTTCCAAGAAACTATGATCAAGTTAGGTTTGAAGAGATCAACAAAAATCAATGAAAGACTAGGAAAAGTAAATGAGTAAAAATTTAACTCCAGAAGCCCGAGCACTAAACATTGCTCTCATTTTTATTCATGTAGAAAATGTAACTGATAAACAGCAGCACTGAGTTTCCAGAAAATCACTGTTTATGCACTGTAAAATCTAGTTTAAATTGGAAGCTTATGAAGCATAACATATTACAAAAGAGGAAAAAAAATCATGATCCAATCATTCTCAACAGTACTCTTTAGGTATTACTTACAAACTTATAAAAATGCATAATGACAACAGGAAGGCTCATGAGACAGGCTTACTAAGTAGGAGCATTCATTAAAAACGCGGGCTACAGTGCTGAATACAGTTTGAAACCTACACTGTTGATTGTCACTTAGAGCCCCCTGGTGGTAGAATTATTTACCTACAAATAATTAATAGTAAATCCTGTATGTATGATTTAACAAGATGTAAACAGTTATTCTACTGTTAATCTAATTGTCAACCAATTGTTGACTAATTGTTTTTTAAAAAGAAGGTTAATGCTTCCTTTTTATACATGGATGTTAGGTCATTTGCCTTAGTCCTTACTGTCCATTGTCCAATTGATTTGTAAATAGGTTAAATATTTTAAAAGTATTGTCAAAATGTCAAGGCACGTTAGATTACCTCAAATGTGAACCGAGCACACAGAGCAGGGGTGGGATGCAAACCCAGCATACATACCAGGGGTAGGATGCAAACCCAACACACGACAATGGTAGGATGCAAACTCAACACACATAGCAGGGGTGGGATGCAAACTCAACACACATAGCAGGGGTGGGATGCAAACCCAACACACATAGCAGGGGTGGGATACAAACCCAACACACACAGCATGGGTGGGATGCAAACCTAGCACACAGGACAGGAGTAGGATGCAAACCCAATACACATAGCAGGGGTGGGATGCAAACCCAACACACATAACAGAACTGGGATCCAAACCCATGACCCTGTTGCTAACAGACGCATGCCACCATTTAAGCATCTGTTAAGTTTTTAATTGCATAGCTTTTGTCAATGTTTTTAACAATATTACATCTCCCCTGATATTTCTGCCTGAAAAAACATCATTTGTGTACAATAAAGGTTTCTATTCTTGTTTCTGATGTGCAGTCTTTTGTCGTGCTCAAAAATGTTCCACTTACTCCCATGCCAACTCCTGTTTTCTTGAACAGTTTCACCGCCTTTATTTTTGTCTCTCAATAACAAATCTATTTCATGCCATTTACTGTCTGTCCTCAAATGTCATGAATTATGCATAAATCGTAAGAAACTTCAAAGTGCTTCTCAGCCCAGAACTCTCCAGGACCACTGCCGTCTCTTCACTTCCCTTTCTTACCAGCATCACCAGTCACAGCATCATCTCCTCCATTCTTTACTTTGGCCCTCCCTCCTGCCAATTCTCAACATAAACTTTGTGTAATCATCCCCCTTCTCTCCTTTTCCTTTGATCTTTTCTTTCTTGGCTCTTCCTATTTTCTGCTTTCTCCAATGTACAGTTTTGTTTTTTTTTTTTAACTTCCTGGTCTTCCAGGGTTTTCCCCATTTTTTCCCGATACTTTACCTAAAGCATTAATCACTTCTTAGGAATAGAATTCCTTATTATTGCACCACAGTATGTAAAGGAGAACTATTCCCAATGGGATCAGTATTCAGGATTTTATGACCCACAACAAAAACGAGCATATGGTTTAAAATCCCTTTATTATTGTGATAGAAACCTCATGCAAATGCAAAACATGATAGGTGACAAAGAAGGTAACAGCAACATAATTTACACCAGTGTTTCTCAAACCAGTCCTCAGAGACCCCCAGACAGTCCACGTTTTTGCTCCCTCTCAATTCCCAGGGTGCCCTGAGGACTGGTTGGAGAAACATTGATTTACACAACACTCAGGTTCTGAATATATTAGAGGACTGGATGTCTTCTGAATTAAACTTAATCATACATAACCGATGTCCTTAAAACTTCTTAAATGATATTATGATTAGAATCTCAAAAGAATCTCACAGGCACATGAGTAACAGGCTCACATACAGTAGGAGCTCAGCAATCACACTGCCTTGTATAACGGATATGTTTTTTAATAAAGGAAAGAGTGACTAATAGGACACATGCCGAATTAACTGCAATATATATAATTTCCCTGAGGTGGAGGGCCAGAATTTTTAAAGCATGCTTTGTTTGTAGTTGAGAAATGGGACTGTCATTTTGGTGAAGGAGACGTGGAAAAGGCAGTTCACGGATGACTTGAGTGCTTATTGATTTATGATGTCACAAACTACCCGCGCTGTTATTTCATTTAGGTGACATCATCATATGGACTCCTCGGGAACCTGAATTAGCTCTGTTGAAATAAAATGCAATAGTTTTTTTCCCTCCATTTCTGCTCCCAGTGTGAGGCCACCATGCTCCCAGTGTGAGGCTAGCGTGGCCATTGTTTATTCAAGTGTCCCTGTCAGAATTCCAGCCCTTATCTCGAACCCCTGGACAGAGAGATATAAAGCTATGGTATTGCCACACATTGTCAGCACATGAAAACTCCAGGCGCAGAGCTGAGGTGGGAAACAAGTCTGCAAACCTGAAACAACAGTGTTATCTACTGAGTCATAATGCTGCCCCGGGCTGTCGCTAAATCTGTCAAGTTATTAATTATAACAGTCATACTTTTTCTTGTATCGCCCAGCAATTAATTTCGAGAGGGGTCTGGCACAATTCCAAGGGGGTTCAAATTCCTTATTTTACCACCTGGCTACATGCCTGGCCTGGAGCAAACGAATTTTGAGGGGGGTTCAAACTTGTTATTTTACTACATGGTTAGGTGCCTGGTATCACTATACAACCCTTACTAGGGCAGTATGTAGCATAGCAGGTTAGCACCCATTTCCAGGAGGTTGTAGGTTCAAATCCTGTGGCCAGCAGAGTAATCATATCACTTTAATACTCCTGAGTGAGTACTCCAAGTGTGCTGGATGCTGGCTGACCATGTGCTTTGACCCCAAAACTTGCTGTCACCTGTATGTACATGTGTTTGTCTCCCATGGAGAGTAAGATGGGGGATGTGAAAACAAATAAATACCTGTACACGTATACAACTAGAAGATTTTTGTCTTTTTTTCTTATGTGCTGTTATGGAACACAATGGTATATAAAATAAGCACAACTGATTACTAGTGATGGCCCAATGAAACGTCATTAACCATTTTCTGTATTTTCTGACCCCAGCATCCCCAGTGGTCATGGTTTATTTTGGGGCATGCTTTGAGCCTTTTTTGAACTGAGAGCACCATCTAGTGGCAACAGAAAATACAGCAAATGGTTCATGAAGCTTAATTTGGCCATCACTACTAATTACCAGATATTTTAAATTATGCCCCCCCTCCCCTTTTGCTTATAGATAATTAATGCCATGCACTTGGAAGAAAGAGACAATATAATATGTTATTTTTTTTTTAATATTTTCGTTACCTTGGATTGAAAGCACATTAAACTACACATGGAAGTCACCATGCCACAAAATTGCATAGAAAATTTTTTAGGGAAAAAAAAAGACTTATCAATTAGGAACTGTGTCAGAAGCAATAATTTAGATCACATATGGGCACAGCAGAGTAGCCACAAATTAAGCAATAGCAATACACATCAAAATGGATCCAAAATATTCTACTCCCCAAAACAGGGGCATTTTAAATGTTGAAATTTTCATCAATTTTTAAAAAATAATCCTCGACAACTAAAATCATTACTTTGTATATTATTGTCAGAGCAATAAAACAATGCAATATATACATTAATCTAAAAGGAGTAAACAGTTTTGACATTTCAATATAATGTTCATTCAAATACAGCTAACTTCAAGTAAAAGTTGGTAGTGAATTGTAGAATTGTAAAAATGCACACACAATCTTAGAATACAAAATTTCTTATCACAACATTTTAAACAAAAAAAAATGCAGTTTATACAATCCACATCACACGACAAATACACTGAAAGGCACCAGACTTTCACTTCATTAAGAACCTTTAAAAAAGCATAAGTTTGGTTACTTGGTTATAAACCTAACTAAATTTTATTTATTTATTTATTTTTTGTGAAAAGTCATTCAATTAGTTTTCTGGTACATAAGAAGTTACACATTTTAAACTGAATTTTCAGAACAATGTATAACCAGACAAAAATATTAACCTCATCACAGGAGCTGTATGTTTGAATTAGCTTTTTAAAATTCTGTATTAAATATGTCTTCTGTAGAAGTTTGTGCAAAATAGTTTTTCCAACTATTCTCTATATAATTTACTGATCCACTTTTTGTGGCAGAACAGATTTATTATTTCATTAATGAGATTAATTAATGCATTGTTTATGTTTAGTTAGCTATTAGCATCACGCATTTATTAGAAGTGGCTGGTCCATAGAGATGGAAGAGGTAATACCTCCCTAACTTTGAGATTAAATTACGAAACAAGTAACTTTGAAACAACTTTTTAAAGTTTTTATTGTCATTTAAAAACACACATTTTCTCTCTTCACTATTGTAATATTGTAAAAATGCTTTTCTTCTTACCTCCTCATTCTTTTTAGGTATCAGCTGCTGCTGATGATTATTATTATTAGTATTATTGTTGTTGTTGACGTTGTTGTTGTCGTTCTTGTCCTCTTTGTTGTTGTTTAACTGCTTATGACCTTAGAACCTTTTGTGACGAATCCCTTAAATCTCAAAAAAGCGATAACTGAAAAAATAAAGGCTAAATAGCTATGCAGAAACAAGAAAATTGCCAGTAAGAATATAATAGGAATTTAAAAAAAACTTTCAGCCTTAAAGTAATTTGTTTCAGTTAAAGAAATATCACTATTGTCATTTCACAAAGAATTTTTTTTTTTTTGCGAGTTTAAGCTGCACTCACCTTTCACTTTGCTTCAAATACTATCAATGGTAAGATGTTTGGATGACCACTTACAGTACATACTGAACACAGCAGAAATGATTAGCGATTTTTTCTGTAGCCACGTCTGTCATGTTACTGAGGTCTATAAATCTTTGCAATAACAAACAGCAGAACAAGTTACCCCCTGGCTTAAGCAATGAAAAAAAGTTAAAAATACAAAGTTGGGAAAAAAAAGAATTCATCGAAATGTTTACTTTTTTGTATATTTTTTTTGAAAGACGTCACAATTACTTCTGTACAGCCAACAATTAATGTTTTTAATGTAAGTATATTTTAACACAAAGTTGGTGTGCATTAGTTTTTCATGCATTCCTGAAACTGATTAAATCACAATAAGTCTGATACAGAACTGGCATTTCAGAGCAATGTATATAAATCATGTTTGTCAAAAATTACAAACTATAAATCAGTTACAATAAATATCACCGGCATACAACTATCTGTAAGGGAAACAAAACTGCAAGCCGCCCGTGCTTGCAGACGAAAGCAAAAATTTGTTACTCAGTGCAAATATGCTGTACGGGTGCCTTTTCGTTTGTTGTATTGCATACACCCAGAAAACAGGATATGACAGCAGTTTGTATCTGTGGCAGGTAAACCAGAACGGCGATTTGCTTTGCCTGGCACTTGAAAAAATGACCACAAGCAGTTACACATAGCTTCACTAAAACACCACTCAACGACCAACCTATTGTGACTCTTAATATTTCCTATGGTGTCAGACACAGAAATTATAGTTCTAATACTAAATACAATCATAACAATATTAAAAGTGATGTAGGCATGAACCCAAAAACTAGCACCACAATAAGAAATAATACAAACTGGACAACACTAATTTATACTAGTTACTGTTAATAATAATGAATTTATTTAAAAAATAACAACTCCTTTCTGTGACACTGTTCTAATACTTCTCCAAGCAGTCAGTAAACAGCTTTTCTCTGAAACCAACAGATGCGTTCACAACTGCTACGGTTTTCTAGAAAATTAAAAATCAGATACAGAAAAAATATATAATCATAAAATATGAATCACTCGGATGTTGCCTAGGGCGGAATGGCGCTTGGCTTTATGCCATCCTCTTCCTCTGTCACATCCTCAGAATGGGCTGTCTTGTGGTTCACTTGACGTTCTGATGCTGCAGGAGGTAGGAGGCTGTGGCTTGCGTCTTCGCTCGATTTCCTTTTAGTTGCGTTCTGCATGAACTCCTGAATCTCCAGAGGCAGCCGACGAAACTTGTCCTGGTACTCCTGATCCAACTCGGTTTGCTGCTGCAATCACAACCCATAGAGTCAGTCCATGCCTACTGCAGATAACTAGGCCTCTGGGGCAATATCACAAAACACAGCTCTAGTGAACTTAACCAGGGTGGCTTATGAGAGTGATTCCTGCATATCTAAAATTGCCCATTGTATTATTATTTTTTTTGCTTATAACGTTTTGCAGCAGCGGCATAGATCTAAGTAGCTAGTCATAATTCTCACAATTAAGAGCTAGCTATACTGATTTCTCAATATTTATTTCCAGAAACTACCCCATGATTTTGTAACTGTTGTAACATTACAATTAAATAAAATTACAATTGATTGCATTACAGACTGTAGAAATAAAAAGTGATTTTAAAAATTACAATGAATCAAGAAAAACACTACAATGTAAAAAAATTATACAGAAGCTTGATGAAGCCATAGTTTAAACAAACTTTTTATTCTTGGTTTCAGGTTGTGGTCACAACACAATTATGTTAGGCTTATGCAGCTTATTAGTATATTATGTGGGCCATTTCCTGAAACCTAATTCACTTTTGATTAACTAAAAAACTGAATGGGTCTTCAGAACTTTAGAATTTCTCCCAAGTATCAATAAAATATATCTTGCTGTGAAATGCCTATGAGTGCACCGGACACTCAATTGCAGAATTTTACATTTCCTTTTTTCACCAAGGCTTAAACAGAATCAAATAATAAATCTTAGTCAGGGGTGTGAGGGGGCTTGACGCTTATCCCAGGTAGCATAGGGCATAAGGCTACATCAGGGGTACACCGTAGACGGGTTGCCATTCCACTGCAGGGGACATACATGTGAATTAATGCAAGGGCAGAACTTTGGGTTGAGTACTGGAGGGGGACGGGTCTCCACCCATTGAAGGGGTCCAGGGGGTCATATTGGCTGGTTTTGATTAACGGATTAAGTTCGAGTTTCGAGGTACCACTGTATCGGCCAACTATTGCATAGGCAAACATTATGTATGTTTAATGAATACAGTGGTACCTCAGAACCCGAAATTAATCCGTTCAGAACTCCAGATCGAATCCTGAAAAGTTCGAGTTGTGATCAAATTTTCCGCATAAGAAATAATGGAAAACCAATTAATTGGTACCCGGCCCCAAAAAATTACACCTAAATATGTATTTTTTTTTTTTTTTTTTAAGCATTTTTCATCTAAGCACATTTTTCAAAACAGTAATTTGTAAAGAAAATAAATGTATCCAAACAATGTGTAAAATTAAAAAAAACAATGTGTCCTGCCCCGATCGTCCGCTCCTTCCGTGTGCCACGCCCCCTCGTTAACCCCGTGTGGAATC
>JAODJW010000026.1:18710276-18720629 GCA_026777045.1 Hyperopisus bebe
AATTACACCTTTATATGGCATGTGCTCTGTCTATTTTACAGTTCATATTTACACAATCCTGGTTTAAAAATTCTGTTTTATTTCTTAGGGAAACAGACCACATCATTTTCAATCTGATACTCATAGTTTGTTTACAACAATAGTTGGGGTGTACTGTACCTGTCGGAGGTGCCGGCTGAGTCACATGCGATACGGCTTTGGGGGTGACATTAGCTACATGGGTGACACCATTCTCCGAGGTGACTGGCTTGGGGTCATTTTTTGGCTCGGGGGGCTGGTCAGCCCCTGGCTCAGTCTAAAATAAACACCACACAGAAACAAACTCCTCTGTGTTGACGGCACCCAGCTTTGACCCCATAAACAATTAATACTATTACAAAAATGCTACAGAGCACTAGTAAATAAAATAAAGGTACACACAAAATATGTAAGGCAATAAATCAAAATACCTTCAGCATTACATTTAAGTTCAAGTAATCAAACCTCCTTGCTGACATCCTCCTCCTCTTCCTCCAGAGTCAATGCTGCCAGCTGTTTGGCTCTCTGCTCCATTAAATTCACATATCTGATTGGGTTTGACAATGCCTCGATGACATCTAGATAAAGACACCAATATCAGCACAGGGCTCAGCCCTGAGCGACGGCAGCCAGGACAATGAAAATGAAGAATTTTTTAAATTGCCTTTGATGAGCACAGAAAAACGTTCAAATGACATTTTAAGGTCATACTGCAATACTACTGATACTCTGGACATTTAAGAGGTAGAACTGTCTGCAGTGTTTGTTAGGTGGATGAACACAATCGCGAAACCAAACAGGAAATGTTCGGATACCGAAACTTACCGGCAAATGTGTCTGGTACGTAATCCTTGACTTCGATGTAGACAAATACAGCTGGCAGCACCAAATTCTGGTTCTTCTCATTCCTGAGACCAATGTAGCGATAACCTGAAATAGAGAGATACAGTCTAGTAGTGCAGCAATATCTGTGCAGGTAATAATTGTATCTGAGAAACCATATGGTTTGCTACCTGGTCGGATCGCAGACACAGGAATGATGCGATGGCCTATGAACTTTCCACCTTCCTCAAACACCGCTATCCTCAGAGAGGCCAAAGTGGGCAGGACAACCTACAGAATGTCACATGTAGGTCACATGTACGCATGACATTCGTCATTATTCCATTACCGTAATCTTTAGAGAAAATGGCGAACAATATAAAGCAGTTTCACCTTCTTAAACACTATAGGCTCTTCATCCCACACGGGGTTGATTGCGTTCCCTTGCGAGGTCTTGGTTTTGAACGCTTTTCTCCTGGTGTCCACCGGCAGACCAAACATGTCGATTTCCGCATACGTGCCGACTTTCTTATCAGTCAAAAACTGCCCAGATATAATCTATAGATATACAGAAGACTTTTACTGTTAAAATGATATGACATGATATTTGTAATAAACAGTAGTAGCATTTGCCGTTTGTGTGAATAAATAACTATAGAAAATAAATGTGTATTCTGAAATATCTATCCATTAAAGTCCTCAAACATATTTTAAATATACAGATTGCAGTATGTAATCCATTCATCCATCCATCCACCTTCCACAAGTACAGGGTACAGCAAGGAGAACATGCAAACTCCATGTTTCAAACCATGAACCCTGGCTGTATGAGACATCAGTGCAATGTTATATATGCATGTTAAATTCTCTAAATAATGATAATCAGCAGCACAAAATAAAAAATGGGTTTTGAATGAACAATACTCTGATATATTATAGCCTGAGAACTTCCCGAGTCTGAAGATATTCTGATTCACCTTGACTGACAAGGTGTTTGCTACAATTCCATCCACGGTGGTCTCGGTGAAGGGGTCAAAGTGCTTGTCGTGCCGCCTCATAAACTCTGGCTTTAGTCGGTAGCCACTCTTTCCATTATACTCGTACAGGCCCAGGTTGAGCTGCATGGGGAGGTCTGCAAGGCGAAGACAGGAAGTCAGAATAAGAGCGACATCACAATGAACATTTCAGCATCTTTGGCTCTAAATCTTTCAGCACTTTCCTTTAATAGATGTTGAACCTGTTACCTATTGTTCCAGATAGAGGGGGACAGGGTCACAGCAGGGGTATGGATACCCTGGCAGATTCAGGGGGCCCAGCGCTTTACAGGGGCTCTTGAATATGTAAAATTACATAATGTAAGTTTTAACTATTTAAACCAAGTAACACACCACCTGTATCATGAACGTCAAACATCTGAGTTTGAATGTTTAACTAATTTAACCGGCTACTTCCCCACTTGTGATTGGATTTATCTGCATGCCCAGGGGAGTGGTTCTGGAGGCAAGGGGGTGTGTGATATTTTGTCAGAGGGGGCAGAATATCTAGCTATGCCCCTGCAGAGGGACATAAGCCCATGTTCAGTGAAGAGGAGATCTCTGAGGAGATCAATGAAGAGGAGATCTCTCAGTCAGTCCTGCCCATTGAAATATGCAAGAACAACATTGGGTACAACATTGACCAACCCTGATGCCAGAAGCAGCCTGTACCCCCCCAAGGAAGTTTATTTTAAATCCACACTGTTCTCTCAAGCATTTTATTTTCAATTTGTGACCTCATTGGCTTCCCACTACACCATCTGCTGCCACAGAACTGGCAATTCATTTTAACCTTCTCGAAGCGCATCCTGTACTGCGACAACTGTCAACCCCAAATCTATTTTCAAGATGACGGCAACAGAACACCAGTAGAAAGACATGTAGTATTGTCTTACCTATTGTCTGGAAGTTCAAAGCCACTAACTGACAGCCTGCGTTCCAGAATACTTGAGGCATGTAGTTGGAAGAATCCACACGTGTGCCCTTAGGATAGATTCGGCTAAGCTGGAGTTTGTTATATCTGAATTCAAGTCAAGGAGAATGTGGGACACGTTTATCGTTATTAATGGAATGATTAGTGTTGACAGCAAAAAGATCTTGAAAAAGATTTAAAAATATATCAAAGAACAAAAAGACTGCCCTACAGTTTCGTCCAATGACATATGTGTGCTGATTTCTGTCACAAATACTCTTCAAATTTATGTTTAATTACAGCTAATAAATGCCAGTCTTTCACATCAAAATAATTAAAAAAGTATATTGTTGCATGTGATTTTGGGGAAAAAGAGCACATACGATTGAATTCCAATCAGCAATTAAGGCAGAGTATGAATGCACTGTGCTTGACGCCTTTATTCTAACCCCCTTTGTGTGTTTCAGTGTGAGTCAAAGTTGTGTCTTTTCCATTGTATTTAGAGTGCATGCAAGTGAACAGTTTTGAAACCTAAATTAACAGGATAATTCATCCAGCAGAAAATTCCACAAAATATCCCGCCTTTCTTTGCAAGCAGCAATGATCAAAGGATTGGCACTTTACGACTCATTTATAGTTATGACCTGAAACAAAGGGATTTTAGTGAACAATCAAAAACACTGATCTGTAAAACGCTGGACATTGTGAACATACTGACGCAAGAGAACAATAAAAGACACAGAAAAGCAAAGGGATGATTACAGTGATTAAATATCACAATAAAACACTATACTACTGTAATTATGAAATAATTATCGTGTGAGAACGCTTTAACTTTTTTAATAGTTACTTGAACTAAACTGAAATGAAGTCAAACTCTTCATACTGAAGGATACTCAACAAACTCCACTGGGGTCTTTGTAAGCTGTTCCAGGGCTTTCGTCTCCACAAACGAAGACATTTGGTAACTACGGTTACTTTCTGCAAAGAAAAAAATGTATATGCAACAGTGAAATACTAGTTCTTCCACAAAAGACCAACAGGTAAGTGAGGCTAGTGCTTGGAGATGTTTGGCTCCACGTCTGGCTCACTTTTGGAAACTTCAAAGGAGTGAAACTTGGTGGGCTGGATGTAATTCACCAAGGTGGACATCTCCTCTGTGGCCACGGCCTCCCTCCCCGCCGTCCCCTGCACGTCACAGACAAACATTTAGGTTGATTGTTGGTTTCACAGAGCAAAAATCAATCAGCAGTAAAGCATCTCAGCTAAATGACCAATTATAGCAGTAGTAAATTTATTACACCTAGTTAATAACATGACAAACATATTGTTAACAATTTTGCGAATAAAAACCTAAATTTTGAACAATCAGCTAATGTTGTTGTAGTTGTCTATTTTTTTATATATCATATAAATATTCCATACCTCATCCATTGATTTCTTACAATCTTCATCATCATCATCATCCTCATCACTTTCTGCCTCTACATCACCTGGGATGAAAAGTCAAAATATAACTATTATTTTTCAGACTTCATAACTACTAACAAAATCAGACAATGTCTTTCTAAGCTTTGAATTTAAATATTAAAACACACAGAATCGCATTTACTTCTTGGATAATTAAAGAGTTTTTATAACATAATATACTACTTCCAAAGATAATGTCACCTAATATGGAATCTAAAGAGGATATTCTTCAGTCATAATATTCTTTTAATTAAGTTTTAAAAATGTTATCCTCCTGTGATATCTGCCACGCGACATCTGAGCCACTGCATCTTATCTATTCAGCTCAATAAAGTCCGTCTCATTATTCTCTTGAGAGACTGATGTCATTCATAATTTATGAAATGGCTCTATTTGAGGGGGGGAATACAATATCACCTGTTTGACTGTAGACACAAAGGAATCGTTGTATATTACTTCACTTTGGATACATATTTTGTACAGTGAATGCAAAAAGTAATAGTACGACAACACGTTATTTTTGTAATTTAAGTTAATGAAAGTACATTGTATTGCACGAATGGAAGATTCCACCACTAGATGGCACTGTGGTATAAAGTTCAATGATGTCTGAGAAGCACCTGAAATCTCAGATGGCAAATGATGATTGTAATAATGATAGATGCAGAATTACATTTGAAATTTAATCTAGCTGTTCACGTACTATAAGACAATTATCCGTGCCACCACAGTACCATTTGTTGTCTCAAAATGACATCGATGTAAAAAATATTGTAATAACATGCATACATGATCATACCTTGATACCTCAAGATAAAATCATTTAAAAAAAGGTTCCCTTTAGTTTACCATTCTTTCCTTTAGCTTCCATTTATAATTGTATGATTTCCTGTGATTTTCTCATCACATTATACTGTAAAACCACTGAATTTCACAGAGCTGAACAGAAACCATGAAACGGAAAAACCAGACTGCTTATGATTTTTTTAAATGCTCCAAAAAAACTCCAAATTCCTTGACAGAGAACAGTCCATTCTGCTCCACATATACTTTTATATGGAGAAATTACTGCTACAGAAATTACTGCTACTGATACTATCCGTCCCTTTCCATCACTGATCTATCACAGGGCACATACAGTCACACATAAAGGGCAATTTACCATCACCCATTCACCTAACTATAATTTGGGGACTAAAGGCCTTTGCACACCAAGTCCAGTTTTTTATATGCGTTTTTTTGATCCTTCATCTGATAAAAATCGCTACGCGCAGAAACCTTGCACACTGAATCCAATACGTTTTATTATTCAAAAATTGCAAAAATTCGTTATATGAAGCAAAATAAAGTCACCAAGCAGTGAGGATGATTTTGTGACCCTTTCGCTTCTTCTGAGCAGGAAAAAAAGAGAAAATACTGGGTCCATCCAATCCTGGGAAGCTGTCAAGAACAGGGAGAATTTCACCTGCTGATACAAAAATGATGGAATTATCCCAATCATTTTAAGGTATATTTCTGAATGTCAGTGGTCCAAATTGAGGTGCTTTCACACCACAAGAACTTTTTTCAAGATCCAGAGCTTTTTTCTAGAACCAGGAATTTTTGATGTGCTTACACCACAGGAACTCGGCCCAACTGTTGTTTCTTGGAGGCAGTTCTGGAACCCTCTTTTTTAGTGCCTACTCCAGACTAAGGTACTTCTTGTTCAAACACAAACTACTAGGGAGGCGCTTACAGCAATAGCTTGCTGATTGGTTGATCACAAGCACCGTCCCTAATTTGGAAGTTACGTGGAAGTACAGAATACACCACATTGTGTTTTTAGTCCGTGAAACCAAAAGATCGAGCTGCTGGCCAGATTTAATAATGAAATATTAACATGTCTTTGGTCGTATGAATAAAATATAAATAAAAGGCTGTGTCCCATTTTGATCACGATCACCCACCATAACTAACAAATAACTAACAAAATAATTTATTCATCCTTCATTGTTTTGGGGTGGCGGGGTAGTATTGAAGTATGTGTACGTTTTTTGCATCTCCCATGTTTATATAGCATAAAGGTTCCAGTTCCTGTTGTATATTGTGAAAGCGACACACAAAAGTGGCCAGGAACTTCAAAAGTCCCAGGTCGAGACAGCCCAGGGACTTGGAACCAGGGACCACGTTGTAGAACTTTGGTGTGAAAGCACTAACAATACTGCAACCACATTAAAAAGACCACCAATATCCTCGATCCAGTTAATGGCTGGCAGTATGCCTAAGGTAGGTACACACATACACATACACACACACACACACACACACACACACACAGGAGTTTAATAGTCTATCCAAATAGTGCCATAAGAAAAGTGGGCTCTAGGTGATCAGCAGATAATCGCAGCACAGCCTCAAAACGGTGCAGCTTTTAACAGAGCCAAAAAATCGAATCTGTTCTGAAAAACTTTAATAAGGAACGAAAGTTCCAGAGTCGACGTGTAAACGCGACTGACACAACGGGACGTCATTTTTGTTTTTAAATATGCCACAATTTCAGATGAAAAAATGGGGACTTGATGTGCAATGGACTTCAGTATTACACAATGAGGTATGAAAAACGTCATCAACCCAAGCTAAATTGTGGTTTTCCTGGATACAGGGTCCTAGAACTATCATAGTCACACATATGTGGAAAACCCATAACACTTCTAACTCTAACCCTAGCTTCTCTTGGCTTACCTTAACTTGGTGACTTAGGGTGACACAACAGGCCACTAGAAAGTAATATGTTACCAAACCCAGCTAAATTGTAGTTTCCCTGTATACGGGGCCTAGAACTATTAGTAAAACACCTCTGGATGCCTGATAAAGCTACAACCTTTCTAGCCCAACCCCTAGCAGTTGTTTGGATAACCCTAATTTTGGGACTTGGGGTTACACAACAAGCTCCTGGAAACTATGAGAAATGTTATCAAACCCAGTTAAATTGTGGTTTCCCGTGATACAGCAGCACAAAGCCAACATTATAAACACCTTAAGATGTCTGTAAAAGCTACAACCTTTCTAGCCCTAACCCTAGCTTCAGTTGGCTAATGCTAATTTGGGGACATATGGTAACACAACAATCTGTTGGAAAGTATCGAATATGCTATTAAATCGAGATAAACTGTTGTTCCCTGTTACATCGAGTGTAAGAACTGTCATAAAAGCACCTTTTTATGGATGAATATGCCAAAACCTTTCTAGCCCTAACCTTGACCCTATTCCTGGAGCTGTGCAGCCAAAGTGGTACCCACTGAGCCATTGTGCACTGTACAGTATTTCATAATTATTAACTACAAATGTAAGAGCTTCCACTGCTCTACAGTGTTTCTACCATTCGTACAATCACTGCAATTACTAGTATACTACTATTTAGGGTTTCTGCTACTCCTACTAATACTACACATACTTCCTTCCAGAGTTATGCATAACTTCTTCCAAACCCACACAAGTCTGTATTTAAACATTTTATTTCTGCAGTCAATATTCAATGTTTGCATCACAATGCACAGGAGAGTCCCACCCGCGCTTGGAGAGGAGGGTTCAAAAACACCAGAGCTGTCACTGCATGCGTTGGAGGCCTGGTCGGCCAGCTTCTTCTTTGCGCTAGCATCAGAGGGCTTGTGCGACTTCTTGTTCTTGATGAGGATCTTCCCCATCAGCTCCTGCGGACTCGGCAAGGGAACACCAGACTCCAGCTGGGAACAACACACCGAGAAGCTAATCAGTGTGTCTTTAAATTTACATAAATGACTCCCTTAGTGATAATCCATCCATCCCGCAACCACGTAACCTTCTCAGGGTCATTGGGGGACTTGGAGCTTATCCCAGGCAGAACTGGACACAGTAAGGAGCATACCATAGACAGGATGATAATCCCTTACAAGGCGGACACACACAAAAACAACTATCACACACAAATAACTTAGAAGCATTGGTTCATCCAACTGTATGTCTGTAAACTGCAGGAGGAAACTCAACTACCGGGAGCAAACTTGCCCAACATGGGAAAAGCAAACAAACTTCAAACATACAAAAAGTGGATGAAATTCACCCAACTAACCTTGGAGGTAGAAAGTTAAATCCTCAACCACTGAGCTACCATGTTGCCCTGCTTTTCTGAAGGTGTCAGTTTTATTTAAAAAATGTTATATGTCACAACAAAGAGGTCATTCAAAACCTGTATCTTAGAGGATCTTCAAAATTTCAATGACAGACCACAGCAGAACAAACACAATATTCTCTTTTTTAGTTACAGAAATTCCAGTTCTTATACAATGCAAGGCCATGGCAGGAACTCATGCAGTAATCCTAAATCCTAAACACACATTTATTTGCTCTGATCATTGCAAGTCCTAACGGTAAACCCACCTTTTTATTTACATCTTCAGTACATGTACTTTCTAACCTAAAATGATTAATGAATTTTGTGCTGTTGAGATATGAAGTTGACAGATGTAATGTTCTGTGTAGGGGAATTTTTGTTTTTCTTCATTTTTTGTTGGCTATTATGTGGGACGTTACATTATTTGATTACCTTTCCTGTTGTGTTTGTTGGTGACCATCACCATGCAGTCGCTGGTGATCTTTCCTGTTGTTCACTGTGTGAGGGAATCAAGTAAAAAAAAAAGCTGTCTGTGTCTTTGAGGATCTTGATATAGACCTGCAACCCTCTACTGAAGTGTCAAAAGAAGGATTGTAGGTTGGTTGTAGAAGTAGATGAGCTCCATAGGCAACTGCAGGAAGACCAACCTTGTAAGACTTGGGGTATAAAGCACTGGAGAAATTATGAATCCTCTGCTACTTCCCTGAGCTGACTAACTGAAGAATGGATGCATGATTTTGAGCATCGTGCTTCCCTGGAATATCCCAATGGGTCTAGCTTGCACAGGTTCTGAGAGGCACCTCAAGGGACAACATCTCCAGTCCCTCTGCTACCCAGGAAAGTTGGAGTGTGTGGAGTATGGCAACACCAGCTATTCCTGATGCACCAGCACCGCCTGGATTGGCAGGCCAAAAGGGGTCAAACCCATTTTGTGGGAACTGAAGTCGGAAGTCAGTAGTGACAAGTCAGTCCACTGCACCGTGGTACAACACATCACTGTTGAATGCTTCCTGTCACATATGCAGATGGTTGGCCACCTAAGTCTACTGTATGTGCAGCTCCACGAAGGCCCCCAGAATACTACTCTCAAGCATCCGAATTATAGCAGATTTGACTCTCTGTGATCTGACTCAGCAGAGCAGCGGGATACTCGGCCTTTACTATGGTGGATGGAGTGATACTTTGGACAGTAAGTGACAGTGGATAGTATGAAGGATCAGCTGGCCAGTTGGTGGTGCACAGAGGGAGAGAACCTGCACCATATCTAGCTAGGTCACCCCGGGTTAGACTGCTGGTTCAGTTCTCCATAGCAGATTTTGGTAGGTGGTGCCGGCCGCAGAATAAAAGCCTGAAACTGCCTTCACCAATTCCCAAGGCCTTTGGCTGTTGTGGGTGATGCTTTTTGGACACATTTGCAACATCCTCCTACTTCTTCGGGGAGAGTGTGGTGATCACTATTATTCAGAGCTGTTGTGGGACGGACCCTGATGACCTGCTGGTGCACGAATTAAGTGGGGACTTTGCTCAACCATCGGAAAGTCCTTGGCGCTATCCACCAAGCTAGCATCCGCCTCAACTCCAGGGACTGTAGTTTGCTACACTATGAAACATTGTTTCTGGGCATCATTGGCATGGCAACCACTCTAGCAAAGGTGAGTGCAGTCAAGGAATGGCTGGTCCCCTATGATGTCACCGAGTTATACAGATTCCTTCGGTTAACGGTATATTACACTTCATTTCACCACCATCGCTAACCTGACGCACTGACTGATAAGTGGTGAGAAGCAAGAAAACAAAGCAAGAAGCAAGAACCACCTCATTTTCCCGACTCCAGGCCGCACTTACACTAAGGATCTTGCCCTGAAATGCCCTGATGCTCAGAGACTGCTCATCTTGGAAACAGACTAGCAATAGAGGGGGCGGGGGGGGGGGGGCAACGTGTTGTTCCAAAATGGGGAGGCTGGGGA
>JAODJW010000026.1:18720852-18732076 GCA_026777045.1 Hyperopisus bebe
CAACAGAAGAAAAATATGAGTAGGACGAGTAACACAGATTGTTATGAACTCAAACGTATGTTTATCAAAAACAGGATGACACTGGAGGAGCATGTTATTAAAGGACAACATAGCAAATAAGATATCGCTCATATATATCAAACATGGTCAAAAAAAGGGGGGCAGGTTCTGATTTCATCCTTAAGAAACGTCAGTGACTTGCACACTTTGGGCTGTGATCTCACATGCACTTGCAGTCTGAAAGGGAGCAATGGCAGATTCTACTTACAGGGTATTTCTCCAGAGGTTCGATCAGCAGTGCATCGCCAAATATCGATCTGCAGTATTCTGCCATCTTGGCTTGCTGCTTCGGGCTGTTGTGGAGGACACATCCAAACACAGATACATTCAGAATCGGCATATTTTGCGACCTTAACCAAATTGTCAAAAAACCGACAAAGAACTACAAGTTCATTTTGTATGTGCTGAGTGTGCACAGGTCATTTTCCTTTAAAGAATATTGTGTCATTTTAAGAAAACCCCCAAGTTCAGTTTAACATGAAATTGTACTGTGTGATTTATTCTAGTAAGGATTAGGCTTGAGAACTGCTGAAGTGGCATGAATTAACTTCAGAAGCCACCAGGAAGCAAAAAATAATTCTATTTCTATGCAAAATTATTTGATTAATTTTTGCAGCAACGCAAGGGCTTGTTTGGGGGCAAAGTAGGAGCTTAAAGATGAGTTATCTGGGTACTTATTTTCCTCCCACAGTCCAAAGCATGCATTTAAGTGTCTCTGAATTTCCCAGAAAAACTGAATAAGCAATTATTAAGGATGAATGGATGAATGGAAGTATGATGGAAGAATATGGAACTTTTAGAATGTTCATTTCTGGTCCATTGTACTAAAAAGAGAGCTTTTATGTTGTTTACCTCTAAAACATAGAAAATGATGCACATTTTTCATAGAAGAGAGAAAATGGTAATTAAAAGTTAAAATGATTATTGTAAGTACGCACAAGGCAGGAGACACCCTGGACGGGATGCCAGTCCATCACCGTCCCTTGCTGTTAGCATTCCTAAAGATCTGGGACTTTTTGAAGGTATTACTTCTAGGCTGTGATATGTCATTTACCAACAGCTAAAATTCTTATACAGGACTGTCTGAGACAAATGACAGACTATACAGTAAGCACTGTTGGGGTATATTTAATATGGTTTCAACAATAGTGTATTTTCTTTTTTTCCAGAGAAATAAGGTTTCTTTGCTTGTTTGTTCATCTGTAATCAAAGAATAAGATCTGATCAACGAAGCACCAACACCACTTGCAAGGTATTCTGGGAAGGTCTCTAAGGCACTGGGACAGCTACTATAAATGGGGCACTGCACTGGAAATTACTAAATTGGAGTCAAAACTGGGGATGGGGACATGGGTGCATATTTCACAGAGTGACAGTACAGTGTTGAGCTGTCTGTAACCTGTATTAAAAACTGAAATGAAAAGCCCCAGAATGCCAGGGCAAGGTGAAATTAAAGATGAAATGAGGTCTTTTAAGATTTTACACTTTATAATCCAGCAACGGAGAAATTACCAAAGCTAAATGAGTGCCCTACATTACACACCAACTTCATGGCCAATGCTCTCAGGAAAAGTGACGACAAACTGACGTTAACTTGATATATGTACAGTCATGGAAAAAAATGAGGACACCTCATTTAATATTTAGTTGTTTATTAAGAAATATCAACATATCACTATTAAATCTTCTTTCAAATTATATCTGTATATAAAAGTGATGTAATTGTATCATATATGCAAAAACAAGAAACAAATTCACTTATATAACAGAAGAAATGAACTATGATGCCTATTCCTACTGAGGAAAGTATTAAAACACCCTCACATCCATTACTATTTAAAATGCCTAGAATTAGATTCTGGTCACCACATCAGATGAAAATGATTAGAACATCGTTAAAGAGCTTTTTGGTGGAGCCTGTCTTATTTAAACCACAGACATTTAGTTTGGTGTGTTCTTGATTGTTGAAGTGAGTGGTATCACTATGGTGAGATCCAAAGAGCTGTCTGAGGCCTTCAGAAAGAAGACTGTAGATGTATATGTGTTCGGGAAGGGATATAAAAAGATCTCAAGAGAGTTTAGAATCAGCCATTCCACTCTCTGGAAAAAAATTTACAAGCAGAGAACATTTGAAACATTTGCCAACATGGCCAGGACAAGCTGTCCTAGCCCAAGAGCAGACTGCAAGATGCTGAAAGAAGAATCCTAAAATGTCATCAAGGGTCGTACAGGAAGCTCTTGCCATAGTTGATGTCAAGGTCTTTCTGCCATATATATCTCTTATTCTCTTATATGTCTTATTGAGCTTATTTCTGGGGGGAGGCATACCTGTACTACCTATTAGGGCATAGGGTGTCCTAACTTTTTCTTCAGTAGGAATAGGCATCTACGTTAATTTCTTTTGTTAAATAAGTGAATTTGTTTCTTGATTTGAGTGGATAAAAAAATAAGCTAACATTATTCACCTCATATAGCCATGGAAGCATAAAAATACGAATATCAAAGAATTAAGCGGGATGCTGGCATGATTCAAAACTGGCCGGGCAGTAATATTTTGCTGAAAAATATGTTTGCTGAATGCACCAAAATTTATTTTTATAGACAAGTAAAGTAATTGCCAAGAATGTTTGAAATAAATGATTTATATCTTCAGGAACATCATGAAGGTTTCCCAGGGAACAAAAGACTACACACCCAGTCAACACTGCATTGATCACACCAGCAACGAAGATTGGCAGAAAAGAAACGAGCTATTAATGTACTGTAATACCCAGCATGTGTAACCTGAATCCCTGTGGTACATTTCTGCAGACTGACATGGAAGATACCATAGCAGGAATAATTGTATATTTTCTCAGGGAAAGTGGAGAGTAGCCAGCTTATAAAACTGTGGAACGCAAAAAGTTTGGTCTACCTACTTCTGGTTTGAGGAGAAACACCAGTATGGTAAAATAAATGAATGCCTGCAGAATACACAGAATAAGATCACTATTCTGCAACTAAACTGCAAACATATAACAGTAGCCTCAAATACCTTATTAGTGTCACATCCCATGCATCCCTGTCTTTTTTACTTGTAAAGTTTATTTTTTAAATAGCACAAGATGTTCATATACTAAGTGATTCAGTAGAACAAGTCTGTGGTCTGTACTACGAAGCGGGGTTACTGGCTTATCGGGGTTACTTGTCGGAATTAAGTTAGCACCGTTTAAATGGACTTCGTATTCGTTCACTTACATTTTGCCCAGACTACTGTACCTTAAATCCGACAAGTTAGCCTGATAAGCCTGTAACCCCGCTTCGTAGTACAGGCCACTGGTTAATAGCTGTGAAAAAGGAATTTAAAGTTGTAAATAGTCATTTGTTTTAGTTCATCTGTAACTGCTTATTAAATATCCAATAAATATTTATATAAATTTTTTTATCGGAGCTAAGTGAAAAGTAAAAGAGAACAGAAAGCATGGTTTGCTGAATTTTTGAGCAGCAGAAATCCCAACTCCGTGTACTTATTTATGCGCCACCCAGTGGTTGAGCACGAAAGCCAGTAGAGCATGAGCTAAATGAATATCCAATAAGGAAACAATTCCTCATTATGCAGTACTACCCTCCCTGCAAGCCTATCCATCTTCCAACCACTTAACCTGGACAGAGGTGTAGAGGGTTTGGAGAATGGCAGCACTGGGGACAAAGCAAGGGTACAGCCCGGAGTTGGTACACACACTACGGGTAATTTAGAAGTGAAAATTAAGCTAACTGCATGCCTTTGGACTGTGGGAGGAAATTGGACTACCCAGGAGAAACCCACACGTCACAGAGAGAACTTGTAAACTCCACATGCAGAGCAGAGATGGGATTTGAACTCTCCAGTCTGAGATAGTAGTGCTAACCAGTGAGCAACTCACAGCGATGCAATTATTTCAAGAATGAATAAATCATTACTGAATCATTATCCAAGTGTGACCTCTCTGCCCCATATGGTCCATGTTTAAGTTAGTTTCCAGCTAATACTCCCATACCGCCCATGTTTAAGTTAGCTTCCAGCTAATACTCCCATACCGTCCATGTTTAAGTTAGCTTCCAGCTAATACTCCCATACCGTCCATGTTTAAGTTAGCTTCCAACTAATACTCCAAGTTACTGTGGAAGAGTGTTGGTTGGAGACTTACGAATCCACGTGGTTTTCGAAAGACAATATTACAGGAAACGGGGAGGTTTTGAATGCACATTCAGCAATGGCCTCAATCACTTCCTATAAAAAAAATAATAAAAATGACTTGAGTGATGTAATTTCATTTACTTTGAATCCTTAATACACAACTACATTGTTCTTCATATTTATTAAGCCTGTTACATCAAACAAAAAACTGTGACATTATGACTCAACAGCCTTAAAATAAACGATGACAGATTATCATTCATAGCAATACGGTGATAAATAAATGGCTGACACAGATTTCTTGCCCCTTGTAAATTTTCTGATGCTGCTGATGTCTCATGCAATTCATTATATCAAATCATCGCTTCTTTTTCTCTAATGGGAAACTGACTAATTAGACACCTACCACTCCAGGCTGCTCTTTGCCTATCGGTAATTAAAAATCTATTTGTATTCACATTTGAAAACCAAAATAAATTAAGCCGAGGACCTCAAACAAAATTCACGCTACATTTCAACAGACAGCAAATTGCTAAAATGAAAAGGACGACGACAAACAGTATCTGAGCAGAATATAATGGAACAGACCAGAATGCAATGGCGGGTTGAATATAATGAGACTGTAACTGTGAACAGCATCTGAACCGAAACTTTCATTTGGAAAAGGCAGAGGTCTGTCAGCCAAAATCACAATTACTGCCATAACAAGGACCTCATTAAACCAGGACAAGCCTTGACTTCGCATTAACTTCGCATTGACTTCGCATTGACTTTGCATTGACTTCGCATTGACTTCACATTGACTTTGCATTGACTTTTAAGAGCCTGTCCACGCTTGACCTCCCCCGAGTGCATGAGGTCGTGACCTGAGCCTCCAATTCACCTTAAAGGAGATTTCCGAGGTCATGGTGAAGCCATGTGTGATGACGGGCTCCTCTTCAGCTGTTCGACCCTTCCAGCAGTCCAGTTCCACGCAGCGGCAGCCGGAGAGTAGGACCTGCCTGTACATCTCCACCGAGGAGTTCCCAGCCAGCTGGCCAGCTGTGGAGCCATTCAGTCATGCCTCATCACACACCTCTCACCGGCACCTCCAACTTTAACTCTAAGTCAGTGGTTCTCAACTGGTTTAGGCTTATGACTATATGAATGACCCTAAGTTGTAACTAACATGGTAATGGCTGGCTTGTAGCATGCGCTGTTATCAGACACGCGTGTACAGTCTGACAATAGAAACGGTTTCAAATTTTCATTTTTTTTAACCATACATCCAAAGAAAACTGGCTCACCAGTTGAGAAACAATGCTATAAGTGTGTAAATCAAATGGATTTGCTATGCAAGCAGGAGAGCCTAACACCAAGACAACCTGAACGGGAGACAGAATAAGGCTTCAATTTCCCAGAAGGAAAACTTTAGTGAAAGTTGTCCAATAAATTATTAAAAAAAAACATGAAAGCACAAGGTATTAAAATCACTATGGATCAGATAATCTAAGAATTTATAAGTGTTCTTTTTATGAATACTGCATTCATCGGTTTGAATCATTCATATATTTTCTATCTTCTGTGTTTATATTTGTTGCTACAAAATGTTTGTTTCAAGTGGAAATCAATTATAGTGGCACTGATCACACGCTTTTCATACCAAGTACTCCACTATACTGTATGAACAGCAGCATTTGTCACAAACGTGTTCATAACAATGTCCCGCATTGTCCAGCTCTTATTAATATGGTGTAGAATATCTATCATTTATATACTGCAATCCAAATGCATCCTTCCATCTACTTGATTTCTGTTCAATTTGTCAAATGAATCTGTTGACTGAATGTTTTCATTCCATCAGATTTTTGATATTGTATCGCAAATGCTTCAGATAAACACACAGACGGCAATGAGGCATCCTATCTTTTAACTGCCACAATCTCATTTAACTTCTGCGCATCCATCGGCGGTGGACTGACCTGACAGATAAGTGTTGTGTGAGGAGTTGATGAAGTAGTGAGAGAGGGGAAAGGTCATGTCTTCACTCTGGTCCAGCTTCTCGGGAGGGATGACACCATTTTCTTCACCCAAAAGATATGCAGTAAACCCCTCCACAGAAATCTGTCCTATAATAACAATAACAATCAACAACAGGCTTTAAAAAATGTCATGAATATAAATCAAGTTCTTGTCTTGGAACTGTACTGGTAAAGGTTCAAAAGAGTAGACTTTCCCATCCATTGATGTAACGAATCAAAATACGCAACAAAATATCTGGCACCATAATATTAATGGCAAAACAAACACAAAAACATTTTTTTCCGTTAAATTCAAATTCTAATTTTCTTTCACTCGCTGAATATTTCATACTGAAAAAATCCCGCAGACATGGCACAAATGTACTTTTTATTGGAAGATCAATATGTTGCTCACAGGAACTAGACTAATGGTGTAAGGCGCCCAGTGGAAACCCCCTGGTGAAAAATCCCATTGTCCAATTGATAGTAATTATAGCAGCCTTTTCCTCTTAGGAACTCTGAGAAACCAATTGGCTTTTTTTTACAGTGGAGTTTTCTGTGGATAATATGGAAAAGACGCGTACTTAGACTTAATTAATTCAAACATAACCTGTATAAATATCTCTGCAACAAAATATTTTTTTGAATAAAGAACAACAAAGTAATTAGTAGAACCTGATCTTTTATCTTCTGAAATATCTGGTGAATTTCTTTTTTTCTTTCTGCTAGCATTTCTGCCTGATTGTGACTCGGCCCTCATGAGGTAAACAGCCTTCTAGCTTTCAAAACAAAGCTGAACACTTTCAAGCTGATTCTGCGTTTCCATGCTACCTGCAATTCAGATAAAACTGTACAAGGGGAAAAAATAAAATGTCTTTCCAGTACACTTCAAAAAGGTTGCTGCTTTCAGCAGAAGAATGAGTTCCTGCTTCTGACGTGAATACAGCCCCTAGTCTCTGGAGATGCGGTAAGACTAAAAACGATAAATAGTAAAGGCTCTTTGTTTTCTGCTCTGTACTCACACAGATTCTGAAATACACTGCCGCCGCCATTTTGTGTTCAGTTTGTTGTGTTTTGTTTGGTTATATGTATGTTACTTTAGATGAAAATGTATAAATACAGCAAAAAAATGCACGACAAGTAAAACCAGAGAACCGTGGAATTTTATAATGAAAGATAAATAAAAGAGTTTAATGACTTGTTTATTATTATTATTATTATTATTATTTGACTCTTAATGCATTAATTCCTTGATTTGTGATCCTTTAATGACAACAATAATGGCACTATGTGTTGTACTTCATATAACTATGTATGTAAAAATTAAAGAATCTTGAAAATAATTTTTTTAAATAATAAATGCAAGACACTTGAGTATGACTGTTGTGTTCTTAATCTACATATTCAGGTGCATAGACACTGGAGTCCATGGACTTTGGAATGTTTCAAAACATAACGAAAGACAGTTGAATCTCCGTATCCAGGGGGATTAGTTCAAGGACCCCCACAGACACCAAAATCCACAGATGCTCAAGTAATCTAGACATGGTAGTATTTGCATATAACCTATGCACATCCTCCTGTTTACTTTAATTCGTCTCTAGATTACTTATATTACCTAATACAATGTAAATAACAAGGGAAAATATAGCAGCCAAATAAATGACCTGATAATGTAAAATATAATCGGCTTTTCTGCCTTCACTCTAAAGACTCAGGGTTGTATACGGACCTTTAACCAGCCTCCTTCATTATCAGCACAATAATGCAGTGTGGGTAAATGAGAAAGGAGAGTATCTCTGACTTTCAGCCCCACCAATACAGTCCACCAGAATGCTAGAGCGGGAAAAAATGACTCAGGCCACGTTGCTTTTCAGACACTCCAATCTCAGACCGAAAATTTTGGCACACAGCAAAATCAAAGTTTGCTTTTTGGAACTTTCTGGATGTTTTTTTTCCCCCAGAGTATTTTTGATCCACGGTTGGTTAAATTCGCAGATGGGGAAATGGCAGATACAGAAAGCTTACTGTATTTCTCTCCTGTCAGCAAGGGTCCAATAGTGAAAACCAATAAAAAAAGGTAAACACAGAATAGTATCATGCGGGCACTGACCTTTCTTGACAAAGCTGCTGTTCATTTCGTACTTCTCAATGAGCAGCTGTACTTGATCAGGTTTCAGTGGTGGATAGAGGATCTCGTTGAGCCTAGGGTCGCGCTGTTTGTTGTTTATGAAATCCGTCATCTCCTCTACAGTCAGGTATGGCCGGCTTTTGGCTCCCCTTGAAGGAGATTATTAAAGACACGGAATTGTCTTGTATGCAAGAAAGGACAGGGATTTTTATTTATTTGTTTCATTTTATTTATATTTTTTGGAGTGGATATATTTAGCCAATGTTAAACTGACGTATTCCCAAACTACGCTGAAAGAGCCTTTCATGGAATGTTTTGAGGCTCTCTTTTCAATTCCAGTCTACATTAAAAATAGTTGTCCAGTCAAACCCCTATGGTATTATGTCAACATTGATTTACTGATCATAGTTATTAATAATTACTGCAATATTACTTCCCAGACAGAAATAGAGTATTCCTATCGGACCTTTCATGAAATATAAACGCAGATTTAGTAAATTTCCAGTAGCTTTTGTTTCTTTTGCTTATACATATTTCTTTTGATTTAGCAAGACTTACTGATCTGAAAAGATCTGGTTGATCTCTGGCCGCGGACAGATGCTGTTCAGGAACGTTTTATATGCATCGGGGATGAAGTCCTCTTGAGGAATGGAATCATTCTAGGTGCAGAGCAGTGGATTGCAAACTCTTAAAATAATCTTTGAAAGTTCCGACACAAATGTCTGCTTGTTTTAATGCTGCTGATTTGCATTTTACTGACTTTATGCAGTTAATCTGATGGATGGGACTGCTACCAGAAAAGAAGTAGTGGCATTAATTTTCATGATCAAGTAACGCATTAAACATGGACGCATTGTGATGACTGAAAGAAATGCTAATTAAATGAGGTTCACTTGAATCAAAAGAATTATGAGGGAAAATACTTATTCATAATCTAATACATGAGTACGACCAGTTCCAGACACTTCCCCCACTGCAATTATACCAGTGATCATCCCCCAGCATATTTTGTGAACCGGGATGGGGGGGGGGACATGGTCCCTCATTAGAATTCAGTAGTTAAAATTGGATATTTGCACCACATTTTTTAATTTCATACATTTTTCGCAAATAACCTAGTGACACCCCCCCCCCCCCCCCATGCACACACACTGGTGTGAGTCTGAAGCCTACTGTACAAAAACAGGGCACTAGGCAGGTAGGGGATACCCGTGGCAGAAACGCCTATTCATCCTAGGGCACACACACAATCACACACTATGGATGCTTTACAGACACAATATTGTGTCTTTGAGACTGTCAGGTGAAAACAGCACAGACTTGAGGAAGACATTCAAACTCCATCCATACACAAGGGGCCACGAACCAAACGCCGACCCCTAGAGGTGTAAGGAAACCGTGATACCCATTGGGCCACCCAACATATTTAAAACACTAATTACAAAAACAAATTACATGTGGAAACAACTTATTGCTTACTCTGCCAGATGGGAGACTGCAGGTCTCCAGGGCTGTTTCTACACGCTTTCTGTCCGCAGAAAACATTCGATGGATGCTACAAAGAAACAGAACACAAAATGCAGTTACAATACAGATACAGGAACTATCTTCAGATCATTGTTTGGATAAATTAATTTTAAATTAAACTTTTTAACTAAATTAAATTTTCAGAAATGAATGGTCCTGGTATTAAAACAAGAAAAAAAGCATTAAAGAAATATGTGACTTACTGCTTCACAGGAATGCGACCTTCTGGGTTGAGTTGCAGTTTGAGTCTTGTGTACCTGTTTTCATCAAATTAATAAAAGAATGTCATGGAATTTACAGGCAAGCCTTTACTTTTAAAATCATAGTTGAACTCCATATTGGATGAAAATGTTCTGAAGTGTAGAATGAAAATGAAAATGAAAAATAAGGGGACTGGTGTGAAAATCTCTGAGACTGTTGTCAGGTTATTTGCAAAAGTTGGCCTCCAAGTATCTATTAGCTGTTACTCCGCGTGTCTACAGAGGTGTAGGTGGCTGTCTACTCACGCTTTCTCCAAAGAGGATTCCCTGGGCATGTTCTGTGCCAACAGGTTGGTCGCCAGGCTAAACAACTCATCCGCCCACTCCTGAACAGTGAAAAAGCAGAGTGCAACTATAATTGACGTAAATCTCAGAGATCGCACGATTATTTTAAAAGTCTTCAATGGCGATTTCCAATTCAGTCAATTTTACTGATAACCTCTGTGCAGCATTTTTTAAAAAGGCAAATCATCTCAGCAACACTGAGTCAGTAATATGCATCAGTTACAGAATCCTGCAGTTCTACATGAAAAAACATTATTTATAAACTGTTCATTTTTTAAATTATGCACCATTGAGCTTCACATCTATCTGTCTGTTTAGCTAGCTGTTTTGAATACCTTTGCGACTTCCTCCTGAAAGGCCAGGAAGTTCAGGTAGCTAATGTTGACCATATCTGGGCCCGTCACCACGGTCAGCATCTTGTTCTCTATCCGCCCCACCAGATTGCCCACATCCAGCAGCTCACGGAGCTTGGCTTCCTGAAAGCAAAGAAGCAACACTTTGGAAACTGCCTGATTCTCCCTACCGAGCAGTATATAGTAAAATACTATGTACTTATGCACTGAATTAACATACGACACCTAGAAAAACGAGAAGGGTCTGGCTGCAGAAGGGGCCTGAGAGTGCGTGTCCTCTGTCAGGCCCCCTTAAGCCCCTACGTCATTTCCGTCAAAACGACAGAATCCGTCTTCCAAAACCCCAATACGTAATTTCCATTTAAACGATAGACCCCGTCTCAAACCGGAACAATATATCGTGGTACATATGTGTATAAATAAATATAGTGCTATTGTATGTGTTATTATTG